>JACEVL010000241.1:64918-643498 GCA_020284085.1 Aporrectodea caliginosa | reverse complement strand
ACCGCAGCATCAGCGTAGCCTATTTGTCTTTCCTAGACCAGAGTCTATGATTTCCTCCCTCTGGGTGTACCTTAGGATAACGTTAGACTTTTGGGTATGATCTTATGGTTCCCCACTGACTGCAGTCAATAACATTCTTATTTTAAGTTATCTTAGCCTATGATGCAAGACAATAATAATAATGATTAGTTGCTAATTAAAGTCGTAGTTCAGTTTTAATTGGTTGGGATGGTTTTTACAAGATGTAAGAGAATTTGGAGTGTTGCTTTGGCCGCTCAATCCGGATTATGTTGCCACTACTTGAATATAGTAGCACGCGGACATGCAGGTCTAGTTATTTCCTGTCTTATTGCATGCAAAGTACATGAAGATCACCTTTATACATTGCACGCAGGTCACAAGCGTTGAAATTTCGTTCGTGAAATAGGGCACCATAACTTATTTTATTATGGTGCACAGTAGGTATGCTCTCGACAGAGTAAGAAGAAAGTAGGTGTTAACCTGTCAGCGGATATAGAGGCAGAACGTGTGTCTTTTGTTGATGAATGGCAATTAAGGGTATCAACTCACTGAAGAAGGCGAAAGCTCTGTCTGGAGTTCCTTTTCAAACGGGCCATTCTACATGTACATCTATTCACCCCTTCTCTTGGTTCAGATTTGCTTTTTGCTTCATCCTCTTCTTCAAAGTTCTCCAAGACAGCAAACCTGTTGTTTAGTTCCAGCTCATATTTGATCAGTATGAGCGAGGACGGATCGTAGGAGCTAAAACTCAGCAGAGTAGTTGGCCGTATACAGACGTAGTTACGAGTGCCAGTGTCAGAAAACGGTCGGAATGATTCCATTTCAGGCATCCCGATTCCCGAAGCAGAGTTCCCCATAAAAATCTCCCCTCGGAGAATATATTTCAGAACACCACCATTGATTGGTTGTCAGATGCTATAATAAATCTATATATATAATCCAAAGTCTCTTTTTCTGTCCTTCCGTATGTTTGTCCGTCTCGCTAAAGGCTCCGAAACGGAACACTTTAGCGATTTACAAAATTTTACAAAACATTATTACGCAACGTCATGGTCAACGCGACTATTTTCAGCTCGCAATTTTATTTAAACGCCGATATTATGGACATTTTACATTTACAACTTTTTAAACGAGGCTATCTTAATACCGCCCATAGTATGGCCATTACTTTTGTTCACGTCACGAAGGCTTACATTAATATGCAATCGTACGTCACGCGGAGGATCTAGGTCAACGCTCTGATTCGCAACCAATCACGATGACCGTTGATTTCAAATCAGAAGTGGTCACGCCCACGGCTGAATTTATAGGTCATCGGACTTAAAAATTCGCCAATGCAAAACTTTAGGGATTCGAAATTTTTAACGAACGTTTTCATTTGAATTTCTATAGATCTCAACCCAACTTTATTTCAACTCAAAATTTACTTTAAATTCCGATATTTGGACATTTTAAGTTTCGACGTGGTCATAGTCTGTTTCAACGCCATTGAAATCTAGCTATGCAGGAGTATATATTGCGTAGAGGTGTTTTTACAATTTCAAGCCAGCGTAAATTCGCCAGAGGGATACCCGAAAAATGTGCACATCGTTAAATTCAAATACACGGGCGCTGAGAGAAAACCCGGACGAACGCCGGGTAAAAACGTCTAGTACCCTATATAAATGCCCACATAACGAAGTAGCCCAACATAAGCATTAATCATGCGTGCACAAAGAGGGACAGATGAGACACGCAATAGAATTATGGGCATTTGTCTATACAATCTCATTCTAAGATGATACTGATATTTAAAGAGCAATTTTCGCTCTCGGCAATACAGGCTTGTTGATTTACCTTCATTTGCATGCAGTAGACATATGACCTGGTTCTCTCAAGCTCTATAAATTGCCCTAATGAACAGCATGATATAAATGCACGTAATTATTATAGCGCTGTAACCGACATGAGCAAACACACGCATGAGCAGAGAGAGGAAGGAACCAATGAGATATATTATAAGCGCTAGAGGGAATATGACGTATCTTCCCTTCGCACCGATTTGAAGCCACAATCATATAGCCTATATATACATGTAGGGCCTAATAACACCTCAACGAGAGTTCGGCAGTTAATGGAAATTGAAATGACGCGTTTTGATTGGTTGAAATTCATGGACGCAGTCAAGCTTAAGCGCGACTGTTTAATTTCTTTTCAAAGGTTACGCCTTGCAAAAAGTACAACAGACACAAAATAACAGCTTATCGATGAAATAATATTCCAGCGGCCTTGTTTTCGGGCTTTAATAAGTTGCTACATCCACAGTCCACACGCTACACAATTTAACTTCGATTGTTTCGCCATTTTGAGCGGCCACCGGGTCAAGGCCGTTTCAAAAGTAGAAAGGCGACCACCATTATTTTCGGTTACCCAATATTTTCCTCCTTTTCCAGCAATGTTAACTTTGGTAAAACTACGTTTTTGCGTAGGCCTATTTAAATATTTTCTTTGAACATATCCTGCATTTTAGCGTATTAATTATATCACTCACATTTATGATAACTATCATCAATCGAACTTCTATTTACGCAGCCAGATAAGAGAAATAATATAGTACGCAAAATACAGGATAGGCTCTCTACAAAATAAAATACGCTAAAATGCAGGTTTACTTTAATTTTTATAATGTCACTCGTAAACTTTTATAATTTCACTCGCTTACACTTTTCTTAAGTTGAAAACATAAAAAAGATATGGCTTGTTTGGAGGTTGTAATGTCTAGCGGATTTCGGAATGGCCGATGTTTAATAAGGCGTTCGAAAGCAAATGTCTTTGAATCGCATACTCTAATGTCTCAACAGTTCTTGCTGACCACAAACCTATTCTATTCCAGTGTCTGAAAACTTCTCCTTCTCTGCAGCTTTTGTTTCGATCATGTGAGATAAGCTGCTTGTTGCGAGTATCATATACAAAGCATTTTGTATGAATATTAAGGCAAGTCTAAGGATACATCGAAATAATCAAAACTATGGAAACAACAATTATTAAAACAAGCAAAGTTAGTTAATCGGTCTAACTAAGCAGTTGTCAATTTCTTAAAAGTCTGCTTTATATTGCATTCTATCATTAAAACGTCATTCGAAGACTGAATCTCCAAATTGGCAAAAACTTTAAAAAGTGATTTAAACGTTACAGATCAATTTTATAGCAACGATATACCTTAATTGAGTAACTGAAGTGCTGTTGTAAGCCTAAACGTAAACTCCACATTTCTAGAGCGCTATTTCAAGATATACAAATATTCTAAATACACACTTATTAATACAAGCATCGCATGGTGTCAGAGGAGTTGTCCAGAGAAGCCAAGTGAAGATGCAAGTAAGGTTGCCAGAAAGTCCAAAGCGATGAGGAGAGAAGTTGCTAATGCGGATTTCGTTTAAGAAGAGATTGATTGGAAGGAAAGACGCTGATGGATCAGGGTAAGAATTGTTGCAGAGGCAAGAAACCAATTTCGAGATGAAAGCCTAAGAGTAATTATGGACACGGAACAACTTGACCTAGATGATGCTGACGGAATTAAATGTTTTGCAAAAATCCTTCGCAAGTGGAGCATACAGAGTCAAGGTTGGTACAAACCGTTAAGTTTCATATTACAATTATATAGCAATAACATTGACCATCAAAGTAGACGTGGAGTTTCGTGCACGTGTTGTAGCTATGATGTTCAAGTTCGTTTACTTTTGCCACCAGACGTTCATTCTCCATTCACAATAATTATTATTGTTCATTGGTCTCTTGGCTGAGTTGGCTTCAATGAAGCTTCTTCATTCCCTGCAGCTTAATGCAAAAATAATACTACGGATGAATACAAATCTATGATACAAAGAAATAACTTCAAGTAATACGGCAGTTTATCGGTTAAACGATGTTAGGTAAAATGCAGGATTGTCAACATGGCTCTATTTTCTGAACCACTAGACCAAAAATGTACAATTTCGATTGTTATAAGCTGCACAGAATTCTATAATTATTAGAAGAAATTTGATGACATTTCAGATAGCTCGTCTTTCAATAGATCTTTCAATAGATCTAAGCGCTTTACTCTCTGGGTTCTCTGTATTCTACAGCATAAATTAAATCCGCGTCTAGAACGTCTCATTATAAACATATTAACAGAATTCGCCTCACACGACAATTATAGGCGCCGCATGATTGTTTAAGGATCTTGAAAACAGTAACTGTTACTCAAACAAAACATTTTAAGTACCAGGTATCTAGAACGGCAAGAAATTTGTTTTCTCAATATTTACGATTTCAATGCCTACATGATTTAAATTAATGTTAGGCCTACTTTATTTTGTGATTTTCCCAATCACAGAATTAAGCAACACTCATTTGATATAGTTAGCAACAAAAATAATGCATCATTGACACTTAGAAACAGCATTAAATTCCAGTTGCCGTGTATTTCTTTAGCTCTATTTGCTCAGTTTCGTTACCTGTGGGTGAATGCTGTTGACTATTTGCTGATTATAAAAACTAATTGCAATTTATAATAATAATAATAATAATAATAATAATAATAATAATAATAATAATAATAATAATAATAATAATAATAATAATAATAATAATAATTAACAAGACACGGGGGGCCGTGGCGCGTTGAATAACATCTGGCACAGAGACCGAGAGGTACCGAGTTCGAGCCCCCGTTGGCGGATATGCTTTGTAGGCTGCTATTAGCGCCGTTGTATTGCAAGCTGTCTGTTCTGTTAGTAGTTAAGATTTCAATTGCATAACATGTAAATGTACAGCGCAGTGCGTTTGTCAGGCGCTTATTAAAGAAAAGATATTATCCTTATTATTATTATTATTATTATTATTATTATTAATATTATTATTAATTATTACTATTATTATTATTATTATTATTATTATTATTATTATTATTATTATTATTATTATTATTATTATTATTATTATTATTATTTATTCTTTAATGAAGCGCCTGACACACGCACTGCGTTGCACATGTACAAGTTATGACGATTAAACAATTCACAAGAACACAAATTGCAGAAGACAAAAATCAACAAATTTGCATCTTGGTTAAAAAGAAGCAGCTGAATAAAGTGTTATTAATTTATATGACTGGTCGGGAAAAGAAAATGTACACGGTTTTGAGAAAATTGAGTTGTTTATGTCGTCCTAATAATGAACGGACGACTTACAGTAACAGAAGTAATAATTGGTCTGTCACCAGGGCCGTAGCAAGCTAAAACTGCGCCCTGTGCCAAGGGTAAATCTAGCGCCCCAACCCTCATAGACCAACTTAACCAATAACAACCAAATTTCTTATCTCGAATATAATAGAAGGCTTTAATTGTCTTTTAAAGAAAATAGAGATGAAGTTTCCCCTTCTATTAACATTTCATTTTAGTCACTTCAGAATAATTTTGCTGTTGAAGGGACTTTGATGACAGGAAGGTTTGGGAAAGTTCCATGAGGAAAGGATTCGTCTTCCCTCGGGTTCGATGACTTCGATCGATCCCCACCGTAAGCCATGGGTGTCCCATCGTGTAATCAACACGGGGTTTATGAAGCAGGTGTGTGCCCCTACCGGGCCTCTACAGTGACTTCTATAGCGCCATTAGCCGCTATGTCTTTCAGCTCTTCAAATACTAGGCCGAGCTTAGAGCCTACGACCAGGCTTTGGTGCCGACAGAAGTGTCTGTTCTGATCGGGCTCCTCGTTTCAACACCAGTATACTTTCATTATCGGTCTGGGGTTCACTCCCTGTCTCAGCACTTACATGTACTATAAGCAGTACTACTCCTTAGCACTTCTGCCTGTTCTTCTTGCCGCTGTATAACTGTCTGGATTAAATCATCTAGCTCTGCATTAGCTGGCACTGACTACTCAACATCCGCGATTTGACTAGTTCTGATAATAGCGCATTGAGTACAGGATTGCTGCCTTTGGTACGACGATGTCAGCTGGGTCTAGCCCCAGTCTACCCGCGGGATCTTTGCTGCCCCTCGGGTATTCAAGGTCGCCGCCCCCTCCGCTCTGCAGAGAAGGGGGTGCTCTTAGTCCCATTTGCACGAACTGCAACTATGCAGAATCGAGCCTTTTCCGTGGTGGGCCCAGTGGTCTGGAACGGGCTACTCTGCCTACTCAGGAGATACGCCTGCTCCGTGGGACAATTAAATGAAGCTTTCTTTACTAAACTCAAAACTGTACTTTTGGCCGTGCTGGAGTCGGGAGCGCCTCTGAAGAGTCCTCTTGAAGGGGCGCTATATAAATTTATGAATGAATGAATGAATAAATTTGTTAGGTATATTTCATAATTCAAGAGCAAGTAATTAATAATTAAATCATTCCGCCTCAAAATTTGCGCCCCCTCTTGAGTTGCGCCCTGTGCCGTGGCACCGTTGGCACATGCCTCGCTACGGCCCTGTCTGTCACCTTCGATGCTTTAAAAGTGCATGAAATCATCTTCAGTTTGATCTTGCAGTCTCCCTGCTTAATCAGAAGCGCTGCTGATGACTTTTTCCTTAAATTGCGCTTTAAACGTTTTCACTTAGGCCTATGCGATACTGTAGGCTAACTTGTAAGACAATACTTAAGGTAAACCAATTACAAGAAGTAAAATCTGGTATCGGCATAAGCAAAGGTAAGTCTGCCACGCGCTGGCACTATGTCGAAGAAGCATAATGAGCGACTTCCCTACGTTCCACTCCAGGACATGGGAGCTCTACTGTTTAAAGTGAAGATTCAAAAATTGAGGCGATAATTATTATGTTATAAAATATACCTATCCTGCAATGTTTACCTGCTTCTTTCCTAGGTTGCATGGATCTCAGCTTCAAAGACAAGACAACTACACCAATGAGCAATGGCAGAAGAAAGAAAATACATATGCAGATGATGGCGATCTTGTATGGCTTGCTGTTATCGTTTTCGTCAGATGTTTCAGCTGGTTCAAAGATATGCAATTTATTACTAGAATTAGAAGTAATACAAATCGACTATAAGTAGACAATAAAAGTTAAACAGGTAATCAGAGACGACAGACGACACAAGTTCAATTGCATGTGGTAGTAACCTGCATTTCACGACATCTTATGCTCAAAACGGCCGTTGACGTCAATCTTATTTTTACCTCTAAAGTAAAACAAATTCTCAAACAGCATCAGCTCCATTTAATGTTCTTTGCATCGTTAAAGGGCAATTTTTTTAACTTTCAATCTTTATTTTATTTATCCTTATCTTTCAAATTATGTTTTGATCAAAACGTAAAACTGCAAGTCATTACTACTAATAAGTAAAGCAAACTCGATGAAAGTACTCAGAATCCAGTCGTAATCATAATAGTATACGCTACAAATTTCTAAAGCTTCATTTGAAAGCAACAGCTCATTCACGAGAGTTGAGTCAAGTCAGATGGATTATAAAGACTTAAAGAGATAGGGCCTACCTAAGGTAGAAGATTGGTTGGAGCGCTCGGACTGTAACGCAGAGACAATAGGTTCCTGTCTCATCCGAGACAGTTGCAGTGTAGGAACCTTGAGCAAGTTCTCCACTCAGAATTGCTGTTCACCATCGATGGTTTGTCGTATGGTAGCGTGCACTTCTGGGCTTTGGAAGGAGGGAAATATCACATACAGTTGTATTGTACTAAGTTCAGAAGCCGGAATGGCATATATACGTCTTGCAACATTTTGGGATAAACGAAGAAAACGAACCCGTTTTAAGAAAAATTTGCTTTAATCATTTTTTATTTAAACAATGAAACTTATTTCTAGCTAAATGCTGAATAATAACAATCCTTCTCAAAATGCATTAAAGCATGCATTGTATTTGTTTACACACAGCGTGATAATTAGGTGAATTTTGTCAAAGTTTGAAAAGATGCGCCCCTTTAGCAGGAGAAAATAAAATGCTGAATAACGTCATAAATTCTGTGTTGGCTGCACTAGATCCACCGCCAAAATATATCCGAAGAAACATTCAGTGCAATTGCAGCTCGCTTTTGTGCTGCAGCTTAGGATTGTTTAGCCTCATAGGTACATGTACTTACAGTCGCAGTAGAACACTGGCTCACAAAAACCAAACCATAGCTCGTTAAATGCGCATTTAGTTTTGGTGAGCCAGCGTTCGTGTGAATAACACAACGCTGCTATGAAATTTGCTAATTAATTTCATAGGAACATTCTCATACCATAGAATCATTATTAAGATGTAAGCAATATATTGTACACTAACTTGATCCTACAACTTTGACGTTTCCGGAGTTGCAAGATATCTTTGAAGTTGATCTTGTGGTACTGCATACGTAGAATGAACCATCAGATATTTGATCAGTTGTCATTGTTAGATTATAGATAACGCGTTTGTCATTAATTTGAAGGGTAACATTATTAGTTATAGATTCGTTATTATCATTTATTCCCCATTGCAAGATTGGAGCCTCGTTGCCATGGTATTGAACCATACAGGACAGGATTAGCTGGTCTGGTTCAATGTTGCAAGAATTTGGCCCAATGACTTTCTGTATATTGACGTTTGAATGGCACACCAGATCTGTATCTGCAATGCAATAGCAATATTATCGTCAACTCTAAAATAAAGTCAAATAACGCGCTACAAAAATGTACAAGTAATCATTTATGCTATAATCCGCCGATTTGTGATAAATTTGTCTATTCGTTCAAATGTTTCTACATTTTAGCGTGAAAGGCACTTTGACCTGCGTTGCAATAGATATAAAAATAATAATGAATCAAGATAATTAAGTTAGAAAACACAAAGTAGCTGAAAATAACTGCGCTGGTAATAGTTCTGAATGAAAGCATTGCCATCAAAAGCTTTAAGCTTAGTAGAATTTCTGGTCATAAGAACAATTTTATCGTTTTCGACTCGAAACAAACCAAGTAAGCAAAACATACTAACCTAGAACTATAAGATCAGCGGATTTCTTCGTGCTTTCACCTTCCTGACATTCGTATTTTCCTGAGTCGTTAGCCACGACAGACGTTATAACAAGATTGTATTCACCAGATGTAGCGTTCTTATCCACTTCGAATCTGTCCGTATATGGGTCTCGGACTTCACCGCCTCCATAGACAAGATTTGTTTCCATAGAGGAGACTCTGTAGTGGGACCAAATAATAGCCTTGGAAGTGGCGGATATTGAGCAGTTGAAGTAAGTCGAACCGCCTAATTGAACCTCTCTACTACTTGGGGCGACGATGATATCTGAGATACCTAAATTCCAATATACAGTAGCAATGTATGTATCATGTGTGTATGTAATGCAAAATAATGTAACTGAACATTTACATAGCGCCACTTCAAGACATTTACTCAGAGGCGCTCTCTGCGCTAGCCTATACGATGTTAGATATCATTACGAACGAATATACGAGTACATCAGTTAGCAAAACAATGCACAGTAAGCTGAAAGAGTCACCAGTGACGGGCTTCCGCACACACGAGGACCCAACTAACGGAGTCCCTTCGACAGCTGAAAATGACATGGATGTTCAGAGTCTCTGGACAAAGTTGCCACGATAGAATAGAGTGGCCACAGATGACACCGTTCGCACACACAATGACTGCCTCACTGGTAGAAGATGACGCACATCCGGCCAGCCGTCGAGACACAAGCAGTACGCAGAAAAGGTGTTCGTTGAGTGTCGGCCGGTAGATTGAAGAGCCACCGGTGAGTGAGGTCGAGGTCATTCCAATGGCCCTCATCGGTCGCCCTCCGCCGAGACGAAAACATCCGGCTACAGGCGGCGTACACACAGGTTCCGTGTGAATCAGACTCGACCGTACACATAAGAAAGATGGGCGACTTACGAAGACATCCGTTACACAAAATTTTTGGTAAAACTGACGGAACGCAAACCTAGCACCAGAAAACTCCAACTTATTGAAAGTTACTGGGCAAATTCTGCATTCAGAGGTGGCGTGAAATGACGCAGAGGTTGATCAGTTGACCGACATGGCCGATGACATGAGCAGACGAATGTGTTGAGTATATAACCATATCGCTCATATGCATGACTTATATATAATTATATATATATATATATATATACATAATTATAATTATATGTAATTATAATTTACACGCTCTTTCAACATATTAAGGCGAGCTCTACCCCTAGGGAGCGCCATCGATGAACTCGCGTCTTCCTTTGGGATCGCAGCCACATCTAGTGAGAGGTCAGGGTTCGTTCCCGCCAGACATTCTTCTTCGTCAGACAATGATCATTTACTTCCCTCCATTGATGATCCAATTCCCGCCAAAAATTGACGGCTTCCCGCAAACACTGGCTGTGATCCCGCCATGCCGGCCAAAACGGGCTAGTTCCTAGCCAACAGAGATTCGTTCACCGTCTGTACTATTTCATGCCTACCACGGTGGAAAGGGCTAGGGTTGGGGTCTTCAAGCAGCCCAGAACGTTCTTTCCCGCGTGGTCACCGAAACCCCCAAATACCACCTGTGAATGGGTGTGCTGAAAGAATCTTAAGCGTGTAAAAAGATTGAGGCTAATAATTATTATAGAATAATATACTACGATGTTTCAAAATAACCATGGTTCAAAATAACTACGATTAAAAAATAACCAAGACAGTGTGGAATTTCCCCATAGCTGGAAATATCTAACCATTTGCCTTTTCAATTACTCAGACGTGCATGACCGAGTGATAAGAAGTTTACACACCACGATGTTTTAAAAACCATGTTTCAAAAATAACCACGATAGTGTGGGATTTTGCGGTAGTTGCGTCAGCGAAACAAGCATTTTCACCGGCGCTATTAAAATAAAGTCCGTAATGCCCAGTCTGTTTTGTCCGTTCCGGTGCCAGGTCAGAATCCGAGGAGGTCAAGCCGAAGATACTTTATGGTGCTACGGTAGTAATTCAATCAATGAAACCAATCAATGAAATGAAACTTAATATAACGCCCCTTCAAGATATCTACTCAGAGGCGGTAATTGTTGATGATGATGGTCGTGTGGTGAGTGGAAACAGGATAGGATACCTTTTCAGTTGTGAATGGAAAGTAGAAGAGAAGAATGCAAACGCAGGAGAGATTAAATGGATGTGCTGAGGGACTTTTAGCCAATGAAGTGATTTGAGAAGTTATGGGGTGGTATTTGGAAGTTTCGGTGACCACGCGGGAACGAACGTTCTGGGTTGCTTGAAGACAATTTATTTGAGGAGAGTCGATGTTGTAGATAAGGAAATTATAGTTGTCGAGTTTGGAATGAACAATTGAAGCAGTTATTGTTTCGTAATCAAGTATTAAGCGCAGTCGACGAGGGTCGCTAATGTGCATCTAGCAGGTGCGAGATACAGTGGCGTACCGAAGGGGGGCACTTGTGCAGTGGCGGCAAAATAGGGTTGAAGAAAAATGAAAAGGAGTAAATGTTGGGTAAAAAGTGAAAAAGTAGGAGAAAGAAAAAAGATAGAAAAAGAAGGAAAGAAAGAAAGAAACCGTCACTTTGGTCAAGTCGGCTTGACTTCCGATGCCACCCCTAAGCCTCCGTTAGGGGCAGCATCACTCTGAGAGGTCTACGTTAAACACTAAACAGAACTATAGAAAAGGAAGCAGTTTCTTTGTCGTGTTTGCTCAATATGAGCATATAATATTTTATCCATAGTCCAAATAATTAGGCAAATTTAAACATAGTTTCATTTGATATTTATTGTTATTAAAACTGAATCGTCTACTGCGCAGTGCGCACTGCACTAAGCCGTGTTTGCACCGTTACTGTAGAGCGTAATAACGGCGATTAATAACACTGGACAACAAATTTTCACTTTTTTTGCTTCGTAAAAAACTCTAGCTGTTCTATATAGATTTTGGCACGCTGAATCCAGTGGTGTTCTCAGAATCTTTGTATCACGTAAGGGGTTTGAGAAAAATGGTTTGCAAGATTTTAAAAGAAATGCCCAGAAATTTACTTAGTGCATACATTTACAATGTACTGTTATTTACTTTTTGGACATTTTAAAACTGAGCAGCCGCTGATTTGCGTTGTATTCAAAATCAGAAGCCTCTCTGATCAATGTCAAACAGTCATCAGCTAGCATTCTAATGCTCCACACACCCTGGAGTCGGTTCTCCATTGTGGCAATGTACTGATGTTCGCCATGTTAATCGCTGACATAACAAAGATTTGCTGGAAAAAATCCAGACGGGAATTAAAGAATTGTGTTTTAGTAACAACCATCAGATGCAATGCGTGAAGTATCTTTTCAACCAACTGAATATAATTTGCTGATCTGTTATTGCCGAGAAAGTTAACGTCCTTCAAAGACTGCCACTCAATTAACTCAATTTTATTAAGAAGTTCGTCAACGCGACTGTCATTCATCAGTTCTCTTATCTGTGGACCAGGAAATATGCCTCCCCATGTCTTGGCTTCACTTATGTAAGGAAACTTGTCTCTTAAGATTTTTGTACCCCTTCCCCCTTTGTTCAATGCCCTTACAAAGTTCTTCACTAGTCCAAGCTTGATGTGAGGAGGTGGCAAGAAAATCTTACTTGATTCAACAAAACTGGTTCGTGATAAACTTTCCTTTGGCGTAGTATCAATGTTTACGACGTGGCCAGTGGGTAGAGAGGAACTTTAACATGACTAACCCACTCACAAATGAAACAACAATACTTCGTATATCCTAGCTGCATCCAACAAGAAGCTGAAGAAGTGCTACAAAATTCAAATCACCACGCAGTTAACAGTTGTGCCTACTGACGGGATAGATGACAGTAACAGTTTATATTATTAGTTCCTTGTGCCAATAGATTCCAGCCCTGAATCTGAGAGCACAGCAATTCCGCTAGATCCTTTCACGAATTTCAGTCCCTGACTAGGTTATTAAATATTAGTTCAGGTTGAGTTATCAAATGAGGCTCACGGCACTGCAGTGGTTGGAAATCAGGATCAATACAGTCTTCTGTTCCCTTTTTCACATTTTCACCAATGTCTCCGATGGTAAAAACAGCCCGTGGATCGGGTAGACCTACAGGAAGGCTGTCAGCATGTGGTAGTGGTCTCAGTGCCGATGGAAGATTAGGATATTCAATATTTGTTTCTTGCTTTTGAAGGAATGGCCAAAAACATTTTTCAAAAAGAAGCAGTTTGAAACATGATTTTTTGCTGCCTTCATATCATTAGAATAGCAAACGGCATAGACGGTCGAGAACCAGTAATCCATGCTCTGAGATTGACTGCGCAAGATGTGCAACAGATTTTAGGTACCCAACCTTTATCCTGATCGCCAACTTTATATCCAAAGTACAGTTCATATGCTTTCTTAACAAAGGAGTCATCGCCTTCTTTTGAGATTTTTAAGTGAACTCGCCGTAGTTGTAACACAACGGCTGTTGACGCATATACGTTACATTTCGCTCAACTTGCTACTCTAACGTTTGAAAAAAAAGAATATATTGCCATAATGGTGAACCCACATATATTTATTCTTAAGTATGCTCTATGCTATTTATGCCCGTTGATCATCAACATACGTACAAACTGACATCAACGCGTCTGTATATTTAGCCTCCTTTTATAGCCTGTCCTGCCAACATCCTTCATGACTAAGCATGCTGGGCATGCCCAGGCATGCCCAAACCTTACAATTACATTGAACGTTGTGCAACATGCACTGAGTGCATGTCCAGGCATGCCTGGAATACACAAAACACCTTACCTTGTGGGCAGCATATAAGTAGACTAAAAATGTGAAAGGAAATTCCAAAAATGGGCTATATAAAAAATCTCTACGTGATAGGAAATTGTCAAGGTTATTTTCGTGATCAGCAGCCAAAAATACATAAGGTACACCCAACAGTTTTCAGGAAGCAAAACCTCTGTTGTCCAGTGTAATCTTTGAAGAATGCAGCGCAGTAGCGCTGTGTCTTGTCTTTTCTATAACGGATACAATCATTACTTCCGCAAAATTATGACATAAACAAATTTAAAAAATATGAAATAGTATTATTTTTCGTAAATAAAACTTTGTGTCTATCTTTAATTCATTAATTTCGGTCTGCTTCACACTATAATTATTATTTTTAAATGTAACCAATGAGATAATAATTTTACAGTTTTACTGTGAGATACTATTATTGTTAAAAGTTTCTAGTTCCTCTCGCTCCACGCGTAATAACTATAACATTCGCAATATTCATTAATTCATTCCTTGCGAATGAAAATAAAGACACAGGCTGAAGTAAGTGGGGCTCAATATAGGAAGCGCAGAGAAAATCGCAAAAACCAAAAGTGAGAAATCCTGACAGTCTATCAACTGTATAAAATAAAATTGTAGGTGTATTTTAGCCGCGTATATGTAATAAGATCGACGACCGTCATGCAACTTGAAATATCTTAAAGAAACTAGCATTTCCAAAATTAAGTGGCCAAGGGCGGCATTTTGGACCGTCGCCCCGGGCGGCATTTTAGCTCTGTACGCCATTGGCGAGATAACTGGATGATGTGGTCTGCAAAGATAAGTTCTTTTGTCGAAGGTGACTGCAGACTGGAGAAGATTATAGAGAGAAGTGAGATCTGTTGAAAAAAGGTCGAAAAGATAGGCTTAACTTAACTGCTCGAGTAGGCCAATAATGAGGTATTCTGTTTCTGAAGGGTTAGATCATAGGAGGTTGGCGGTCATCCAGGCTGATATCCGAGTGATGGTGTTACGCAGATGATTTAGTGCATCTGGAAGAGAGTGAGGGGAGAAAGATAGGCTACACAACGACGATAACAACAACACTAGATCTTGTTACGCTTAGTTTATTCTGTGTTTTAGGATAAGGTAATAGGTATGGCCTCTGACCAGGTATTATTATTATTTTGTCCGCTGCGAGCTCAAAAGTCGATGGTAAGGAATACGCCCTCCGAAACGTCCCACTATGGAGCATGGGGAATCTGTTTTTGCAATGGCGAAACATTTGGTGAAACAAATCAATTCTCGTCCATACTTTATTTGTTCATGCATGGATTATTTACTTCTTGATTTTTTTTACATACAGCCTAAAAAATGGCGAAAACCATACTGATCAGTGTATTGAGTGGGGATGTGAAAAGAATGAGCGCAGAGGACCGAGAGGAGAACCTTGAGGAACACCGCAGTTGAAAGTGCGCGGATTAGGTGAGCGACCAGGCGTCATTAACAATGAAAGAGCGCGAGGAAAGGTACGACTTGATTTACGATATATAGGGCAGTACCGGAAATTCCATATACAGAGCAAAATCGTTTAGTAAGGATACCATGATCTATTGTGTCAAAGGCGGCAGAGATGTCTAAAGACACGAACAAGAGACTTGTTGACGACCTATCACCATGACAAATTTGCTGCATAGTGAAATGAAGACTGTTTGGGTGGAGTGATGTTTGGTGTAAGCAGATTGATTTGGGTTTAGGAGATTGTTTGAGGTGGCTGTTGAGACGAAAGAGGACAACCCGTTCGGAGGATTTCGATAGGAAAGAGAGATTTGAAATTGGACGGTAGTTGGGGAGGAGTGCCTCTTACAAGTCATTTGCTTGCTAGCGTAAAATTGATGCTAAAATTATCCAGAAGTCCACATAATATAACTGTTCTTACATCTACATGAAAAGTCTAGGTTGTGGAAAATATCAATAAAACAAGTTGACGTGTTAACCTATGATACTGGAGAATTCAAAAATACGCATATTGCAGGCTCTCTATGATACGATGATACCACCAACTACAGAAGTTCCGATCAGCGTTTGCAATTATTGTCAGTTGACAAGGATGTTCAACAACTGACATTTTGCAAGCATGTGGCTATTTATATTAATCTTTTAATAACCTCTAAAGGGCGTCAAAAAGCTTAGTAAAATGATCTATAATTATAGGAGCTCAACCTACCATCAACCCAAATATTTCACGTTCATAATGCAAAAATTACCAAATAACCTACCTGCGTTTTACCCAAGTGAACGCGAGGCTACCCGCAGCTGATAGAAGCAGCATGCGGCTGATCAGGTCTATGTGGCGGGCCAACGCCAGCTCTTTAGTTGAATCCCAACGATTCGGAAATAAGCAAACCGTTACGACACAAGTATGCCACAAATTCGACAGAAATAGCACGTGTGTTGATTAGGGTGGTACACTGCCATTTATGAATCAAGAAAACATGTTGTCATTTGCTTCCACAGTGCGAAATAGTAAATTAAACATGGTTGGTTTTTTCACTCTGGAACATGCAATTTACATTCTACAAACTATGAACTCCTTAAGACTCATTTGTATTGAACCATGGCTGGATTGGTAGCTCCTCTGAGAAGGCTTCTTGAAAAGGCGTTATATAAATCCTTGAAATGAATGAATAATGAACGACACTATAATTTTATTCTTCTTAATTCTTGTTTGAAGACGATTCTATTTAATCGTGATCGTGTGTTCTTAGGTCAGCAATACCTCGGAGGAGTTTCCTGATGAGGCGCTATGTAAGTCTTATTTTGCTCATGCGGCTGAAATATGAAATTCTCTTACCCGTTCTGAAAAAGAGCACAAAAACTACAATCGATGCAGTGCTGCAAATACTGTGTGTTGCCATGATATCTCTTGAGATCTTCTACTGAATTCCCAAAAAATAAAAGTAATTCAACAGTTTTGAACAATATTGATAATTGCCTCATTACAAAAATCTAAAAGAATTTCACGTTATTATACTGCACATAATATTCGCAGAAGCTGGACATTTAAAAAAAATAAGAATATAGAAAAATACAATAGAAACAGGATACCTGCCATGTGAATCAAACGATTTTATTTGATAAAGCAATTTATTACATAATACAGACTAAGACAAACCAAGGTCACTTCAAGGTCAACTGGTCAAAATAAAGAAAATTGCCGTAGGCCAGCCAAACTTTTGTTTTATATGAGTGGTTCTGAGTTATGATAATTTCTTTTATTTGGACTCTTTTGACCATGAAATGACATGACCTTGGATTGTGTTAGTCTTTAGTACGCTGTCTATTGGAATGTAGCCCTTATCGGTTTGAGCAAATGGGTAAAAGAATAACCCAAATAGAACAAAATAATATTTTTTCGAAGTAAACGGGTTAAAGAATAACCCAATATTCTCTGATTTTTCTCTTAAATTGAACTTTTGACCTTAAAATAACCTTGGATTGTCTTACATATTGTCGCTTTTTTTGTACCACAGGTTAAGTAAATGAAGTAGGTAAGTGTATCCTTTATTATACCAATTGCTAACCGCATTTTGGATTACAAACAGTCACTTTTGTGGTTTAGGGAAGCCTAACAGATGAGAAACACAAGAAAGAATAAGCCGATTTCAAAGTTTATTAGATGAGAGATAGATGGATAGATGTATAGATAGATAGATAGATGGATAGATAGATAGATAGATAGATAGATAGATAGATAGATAGATAGATAGATAGATAGATAGATAGATAGATAGATAGATAGATAGATAGATAGATAGATAGATAGATAGATAGATAGATAGATAGATAGATAGATAGATAGATAGATAGATAGATAGATAGATAGATAGATAGATAGATAGATAGATAGATAGATAGATAGATAGATAGATAGATAGATAGATAGATAGATAGATAGATAGATAGATAGATAGATAGATAGATAGATAGATGAGATAGATGAGATAGATGAGATAGATAGATGAGATAGATGAGATAGATGAGATATTCTTTATTGAAACCAATTACATACCGCACTTTGGTGTACAAAAACTGAAGCATATCAGTAACATTAAAGCTATACAGTTCGTCATTATGTTCCATATTATAGTCCAAAATAGATTATCTAACCCGTTACCTATTAAACTAAATTTATTCATATAACATCCTTATGATGAATGTTTTTCTAATCAATATATTAGCGCTTAGGATTTCTCGGTCGTGTGTTCTTGCGCGTAAAAAATGCCCTGTCTGCTTGATTAGTGGGAGTAGGTCATACAAGACATGCCCTGGATTTCTCCTAATGGCTGAGAAAAGACGGTGTCTGCTATATGAAATAAATGATCTATGGATGCGAAGTTATCTGGGAGGTAGCGACCTCTGATAAGACGTCTTAAGACCCTTCCTAGTCTGTCACGACCCCCTTGTGTAGTAAAACCCCATCAAGCTGGGTAAGCATAAAGAACCCTAGACAGGGTCGCGGCTCTTACTACGTCATGCAAGCTAGGTCCTCGTAAGCAGTGCTCACCAGGATTTCTGTTAGATTTCGTTTTGCGGGACCTTAAAATGACCTTTAATGACCCTGAATTGAGTAGGCCTATCTATACACCTAGATGTAGCTCTTGTCGCACAATAACGAAAAGTTCATTCAAATCAATAAGTGTTTGTGATAAAAAGAGTACATCGACAATCGACCCAAATAGGCCCAAGCAAGGGCGCCTTCAGTCTTGGGAATATAAGTAGTCCATGGTTCGGAGGCTTTGAGCGACCTCAGAATAGCATTTTAAAATTCTGCAAAAATATTTGTGGACAACACATGAATAGAATAATGGGAAAAACTTGAGGATGGGTGGTTTATGAGATGCATCGTTCTTCTGGACACCCTGAATGTGATATATTGCCAGACTTGGATTGTCTCGAGACACTGTCTTAGTCTAAAGACGTCTCGAGAGAAGTTTTTGATGTCTCGGTCTCGGTCTCGTACCCACTGTCTCGGTCTCGGGGTCATTTCTTGACTTTTTGGACACAATCTCGAAGCAAAATTCTTGTTCTCTTGTAGAAGCGGTCTCCATAGTTCTCGCGCAAACTGTCTTTAGTTCTGAACTTCTGACAGTATAATAATAATTGTCCTGTGTCGAACGAATAACTAGTTAATCGAAAGTGCTAAACAAAACGGAAGTTTAGAAAAACGGTGTTTCTGGTATTAACAGATATTGAAAAGAGCAGTTTTACATTTTTACATTTTTACCTTATTACTTTATTTAAATTTTCTAATTTCTATCCGTGCAAATATCTTAAAATGTCTAATAACGAACCTGAAAATAGTGAAATTTGCATTCACGCAATTTGAAATCAGTGAAAAACAAAATAATGTTGCTGTTGTAAAGCAAACATAAGCGAAACATCTAGTTTCTCTAGGTGAGTGATGTGACTTCTGTTGCGAACCATCCCTTGCGGTTCGCTAGGCGTGCTTTCGCCTGCACTCTAGTTGATTCCTCGCTCATTATTTGATCCGTGATCATCACCCGTTTGCAGCGCTGTAATTGGACCTTGCAGTCGCGCGCTGAGCTGTGATTCGTTAATATTGGCGCCTGATGCTCCCGCTTAATTGTTGGCTATATAAACCCGACGCATGTCATGCGCGGGGCTTGTTCTTCTTCGTTCTTCTTGATTCTTCGTCGTTCGCTCTGTGTGAGTCGTCGTGTCGATTGCCGTGGTTGCTCGACTGCTGGTGAAGCTGTGTGCTCCGACGGAAGAAGGACCTGGGTTCGATCCTCGCTTGTGTTCGACTGCTGTGTGCGTCGTGTGTTTTATGCAGGGTTAGTGCTACGTGATTGTATAATCGAAACTGTGTGTTTTAATCGAAACTGTGTGTTTTATCGTGTGATGAGTCATGCGATTGCTATTTTTAGTATCCGTCGTTAACTAAAGACTCATCGTTGATTATCTGTACTTAGGTTTCGAACTCTTAACCTTTGTTTGAAGGACCGAGTGCCTGTGACTGATATGAGAACAGATTTTCGTATGTAATTAACCATTTAATTTGAATCTTATAAAAGCATATAAAGAAATTATCAATGTCTGATTCCATTGACCTAGAACGGAAAGTTACCGAGCTTTGCTCTCTTTTCCAGCAAATGATAGAGCGCCAAACAGATCAGGCAAGCAAATTAAATCTAGTAGTCGACTACCTACAGTCTGAGCGGCAGTTAAATGCTAATGAAATACTTGCTGTTGAGGGTTCGAATCCAGCAGGGTTGTTTCCCTTGGCAAAGCCTTCAGAAGAAGGCGCGGACGATATTCACGGCCTGGTACCTGGTTCCCGCTCAGATCTGGTAGTTGGCGCGCCCGCCAAACTGGATGATGCTGCTCTGCCCCGTAGAAGTGCCAGACTAATGTCTAAAGCGCCAAAGTCCTACACATTACCCGCCATATCTAAGACAAGAAATATAGTGGTTAAACCCAGGTCTGTGTCAGATTCGAATCTTGTCAGCTCAAGACCGGATGTCCCTCAACAGCAGCGCTACTGCACCTCAGAGGAAGGGCAGGACGCGACACGTGGCACCAGAATCGGGGTTCGATTCCCGGTACATGAACCTGAAAATTCTGACACAGATAGATGGGAAGATTATGAATATTTCTTTGATTCAAATAAAGATGCTACCAGGTTAGAATTGCATAATGTTATGGATTTAGGAGAAAAAGAATTAGAATCGTTGTGTGATTTTGAAGATGATTTATTGGTGAAACTTGATAATCAGAGGATTGATTTGAAGCATCATAATGATAATGACAATGATGATGATGATGATAATCATAATGATGAAGATGATGACGATGATAATCACAATGAGGATGATGATGAGGATGATGTGTTAAATAGATCAATAAGAAGTATTAGTGCAATTGAAAGGAGTTTAAATAATTCTCCTCATATGTTGGAACAAAGTAGGAAGTATTTAGATTTTCTTGTTGACCGACCAGAGTCTAACGATAAGTATCTAGTTTCAGATGCACAACGGGACCAAGACCTGATGAGAGAGGGTCAACCCATCCTCTTCTCGTCCACATCCGGGTCTTCGCTCCGCTCCACTCGCTACGGTTCCTTCGACCCAGGTGCACATCCCAGTCACATAAACCCTCATTCGTCGAGCGTCTCTGATCTTCGCGTCACGAATTCGTCAAGCCGCTGCTTGTCGACTTTCTCTGCGCCATTCGTCTCTGCGCCGACCTACGTCATGTCGTCATGGTCAACCGGTGGTCAACGTCGTCCGCGACCGATCCCTAGCACGATCAACTACTTCCGGTCACCGGTGAGCGCTGCCGCAGCTCATCATCACAACCCAGTTGGTCCGGTCGAACCCGACATCTGGCAACGAGCACCGCCTGCTCAGCCTCTGTCGACCAACCGTCAAGAGAGAGACACCGGAACCAGCCGCCAGCCGAAGCAGATTCGAATCCTGACTACGCGTGCCTCAAGTGAAAAGTCGTCTCGACCAAAGCAGAGCCGACAACTACCTGCAATTCCTCGCGCTACGATGACCTCTGGCTACGATGCACTGCGAACTGAGAGACAACGCAATGAGACAACACCAGAGAGGCATACGAACAACAAAGCTGTTCGTGACGTCAATGAGAAACCTGGTCAGAAACCTGCCCGGATGTCATCCGCCGCTCAACTGCCGACCTTGGTCAACAACCGGGCTTTGGTCGTGGACAACGGGTCAGATGATGAAAAGAAAGATCCACCGAGAGAACGAGAGGCCGAAGAAAAGACAACGCCTGGTAAGACTACATCCTCCTCTGCTGAAGTGTCTGGAGCTCGAGCTAATAGACAATGGCTGAAATTGGGTACATACAATGGACGCACAGCTGTTGAAGCGTTCATTAGAAAATTCGAAGTGTGCGCTAGAAACAATGCATGGACTGATGACGAGAAACTAAACCAGCTGATGGTCGCTCTCACAGAGCCTGCTAACCAGCTGCTCTGGGAGTTTGACTCTGCCACTGTTGCTTCTTGGGAAGACCTGGTCAAACGATTAAGGTCTAGGTACGGTGGGTCCGACCAGACGGCCCTATACCAAACCCAACTTAGCACCAGACGGCAAAGGGATGGAGAAGAACTCGGGGTTCTCGTTCAAGATGTCCGCCGCTTGATGATCCTCGCTTTTCCGGGACCGACGACAATCCACAGTGAGACAATCGCCATCCGCTCTTTCATAGATGCCATCCGAGACAAAGACCTCGCGATGAAAGTGCGTGAACGTGAGCCAGATTCTCTTGATAAGGCCTATAACTTAGCCATGAAATTCGAGGGCTACCAGAAAGCTGACCGCAGTGGCGTAGACTCTTCCGACCGCCGCTACGCTCGTGCCAAAGCCGTCAGAGAATCCGATACTTCGCTGGACGATGTTCGTAAACTAATTCATGATGAACTAGAACCGCACAGACGATCTGTCCAGAAGTTAGAGAAGATGTGGGACTCGTGGCTAACTCAACCACGAGCAGACACTATTCCATCGGCTCCGCCATCGCAAGAGACGAAATTCCAGTGGAGACCCAACGCTGGAAGAAGCCGCGACGGGAACACGATCCGTCAACGCCAGACTCGGGCTGGTGATGGACAAACCCTGAGACGATGTTTCAACTGTGGACAACCTGGCCACTTGGCAAGAGGTTGCCCAGATCGACAACAGACTGAAGCAACGGTTGCATTTGAACCAGATCAACCCGCTGACGCTAGACTGAATCACATTCCTGGCAGCAGTAACGCTTATCTTGCTGTACGGGTAGGTGGAAAGAACACTTTCGCGCTAATTGACACTGGTTGTGAACTAGCTTTGGTGCCTGCGTCACTGGTGAAGATGGCTGACGTCACTAAGTCTACGCAGATGTTACGTGCAGCTAATGGTACCGCAATCCGAGTCCTTGGCGAGACTACCTTACAGTGCGAGACTGATAATTTTGCCTTCACTGTCAAATGCTTGGTGACCGAACAAATTTCTGAACTAATTCTAGGCCTGGCTTGGCTAGAGCAGCAACAAGCCCAGTGGAATTTCGGTCAGGGCTGCATCACAATCCGTGGTCATCCTCTACCAATCGTTAGCCGACCGGAAACGACTACCTGCCGAAAGATCGTTGTCGCTAAAGATGTAATGATTCCCGCCATGAGTGAGCTTGACATTGAAGCCTTTGCTATCCTACCTCGTCTGAACGCAACGTATGGACAGTGGGCTACTCAACCGAAACTGCTGGAATCTGGAGTCTTCGTCGCCGGAACTCTGCTGCAAGAAAGAGCAACTGGTCTCATGGTAAGAATGCTGAATCCCACCGGAAGTGACGTTCGCATCAAGAAAGGAGTTTCATGTCCTACGGAGGAGGTGATTGTCCTTACCGACGAACACGAGAACAGTCCTCCAACCGCTTCCGCGCTCCAGGCCGACGCTGTGCAAGAACTGACTGAGACAGAAGTAGAAGAAGTCCTGTCACCTCTCTGGCAGAATATCGCGACTGATGTGCCGCCGGAAACTAAAGCCAGACTACGAGAGTTGGTCCTGAACTATAGACAAGCCTTTTCTCTTCACGAATGGGATCTCGGTTACACTGAGCTCATCCGTCATGAGATCGATACTGCTGATGAAAAACCGGTCAGGCAGACCCTTCGCCGCCAACCGCTCGCGTTGCTGCCAATGATTGACCAACAGGTTGACCTCATGATCCAGCAGAAAATCATCGAACCAACGTCTTCACCATGGTCAAGCAATGTGGTTATTGTACAGAAAAAGGACGGAACCCCTCGGTTCTGTGTAGACTACCGGGCTCTTAATGCTAAGACGAAACCCGACGCCTACCCACTTCCACTCATAAGTGAAAGTCTTGATGCTTTAACGGGCACGAAGTGGTTTAGCACTTTTGACCTGCGGGCAGGCTACCACCAGTTAGCCGTGCATCCGAGAGACCGTCCTAAAACCGCCTTTATTACGCGCAAAGGAAGCTTTCAGTTTCGCGTGCTCCCCTTTGGCCTGAACAATTCACCTGCCTCATTTTCGCGCATGATGAACTTGGTGATGGCCGGGCTAAACTTCGTCAGCTGTCTAGTGTACTTAGATGATATTATCGTCTTTGCTGGGGACCTTGACACGCATCTGATGAGAATAGAACAGGTCCTGAGGCGTCTGAGCAATGTGGGTCTAAAACTTAAACCGACCAAGTGTCATTTGCTTCAACGCCGGGTTCTTTTCCTCGGACACATTGTCAGCGGTGATGGAATCAGCACAGATCCGGAAAAGGTGCGAGCGGTTCTGGAATGGCCGACGCCTCGTTCTCTTAAGGAAGCTCGTTCCTTTATTGGGTTATGTTCTTACTACAGGAAATTTGTGCCAAACTTTGCTCAGGTGGCAAGACCAATTCACGCGTTAACGAAAAAAGGACTCCGGTTTGAATGGTCTGAAGATTGTGAGAAGTCATTTCAAGAGTTGAAGGTTTGTCTGACCAGCTCTCCGATCTTAGCATTGCCGAACGACCATGATCCATACGTATTGGACACTGATGCTTCGGGAGATGCCATCGGTGCGGTGCTCTCACAAGTCCAAGATGGAGTTGAACGAGTGGTGTGTTATGGCAGTCGCATGTGCTCACTTTCTGAGAAAAACTATGACGTGACACGAAGAGAACTTCTAGCCGTTGTCTTCTTCTTGAAAACTTATAGACAATATCTGCTCGGGAACCGATTCACCCTGCGCACCGACCATTCAGCACTTCAATGGCTGCGAAAAACCCCGCTGCCCATTGGTCAACAGGCTCGGTGGCTCGCCGTGATAGAGGAATACCAGTTCGATATCCTCCATAGAGCTGGAAGATCGCATGGAAACGCCGATGCCATGTCTCGAATTCCCAGTCATATTGATGCGATCCGACAAGCCGAAAATGTTGGCGCGACATCGTTGGGACTTCCTCCAGAATGGAACGCAGACGCTTTGAGTCAAGAACAGAAAGAAGATTCAGATCTGGGATGGCTCCTGAATAAAAGAACAGAATCAGAACAGGTGCCTAAACCTGAGGTCTTACGAAATAAGAGCCACGTGATAAAAACTCTGGCAGCACAATGGCCTCAGTTAGTGATCCGTAACGGCTTGTTGATGCGTCAATGGCTCTCTGCTGAAAAGAACGAGGTGAAAGCTTACCAACTGATCGTACCTCCGAAAAGGAGAAGTGAGTTTCTTCGGATGATGCACGAAGGCATGACAGGTGGTCATATGGGTATGCGAAAGACTATGGCCCAGGTCCAGAAGCGTGCCTATTGGCCGGGTTGGCGAGACGATGTAAGGCAGTATCTTCGAACTTGTCAGCCCTGTGCCCGGTACTGGCGAGGCAGTCCTCCACGTCAAGGCCGTCTGCAATCCTTCGCCGTGGGCGCTCCCCTTGAGTGCATCGGGATCGACATTACGGGACCACACCCTCGTTCCAACACGGGCTACCGCTACATCCTCACGATTGTGGACCATTTCTCTCGATGGGCTGAGGCGTATCCTATCAGGAATCAAGAATCTGGAACCGTTGCAAGACTTCTCGTTAAAGAATTCATTTCGAGATTCGGGTGCCCGAAGCAGATTCTATCAGACCAGGGCCCGTGTTTTGAGGCGGCTCTCTTTCGCGACCTCTGTCTTCACCTGCAAATCGACAAGCTGCGGACCAGCCCATACAAACCGAGCACCAACGGGGCGGTGGAGCGCTTTCACCGGACTCTCAACGCCATGATCGCCAAGGTGGTCTCGCAAAACCAACGAGATTGGGATGTGCACCTTCCCTATATCCTTGCGGCGTACCGTGCGAGTGAGAGCGAGAGCACTGGCTTCACCCCTAATCGTTTGTTTTTAGGTCGTGAATTGTGCATGCCTGCTGATTTAGTTTTAGGTGATAGTTTGGTTATGCCAGAATTAATGTCTTCTGATGATTATGTTTCTGCGCAGTTACTTAGGATGCAAACTGATTTCACTGTGGCCAGAGAATTTATGCAGCGCCAGGCTACTACACGAGCGAACCGCTATGATTTGAAGGTTAAACCCCGTGTGTTTGCTCCAGGTGACCTTGTGTATTATTTCTATCCCCGTAGACGATCTGGGTTGAAAGACAAATGGTCCCGCTGGTATACTGGTCCTTACCGGGTGATAGAACAGTTAAGTTCTGTTCTGTATAAAATCCAGAAGAATCCCCGTTCACAACCTAAAATTGTGTACGTCGATAAACTGAAGAAAGCTGTCGGAGAAGAAGAAGACTTTGAGAGATCCCTTCCGGCTCCCTCAGGATTTGAACCGGCTGACCTGTCATTTGATCTCGAGTCAGTAGACTCCTCGTTTCAGTTAGGTAATAGACCTAAGAGACGAATTGTAAAGCCTGCTCGATTTCGCCAAGTTGTTCTGGTGTGATGTTTTTGATGTCTTGTCTCTTCACTGTGAAATCATGTGTAGTCTTGTTAAAATAATTACTGTCGATTGGTTATAATTTTGTGGACACACACTGAATATGTTAACCTTGTTTGTTCATGTCGAATCATTGTGTTGTTGACAAAGGGAGCCACTGATACCCTGATTGTTTATTCAGATTGTTTGTCTGAGAAGATTCAGCATAATTTGCCATGTTTACTATAGGGTGCTTAAATTTCTTCCCTTAGTCAGAAATTTCGGGAAGGTTGAGGAGGGTGTTGCGAACCATCCCTTGCGGTTCGCTAGGCGTGCTTTCGCCTGCACTCTAGTTGATTCCTCGCTCATTATTTGATCCGTGATCATCACCCGTTTGCAGCGCTGTAATTGGACCTTGCAGTCGCGCGCTGAGCTGTGATTCGTTAATATTGGCGCTTGATGCTCCCGCTTAATTGTTGGCTATATAAACCCGACGCATGTCATGCGCGGGGCTTGTTCTTCTTCGTTCTTCTTGATTCTTCGTCGTTCGCTCTGTGTGAGTCGTCGTGTCGATTGCCGTGGTTGCTCGACTGCTGGTGAAGCTGTGTGCTCCGACGGAAGAAGGACCTGGGTTCGATCCTCGCTTGTGTTCGACTGCTGTGTGCGTCGTGTGTTTTATGCAGGGTTAGTGCTACGTGATTGTATAATCGAAACTGTGTGTTTTAATCGAAACTGTGTGTTTTATCGTGTGATGAGTCATGCGATTGCTATCTTTAGTATCCGTCGTTAACTAAAGACTCATCGTTGATTATCTGTACTTAGGTTTCGAACTCTTAACCTTTGTTTGAAGGACCGAGTGCCTGTGACTGATATGAGAACAGATTTTCGTATGTAATTAACCATTTAATTTGAATCTTATAAAAGCATATAAAGAAATTATCAATGTCTGATTCCATTGACCTAGAACGGAAAGTTACCGAGCTTTGCTCTCTTTTCCAGCAAATGATAGAGCGCCAAACAGATCAGGCAAGCAAATTAAATCTAGTAGTCGACTACCTACAGTCTGAGCGGCAGTTAAATGCTAATGAAATACTTGCTGTTGAGGGTTCGAATCCAGCAGGGTTGTTTCCCTTGGCAAAGCCTTCAGAAGAAGGCGCGGACGATATTCACGGCCTGGTACCTGGTTCCCGCTCAGATCTGGTAGTTGGCGCGCCCGCCAAACTGGATGATGCTGCTCTGCCCCGTAGAAGTGCCAGACTAATGTCTAAAGCGCCAAAGTCCTACACATTACCCGCCATATCTAAGACAAGAAATATAGTGGTTAAACCCAGGTCTGTGTCAGATTCGAATCTTGTCAGCTCAAGACCGGATGTCCCTCAACAGCAGCGCTACTGCACCTCAGAGGAAGGGCAGGACGCGACACTTCTATGGCAGGAATGGTTGGTTTAAATTTAGAATCATTTAGGATTTTCAGAATGGCTGAAATATTTAATTTCTGTATAGTTAATAGGCCCTACTACTCAGGTGATCGGCTGATTTCAATGACTTATCCCTGGTATTAGACTTCAACAGTTGAGAGAAAATTGTTTCGGGATTTTGGTGCAATGTGCATGTCACTCGTTTTTAACTGTCTTGTGCCTCGGTCTTGGTTTCCACTGTCTCGGTTCGGTCTCGAAGTTTGATGTAGAATGGCTGATATTTACTTTCTTTATAGCGGTGATCGGCTGATTTCACTTATCCCTGGTATTAGACTTCAACAGTTGTCTTTTGGTGCAATGTGCATTTCACTCGTCTTGTGCCTCTCTTGGTCTCCACTGTCTCGGTCTCGGTCTCGAAGTTTGATGTCTCGTATACAAGTCTGTGTATTGCTATAATTATATGTAGCCTATACTGTAACAGACTTGTAATATATAATATTATTAAGTTAGAACATAATATAGATTTTTTTCAAAATCTACTTCTGATTATCTCTATGTTCCTGTGCTTCTCAAACAAGCTTGCCTTCTAAACTAACAAATGCGCAGCCTATTTACTTACTTACTTAAACTTACATGGACAAAAATGTCTCCTTTCTGAAATAACAGCGTTTCCATGTAAATTAAATTGCGCTTAATCTGGCTGGACTGCAGCTCTAGTCTACAAATTTACTTATTCCAATAATTATTTCCGAATCCAGTCGTTTTAGCAGGTGTTTCATTGGTAAACAATGGGCCATGGAAATCTTCTCCCTCAGTTACAATTTTCTCTTACTTATTTTATCACAAAGCTTCTATATTCGCTTTACACATCACCACGATCTCACCAGACTGTCTCGTGCATGTGGAAATCCTTTGCAACAAAATTTCGTGTTAAAATATACGTGGACCTGTTGTTTCAATTTAGTTGGTTCAACAGACATTAATTAACTTTTCTTTAAATGCGAATTTGTTAAAATAAGTTATAACAGCTATGAAAACAGCAATTTTAGAGACTGTCGAAAGTGCTAGATTTAAAGTTTGTTACAATTTACTACTAATAATTATTTAGATTTACAGAATGTCTTTAAATCCCGACTAGTATTTCACACATCTTTACACACCATTCCTCTCTGACCACTGTCTTGCGACTATAATAACGACATATTGTTTATGTTCATTGTCGCTGTTGTGCATTGACTAGGTACAGAATTTCAGGCAATTGCACCGCGCTATTGCACAGTCTCAATCAATGGACGTGAATGATGAAGTCCATCACTTACCTTCTAGATCTTCAGATAACTCTGCTTTGTTGAAAATGTATGTAGCCTGTTAGTCGCTGTAGTCCTCTGAAACGAATGCGCAAACGCTATTGAAACGGTAACCCTTATGAAAAACACAGAATGTCATATATTATATGCCAATTTTGACTCAAGTGGCCACTTTTTCATGTATACTGCAGCACCTCTGGTATTAAATATTAGCTGCAGCGCCGGATTAAGGCATAGGCCTAAGCCAAATAAGCCATGGCTTAGGATCCCACAAGTGTTTGAGGGCCCACTCAAGTGGCCACTTTTTCATGTATACTGCAGCACCTCTGGTATTAAATATTAGCTGCAGCGCCGGATTAAGGCATAGGCCTAAGCCAAATAAGCCATGGCTTAGGATCCCACAAGTGTTTGAGGGCCCAAAAAATTCGGATAAATTAAATCAAATTGTTGTAGCAAATTCCTAATTTTGTGTAATTTTAAATTATTTAGCGCTTTACCCTGAAACTTTTTAGCGCTAGTAAGTTTTATGTAAGCCTACTACAGTAACTTACTTACCACAGGCTGTGCTTGCGCCCGTATAGCGACCGACGGCAGACGTCAAATGGCTCAAAGCTGAAACTCTAATATCAATTTCTCACTCTGTATGACGATATCGACACATTTGTTGACACGGTGACCGGGCGCAAGAGGGTGAAATTAGAAAATTACCTAAGTTATTCGTCAATAATGGTACATAATTCATTATTATATTACATTCAGAAAAGTGATCCGTCAGTGACATTAATGATGAAGCGGTCATTTCCAAGAAGGTGTTAAAGAAATACATAGCCTACTTGGATTTTTTTTAGTTTGATGGTCACAAACTGTACGGGAGAGCAATCCTTTTCTCAGCTAAAACGAAAAAAACGATTTCAGATCCACCATGCTCCAGGAAAGCTAAGTTCACCTTAGTCTGATGTGCATCGAATCAGATGTCCTTCGGCAAATACAGTTGCAGAATGTGAAAGGTAGAAATCAAGGAAAAGTTTTTTTCGATAATTGCAATTGTTCTCCTTTCACAAAGTCAGTGTGATTCTCGTTAACGATAACGGCAAACGAAAATGTTCGTTAACAAAAATAAAATGATTTCGGTAACGATAACTATAACTAAAAATATCATCAACTATAACTATAACGAAAATAACACCAACGAAAATTCATCGTTATTTTTGTTAATGAAAAAAAATAAAAAGTGCAATATCGACAAACATGAAGACGTGAAAATGCGCTACATTTCAAGTACGAATCAGTCACAAATAAAAGTTCGTGTATCATCAGCGTTGTTTCTGTTAATGAGGGAAAGTCATGACTCATGTGACCGGCTCATAATCTGTTAAAACACGAATAATCTACTCTATCATCTCAAGTATCACCACCCACCTACATGCTTTACAAAGAAGCCTAAGCTGCACAGAGTGATTGGAAGTTTTTCCTCACTACTCCTCTGTACCCCTCATCATCACAATTGAATAATTTTATGCAAGGTAACATGTATTCCTAAAGCTGAATGCACAATTTTTTCCAAGCCTTTCGAAGCACTAAGACAATTGTCAAACGCGCCTTAATGCATAGCACCTGCAACTGCAGACAATTTCACGTATCCTTATGTAACCATAAGTGGTAACTAAAATAAAAAGCCAGTAACTATAACTATAACTATAACGAAAAAATAATACTAACTATAACTGTAATTATAACTAAAAATTTTAATTATAATTACAGTTATAGTTAGTACTATTTTTTCGCTACAGCTATTATAGTGAATAGCTCTTAATTTTATAAGAGCTATTAACTATAACTGTAACTGTAACTAAAATAAAATCTGTAAGGAGAATCAAATTGCACAAAGTAATTACTTCATTAGCTTGTAAATTAGTCTATTCAGCCCCAGTTAAGTAATAAGTTTCGACTTTATGATCTGTTAGTGCAGTTGGATCTGGTATTACCGTATTGGTAATAACTAGCAACAGCTGCAACATCCAGTTACATTACATCCAAGTTCAGCAGTACTAGAAACATACTGAGTTCTGTAAAGTGCAAGTTGTGCGACCTAATTAATAAAATAATGCTAAATGATAATTATAAAATGCTTATAAAATTATTAGTTAACGGAACGTGCGCAATGCTCCTATAGGTAGGAGACGGAGCTCTAGAGAAAGCCATTCCAGATACTCAGTCCACTACCGAGAAGGCCCGATGCATTATGGAAGTGCGTGCAAAGGGGACAATCAGGTCACCGTGGACTGAAGAGCGAAGGGGTCGGCGGCCAATATTGGCAGAAATAGGGCGACAGAGTTCCTGCAGATAAGCAGGTGCGGTACCAACGAGGCTACGCCAAACGAAGGCATAGACCATAAATGAGATGTATTGGGGTAGTGGCAAACAGTGGCAGGACATCCCACAATTCCAACATACTGTCGGATATACATGATCCGCCTTAGCAATGCCTCCAGTCATGCGCGAAACTCGCTCCAAGTGCCCAGTCCGACTCCATGGAAGGCCAGCATAATTATATTGTTGAGTAGGCCTACCAATAGTCAAGGCGACTGGTAACGATATAGTGCGTTGCAGAAAAAGGTTTACTAAAACGTGTAAAATGTATAGTTTACGTGTAAATTTAAGGTGCAAAGTAATCATTGTAATGCATTAGCCTTAATGCCGCTTATGATTTGTAATTGTATATTTGAAGGACCAGGAGTGATCATTGATGAAGTATACATGTATCGCAGATAGCTGCGACAACGTTGCGCTGCTCTGGGAACATGATACTCCAGACAATCTAGCTCATATACATTGAACCTGGGCAAAATTGCTTCAGAAGCTTTTCAAACGGTTTCATCCTCAGTTTCCATTGCTGAATAACATAATTATCCTAAACCCAACAAAATTTCACCACGGGTTCACCCCCAAAACTGCATTTTAACCAAGATGACGGCCAATATGGCCGCCAACACAGAAAATAGTATATATCAGGACACAGGTAAGCTAGAATAATGAGTGAAGTGTCAAAAGCTGAGCTGACATATATGCATATTTTTCTGGTTTGGGCGGCCATATTGGCCGCCATCTTGGATAGTAACATTCCGACCCTAATGCCAATATGATAATCGATTCCTTGACCTTGAAAATATTAAATTTGACACTTAACTTGTTATTGTAGCATACCTCTGACCTGATATATACACTTTTCTGTTTTGGCGGCCATATTGGACGCCATCTTGGATAGTAACACTCCCACACTATTGCCACTATGATAAATCGTTTCCTTGACCTTGATGTTATTAAATTGGACACTTCATTAACCTAATGTTCTTCGCTCCCTGTCTGTCTGCCTGTCTAACGCTCTCTGTCTCTCTTTCTCTGTCTGTCTGTCTCTGTCTCTGTCTGTCCGTCTGTCTGTCTGTTTGTCTGTCTCTCTCTCTCTCTCTTATTCACGAGCGCTGCGTCGTATTATCGTCGCTTCATTCCACCAAAGATCCCAAGAATCCCTTTGGAGAGATTCCGACATATGCGCTCTATAAAAGCCCACATACATATTTACATCAATGAGTGAATTACTCTGATTCACAGTATCTAATTAAATAAGGATTTCTTCCTTGTAATAAGGGTTTTACTATCTTCCTAACATCTCCAATGACAATAAGCTTCATTGCATGCATTGTTTATTGTATTGATCATTCAGGCGCTAGCAACCTCCAATGTCGGTCATCACCATCTCTTGCAGGTGGATAGTAGTTCAATTCATCTCAGCCATTACCCGCTTATTGTCAGTCTAGATAAATCTTGGACGGGAGACAATTGTGTGCAAAAGGACTTCAATCAGCAGGCTTGAACTCTACTCGTTGGATTGCGAAGTTGAGGCTCTATCAAAATAGACCAGCGAGTCGTGCAAATCAGCACAATTATCGGAAGTTCGCTATAATTATTTCAGTCGATTTCTCCTTTCACAGAATGCAGTCGTGAATAAGACAAAGGACTAAGTCTTGTCCTTGACTTAAGAAGATAATACTAGAATGCATGCAACGTGAAGCCTATCATATGACACATACTTTACAGATAAGCAGATGATAGCCTACTGTCTTGTTGGATGAGCCTATGACAGAGCTACATAGATTGCTTGATCGGCTGGATGAGGTTGGCCGAAAATTTGGTCTGCTGATCAATTATATTGACAAAACGAAGGTAAAGGGGATGTCGTATCAGAGTCCGATGTGAGCAGTTAAAACAGGTTGATGCATTTGTGTACCTTAGATTTTTAATGACAGAGGATGCGCATTTGCAGTACGGAAATCAAGGCAAGATTAGGCAAGGCAACAGCAACAATGGCATAGTTGAAAAACATCTAGAAAGTTTGAGCAATTATCAGTGACAACAACAAAAACGACTCTTGAAGGCGTTGATATGGCCTGTTGCAACCTATGGGTCGAAGGATGAACCATCAAGAAATATGATGAAAAGAGGGCAAATAGGTGTGAAATGAGAGGGCTGAGGCAGATATTAAGAGTTTCCTGGATTGCGATGAGAACAAACGAATGGGTATTAGAACAGATTGGAATAGAGCGACAACTATTAAGTACCTTCAACACAAGAAAGTCGAAGTGTTTTGGTCACATTATGAGCAAAAGGGGAGATTGCTTGGAGAAAGCAATAATGCAGGGCGCAATAGCGGGAACGTGAGCACGTGGAAGACCACGAACTACTTGGATTGAGAATATAAGATCTTGGACGGGTTTAAATATGTATACCATTGGATGAAGGCAACAGAGGACAGATTCATCTGGAAACAGACAATTCAAGGTGCGGCCAAACTTTGCATCGAAGATAGCTAAAGACAAGACAATTCTTGCCTCCTTCTACAGAAATATTAACTTTGGTAAAACTGCATTTTAGCGTAATTAATTATGTCATTGAACATATCGTGTATTTTAGCGTATTAATTATATCACTGACTTTTATGATCACTGTCATCAATCGAACTTCTATTTACGCAGCCAGATAAGAGAAATAACATAGACTAATACGCAAAATAAATACGCAGGGTAGGTTCTCTGCAATAATGAAATAAGCTGAAGTGGAGGTTTACCTTAAGTTTTATAATTTCACTCGTTTACACGTCTCTTTGGTTGAAAACATAAAAACGATTGTATTCTTTGGAGGCTGTAATGTCTACCGGATTTTTGAATGGCTGATTTTTAATAAGGCGTTCACAAGCAAATGTCTTTGAATCGTATACTTCAATGTCTCGACAGTTCTTGCTAACAGCAACAGACGTCTATTCCAGCGTCTGGAGTCTTCTCCTTCTCTGCAGCTTTTGTTGCGATCTTGTGAGCTAAGCTGCTTGTGGGTATCTTATACAAAACATTGTGCATGAATATTAAGACAAGTCCAAGCATATATCCAACTAAACAGATAAACCGGTAAAACTAAAAAGTTAACATTTTACCAAATTCTGCTTTTTATTGCAGGAGAAAAATCGGTCGCAAGTGGAGCATCCAGAGTCAAGGCAGGTGGAAATCGTTATCTTCATATTGCATTCGATAGCAATAGCATTGACCATCCAAGTAGACTTGGAATTTCGTGCCTGTGTTGTAGCCATGTTGCTTAAGTTCGTTTACATTTGCCACACGTTTATTGTCTATTCACAGCTGTTCATTGTTCATTAGCAATTCTTCCATCTCTGCAGCTTTTTGCAAAAATAGTACTAACCATGAAGACAAATCTATGAAAAGAAGAAACAATCTCAAGTCATATGGCAGTTTATCGGTTAAACTATGTTAGATAAAGTGCAGAATTGTGAACATGGCTCTCTTTTGCTAGACCCCTGGGTTGATCCATGTAAACTTTTGATTGTTCTAAGCTGAACATAAATCCAAATTGGCAGAACTGCGATGACGTTTCATATAACTTGTCTTTCAGTAGATCTAAGGGGTATAAGGTGGTGGTCGACCGTATCCTACAACAGAAATTAAATCTCCATCTTCAATGTCTCATTACATTTAACAAAATTCTACTAAGCACAAGACAATAGGCGCCGCATTGTCGTTTAAGGATTTTGAAAAACAGAAACTTTTACAAAATATTTTAAATACCTAGAACGGCAAGAAATTCGTTTTGTCAAAATATTTACGATTCTAATGCCTACAGGATTTAAATTATTGTACGTTAGAATGTGGTAAATGTTTGGTGCATGGTCATAGAATTAAGCAACGCACTTCATTTGGATAAAGTTAGCAACACATCTATCTATGACACTTAGAAACAGCATTAAATTGCAGTAGCCCTGTATTAATATGAGCCCTATTTGCTCAGTTTCGTTACATGTAGTCCGGCCATTAAATAGTTGAGGTTCAACAAAATGTTTACAAAAGGTTTCTCGATGGGTTTCACCTCTTTGATATGTCTACGTTAAAAGAAAAAAAAGTTTCCCAAAATCTGACATGGGCAACTATGTGAAAATGGGTCAAATCCAAGATGGCCGCCGTAAAAATTCAGATCAGTCACCTGAAAATAAATAGTGGGATACGGGAGCTGAAAAATATTTCACATACGGCAACCAATTATCCCCTTTGGTTCCAGATAGTACATGGGTAGACGAGTCCAAAAAGCCCGGGACACAAATTTTGACGGCCCTCTAGCGGCTGTGGCGGCCATTTTACAAAATGGCCGACCGAAATACATATTGTTCAATATCTCAGCTTCTCCTTCTCTTAGAATCCTGATTTTGGTGTCTAAACATACATATTTAGGGGCAAGGATTCCATTGGAGCTAATTGCAAACACTTATCTACACGAAATTGGCAGCCATTTTCCAAAATGGCCGACCGAAATAAAACTTTGTCAATATCTCAGCTTCTAACTCACTTATAATCGTGTTCTTGGTGTCTAAACATTACATATTTATGGGCAAGGATTCCAATAAAAGTAATTGCAAACACCTATTCTGCTGTGTACCATGAATGTCTGCATGGCAACTTCACAGTAATGAAAACAGGGCGTGCATTCTCCAATATTGCCATACACTAAACCCATGAGCAGAACAACGTCTGTGTGAAGGATGACGGAGGTGCTTTAGAACACAGAGAATCCACGAGACCTGCAATTGTACGATTTATGCTGTCTGGACCAGAGATCGAAGAGTCTGGAGGCATTAATGAAGAAACCAGAAAATGAGTCTGATTTTCGACGTCATGAGCAAACAAAAAGCATGCAGGTAACATTTTTCAAACCAGTTAAGGCTGTCAGCATGCAATGTGATCGAGGAGATGGGCAACTCGTTCATTGACGACAGAAATGACCTACTTGTCCTTGATACGAGAGATCTGGCGGATACAGCAGTGATCAACACAATGCGGAACCTCGAGAAAACTGGAGAAAAGCAGTATGAAGCATTTGTCAACGAACGTCTAGTTACCCAATCGCGACCTGTCAGTGACCCAATCAAACGAAACCACTTCCCTCTCTTCAGTCGTCCACCTGTACGGGATAAGTCACACGCACAGCAAATGTTGTCATCTGTGAAGAGTGACTGTTCAGTGTTCACTATACTCCAGGTTGTACATGTACATCTACTGTCGGACTCGTGAAGGAGACCTGGAGGAATTCTTTGCATATGAGAATCAGGCATACCCATCATCACTCTGGAATAAGGGCAATTTGCGGCTAGGAACAAAGTCAGACATTGTGAGCTGTCTAGAAGAGCTGGTTGCCACTTCAAAAGATGATGCCATCAGTCCATCACAGATATCCACCCAGGCCCTTCCACTGGGTGTACCTACTGTTGATGCTGTTAAACTGGATGGAGCAGTCTTAATCATCATGCTCAAGCCTGGCACTGCATCCACCTTCTCAGATTATGCCTCCAATATGTGTTGCCCTACATCACAATGCTCTACCTACAAACTCTACCTACAAACTGGCAGGAAATTCTGTGGAACGAGAAAACTCAGACCTCTTTCCCTTCTTGAGCCTGCCAATAGGAAAACTTGAAATAGAAACAGAAAAGACAGATCATAACCACACACCATAAGGACGTTCTCTGTACTCAATCAACCAGGAACACAACTGGTCTTTCTTCATGTACTCTGGAGGAACTTGATTTTCATGCATGTCGCCGATGCTGCCAAACATGGCTATCGTAAAGTGATGATACGCACAGCTGACTCTGATGTGTTGGAGTTGGCCATATCAGCAGTTCAGTAGCCCAGCCTTGACGAACCGTGGGTTGGTTTTGACTCAGGGAAAAGCTTCAGATACCTGAGATGGCACCTAGGCCTGCGTTCGGCCCAGAGAGGTGCGTAGCCTTGCCCTTCCTACACGCATTTGGCGGATGTGACACAGTATCATCATTTGCTGACTTTGGAAAAAGCACTGCGTGGGACATTTTGAAGACATTCAACGACGTCACCCCAGCCTTCTGCTAAATAGCATCAGCCTCCAGCTCTGTTGATGATCAGCTAGATGTACTGGATCGCTCTGTAGTTCTTCTGTACGATCGTGCGAGCAGTGAGGAGAGGTGAACGAGGCTCGGAAGCAGCTGTTCTCACACAAAAAGGCAGACCGTTGGATGGCCTTCCACCGATCCAATCTGCACTTGTGGCACACACAAAGAGAGTCGCCTACATTGCAGGTCAAGTTTAGGCACAGATGTTCATAGCTGTTCCAAACTACCATATCCTGGTGAATGGGGGTGGCTGCAAGCGATCGAAGGAGGTTAGGAAGTGAAGTAGACCATACGTCTCGAAGCGTCTCATGCTTGTCGTGAATTGCTCAGATGTGATTGTGAGAAGGGCTGTAGGGGACAGTGACAATGCGTGAAAGCTGCTCTACACTCTACAGTGTACTGATCTCTGTCTGTGTAGAGGTCTATTTGACCATGAATGACGAGGACGATGTTCTGTAATTCTGTGGGGAGTACTTTCTCTGAACACTGGTTTTGAAATGTGGACTGAAATATTGTTCAATATACATTTATGAGAACATTAATAACATCCTGAATTGCTTATATAATACCAGAATTTGTTTTATTTCCACAAGAGCATGAACAGAACACTAAGTTTCAAAACAATATGAAGAAATGAATTAGTATGAATCATACTATGCTTATAGTTGACGCGACATGAGCCTATCACGTTATATTTTCAAACTAGGGGGAAATGCCCACGTCCCCCTAAATGACCGTGCTGGCTGAAAATCTCGTGTAGATAAATGTTTACAATTAGTTCTATTGGAATCCTTGCCCATAAATATGTATGTTTAGACACCAAGATCACGATTATAAGTGAACTAGAAACAGAGATAATGACAAAGTTTTATTTTGGTCGGCCATTTTGGAAAATGGCTGCCAATTTCATGCAGACAAGTGTTTGTAATAAGCTCTATTGGAATCCTTGCCCCTAAATATGTATGTTTGGACACCAAGATCACGATTATAAGTCAATTAGAAGCTGAGATATTGACAAAGTTTTATTTCGGTCGGCCATTTTGGAAAATGGCTGCCAATTTCGTGTAGATAAATGGTTGTAATTAGCTCTATTGAAATCCTTGCCCCTAAATATGTATGTTTGGACACCAAGATCACGATTATAAGTCAATTAGAAGCTGAGATATTGACAAAGTTTTATTTCGGTCGGCCATTTTGGAAAATGGCTGCCAATTTCGTGTAGATAAATGGTTGTAATTAGCTCTATTGAAATCCTTGCCCCTAAATATGTATGTTTGGACACCAAGATCACGATTATAAGTCAATTAGAAGCTGAGATATTGACAAAGTTTTATTTCGGTCGGCCATTTTGGAAAATGGCTGCCAATTTCGTGTAGATAAGTGTTTGCAATTAGCTCCAATGGAATCCTTGCCCCTAAATATGTATGTTTAGACACCAAAATCAGGATTCTAAGAGAAGGAGAAGCTGAGATATTGAACAATATGTATTTCGGTCGGCCATTTTGTAAAATGGCCGCCACAGCCGCTAGAGGGCCGTCAAAATTTGTGTCCCGGGCTTTTTGGACTCGTCTACCCATGTACTATCTGGAACCAAAGGGGATAATTGGTTGCCGTATGTGAAATATTTTTCAGCTCCCGTATCCCACTATTTATTTTCAGGTGACTGATCTGAATTTTTACGGCGGCCATCTTGGATTTGACCCATTTTCACATAGTTGCCCATGTCAGATTTTGGGAAACTTTTTTTCTTTTAACGTAGACATATCAAAGAGGTGAAACCCATCGAGAAACCTTTTGTAAACATTTTGTTGAACCTCCATGAAAAATTGTTGTTTAATGACTGGACTAATGTGGGTGGATGCTGTTGACTATTTGCTGATTCTAAAACAGGATGGCTATTTAAAACAATTTGCATCTCTTGGTTTCTTGGTTTCAAAACTACAGCAGCTCAATAAAGTGTTATTAATTTATATGACTGTCGGTAAAGGCAAAATGTAGACGTAATAATAAGATTGAGCAATTTGAGTTGTTTATGTCGTCCTAATAAGGAACTGACGATTTACAGTAACTGAAGTAATTGATCTGTCACATTCGTTGCTTCTAAAGTGCATGAAATCATCTTCAATTTGATCTTGCAGTCTCCCTGCTTAATCAGAAGCGCTGATGATGACTTTCTCCTAAATTGCGCTTTAAAAGTTTGCACTTAGGCCTATGTAATGCTCTGACTTGTAAGACAATAATGAAATAAAACCAATTATAAGCAGTAAAATCTGGTATCGCCATAAGCTAGGAATGCAAACGTGTTTGCCACGCGCTGGTACAGTGTCGAAGAAGCGTAATGAGCCACTTCTTTAGGTTCCACTCTGAGACATAGGAGCTCTACTGTTTAAAGTAAAGACTGAAAAATTGAGGCGATAGGTTAGAAACTATACCTATCCTGTGTTTACCGATGTATCTCAGCTTCCAAGACAAGACAACCACAGCAATGGACAATGGCAGAAGAAGAAGACAACATATGCAGATGATGGCGATCTTGTATGGCTTGCTGTTACCGTTTCCGTCAGATGTTCCTGGTTCAAAGAAATGCAAACGTATTACTAGAATTAGAATTAGAATTAGAGTATAAGTAGATAATCAAAGTAATCGAAACAGATAATCAAAGACGACAGACACAAATTTCAATTTCCTATGGTAGTAACCTGCAATTCACGACATCTTAAGCTCAACACGGGAGTTGAACGTCAACCTTATTTTGACCTCTAAACTCTAAAGTAAAACATCAGCTCCATTAATGTTCTCTTTGCAGCGTTAAAAGGCAATGCCTACTTTTAAACTATGGCTGGTTTATCTCTATCTTTAATATATGTTTTCATCATATTAGATGTATATTATTTTGATTATCTACTCATACTCGATTTGCATTACTTCTAATTCTATAATAAATTTGCATCCATAACGTAAAGAAATCAACTGCAATTCATTGCTGCTAATATAGAGCAAACTCCATGAAAGCACTAAGAATCCAGTCGTAATCATAACCGTTTACGCTCCAAAGCTCTTAGCTTTCAAGTGTCTCTTAAGCGCCACTTGAAAGCTAAGAGCATGGCAACAGCTCATTTACGAGAGCTGAGTCAAGTCAGATGGATCATACCGAGATAGGGCCTACTACTGTGGCCGATTGGTTGGAGCCATGGGCGTATTTATGGGGTGGTTTACGAGTTAAACCCCCAAATAAGTTTCCGAAAAAATTATATGCTTTTACATGCTAAATAAAAAACTGAACTTTTGCGACCATTTCCATTGGAAACCCCTCCGAAATATTAAAACCCCCTCCGAAATTTTTTTTTGGCTACGCCCATGGTTGGTGCGCTCGGACTGTAGCGCAGAGAGTTCAGGTTCGAGCCTTGCCCGAGTCAGTTACTATTTAGGGACCTTAAGCAAGTCCTTCACTCAGAATTGCTGTTCGCCATCGATGCTGTGTAGTATGGTCGCGCGCACTCCTGGGCTTTGGAAGGATGGAAATATCATATTATACCGTTGTATTGTATTGTACTAAGTGCAGAGAACAAATGGAGATATTATGTGTGCATACTTCTGGAATCTCTAGGTGATAATACAAATTCTATGGCAAATGGCTGGAAAGTCACATAACTTGCAGGGAACTATTGTACTCTGCAATTGTAGTTCGTTGTTGTGCTGCAGTTGAAGATTGCCACATAGGTACTTACAGTCGCAGACTCGCAGTAGCCCGACTTCCTGCGCGTTTAACGGGTTATAGTTAGGTTTTGATCGAAGGCATAACACAAAGTACATAATGATTAAAATGATCGAAGGCTACAGCAAAATGCCTTATTCAAGCATTTAAATTTTGAACATATCATTTATTCTGCAAATTAAAGATGCTACATCGTTTGAAATGCGTTGCATTTCTGCATGTATATATATAATTATATATATATAATTTATTCTGATCTCACCCCAACACACACATAGGCCTAAGCTATATATATATATATATATATATATATTGGGGTCCCCGATTGTCTAGTGGGTAATGTGTGCTGGCGTGCAAGACGAAAGGTTGGGTGTCAAATCCCCGCCAGGACCATAATTTGTTTCAAGATTTTCGGTTCCGTTTGCATCTCCTTGCCAGTACTTGGCAGTGGAAAGATGGAAAGACGAGGCGGAGAGGGAGAGGTCTGGTCAAACGCCCTCATATGCTGAACCTAAGGAAAATGAATTTGCTTGTACTTCACACCTATGGCTGCCTTAGGCCGCCCTATTGCTAGCTTTTGAGAACGTCCTTCTTTTGTGTGATTATTGTGCGTGTGTCCATCAAGTTCGGAAAGGTTCGGCATAAAGATAGGTCCAAAGAGATCGATGTGAAGAAAAGGGTTTGCTTCTAAAGAGAAAAGCTACTTACCTGATCCTTTTATTTTGATTTTGCCGGATTTGCATACGTAACTTGACATTGTCGATCCTGTGCTGCAAAAGTACGAATCTCCGTCCTTCACAGTAGAGTTTCCGTTAATCGTCAGGTTGTACACTACTCGATTTTTGTATATGGTGGTTCCATGGGTCACTCCTTCACTGACGGATATATTGTCACCGGCCCTACGCCACTCCAGTACTGGGGCTTCACTGCCGCGATAGTTAACTGTACAGGACAGGATGACTTGGTTTGGCTCGATTCCGCATTTGTTTGGTCCAATGATTTCATGCGTTTCCGAACGTGGTTCACAAATAGGGGTTGTTTCTACAAATCAATAAGAAGTTTCTTTTAAATTACTTATTGACATTATAATCTAGATGCGCCTTGCAACAATCCAACAAAGGTAAACACGTTTACACATTTCTTAATTATTGAAATCGCTTGGCTATTGATCTAACTTTTCATTAGGAATGTAAATCTATCGAAGTTGCATAAACACAATTAAACTGCAATTAAGTTGTCGCCATGATGACACGAAGGTGTGTTTAAAACGCATATAATACATAATTATATGGTAGATGTGGTAAATCTGTGCCATATGTATGAAAACCGAGGGTGAATCTGTTAAGACACCGAATACAATTTTGCTAAAGCAAATATCCATTGTTTTTGTATTTAAGCAAACCAAATGTGAGCAGATGTTTAACCTAGGACAATTAGCTGCGCTGATGCTTTATTTCTTATCCAATCTTCACACTCGTAGACTCCAGCATCTTGAATTTGCACAGATGTAATAACCAAATTGTACGCTCCGTTGATTTCATCCCTTTCCATATGGAATCGACCGATGTAAGGTGAGTAGAATTGATCAAATCTGTAGACTACTGATCTTACTGGTCTTACTACATGAGTTGACCCGACTGGAGTGTGGTACCATTGGATATGACGATGACTGTTAGTCGAACAATTGAGATATGTCGAACCCAAAACTACTACTTCAGTGGCAGATGGTTTGATAACAAATTCAGCGACACCTAAAATAAGTCAAAAATGCATTCATATGCATTCACTGAATTCAACAGGAGTTTAACTGGCTCCTTACTAGGCTTCGCGTTATGACATAAGTCCTTTGTTCCCTATACGATATTAATCTTTGCACAGACCACACTCAATGCAGACATTCTTTATCTTAAGAGTTACTTCTAACTCTGAATTTAGTTGCATGCGATAAAACATGCATAACATCTACGGATTTAATTAATTACATATGATACAGTTGTACGTTCGTCTTTTAGCCCTTATTGTCAATTGTTACCCTTCTATACAACTGGTTCATGATTTAAGAGAATTACTGCCAAAATCAATGGCTTTGTAGTAAAATATTTGAAAATGTTTCAAATTTACATGTAGGCCTACTATTACTGCGACTAGGCCTACTCCACATGAAGGGTTCGGTTCAATAACGAAGTATGTCTGTGCTATAAAAAAGTATTCGGCCTACCAGCATGCGTGGAATGTAGTATTCTATAGACCCTGCGAAATTTTTTCAACAGATCCGAATATTTTTTATGGTAATCTTTGAAAAAAACCGGTATGTCAGCCAAATAATTTATGGTGTTGTGCAATTATTCTAGAATTACTCCATTGTAATATCCAGGTATGATAACAATATTAAATCGCTTTTCTTGTAGTCTTTGTATTAAAACCGGTGCAGCAATCAGGTTATTTGACGTTCCCGGTCAAGAATGTTGTATGTGCTTTGTAATAGCGTGACCGTTTGGTGCAAGAATAAGGTATGTCGACTAAAAGCGGGGGGAGACTTGGCACCATTGATCCCTAGGCACCCTTGATCCCTCAGTCATTTTGCCTTAATTAGGCCTACTTATGACAAATTTATTATTCACTCTAACCACGCAAAAGGACAGTGAAGAAGGTCAAGACAATAAACATAACAGAATGATTCACTGCCTTTCTTCAATACATCAGTAATTAAGGCAAAATGACTGAGGGATCAAGGGTGCCCAGGAATGCAAGGGTGCCAAGTCTCCCCCCTACTGAGGGTTTGTTGGTGTTGTCAATCACCCGGTTTGAAACACAATATTGTGAAAAAACAATAATGTTATCTTTCTTTTTGCTTCATGTAACAATTTTGTTAAATACTATAATATTTACATGGTGTTTCAAACGACTTTGTCGATTATGTCGTCAAATGGCTTAGATACAACAGTTTGAAGTATCAAATCTTTTAAGCCATTTTCCAAAAACTCATTATTTCCGACATACCTGGTTATTGAACTGCGCTCTTCAAATGCTTAGCTTTTGGTCAGACAAGTTACACATAAATTATGCAGCAATAACCTAAAAGCTCCGTACTGCATCTGCATTTTGTTACATTTACATAGTCCTAGGCCTACTTGTATAGGTTAACGTGTCTGTAAGTTTCGTAAAGTCTCCATTCGAAATGAAGCGTGTCAAATAAATTTGGTGTAGAAATACACTTGACCTACTATGAAGAATATTTTGAACTGAAAAAAAGCATGCATACCAATTTCTATGGACACGAAAAACAGCAAAATAGTCGCTGAAATTCTGCTCAAGCCATTTCCTTCGTTCTATCTTTCAAATTATTCTCGAAGGATCTCTTCCTACTAAACACTTGCATAAGGTCTCTTCAATTGTTTAGCTTTTGGTCAGACAAGTTACACATATGCAGTAGTAACAGTAAAAGTTGTACTGCATTTGCATTTTGTTACATTTCCATTTTCCTAGTTGTAACTGTAGGAAAACGTGTCTGTAAGTTTCGAAAAGTCACCATTCGAAATGATTAACGTGCCAAATAAATTTGGTGCCGAAATACACTTGACATACTATGAAGAATATTTCAAACGCGTAGAAAAGATGCATACCAATTTCTAAGGACACGAAAAACAGCAAAATAGTCGCTGAAATTCTGCTGTTTTCCATTCCTTCGTTCTATCTTCTCAAATTTGTTCTCTAAGAATCTCTTCCTTCTAAACACTTGCATAAGGTCTGAAAAAGCAATTCAATAAAAGAACTAATTATTAACAGAAAATAGCAGTGAACTAATGTAAATTGCAATATTCTTTAGAACTCTCCACTTTCATTGAGCCTTAAATCAGTAGAAAATGCGTACTTTGACTGTGAAATTTTATGCAACATCAACAAACAGTATAACTGATGTTCTACTTTTTGTATCAGATTACTACACAACAAGAAACCAGTGTCGTAAACTGCTCTAGTCAATAGTTTAGCCTGAGTTTTTTCACTTTCAATATCATATTAAGTAAGCCTCTATGGATCGCGAGTATAACGTTCGAGCTGTGTTGTGCAAATAGCTGAATGCGAATTACAAACCATTGTATTGTCCTTAATTGTCATTGAAAACAAGCTTAGACTTTATAAATTGTGTTTGAGTGATTTCGATAGTGAAAGTTTAGCAAATATTCATACAGGAGAACATAATCTCTTTACAGTCGTTAAGAGTTTCAAATTATTAGCTAACTTTCATTAGGCTATCTAGTTAAACAAGCGCTGTTGGCTAACAAATTAAAAAATTCGTTGATATATATTTAGGATTTGTGTTAAGAATGAATAACCGAAGAAGTAGCAGCTCTATGAAATTTTATAACTGCGTATGCATAATTAGGCCTATCTTTGATTTAATTCTACGTGATAACCATCATAGTAATCTTTGAGTTTGCCTTAAGCAATATGTCTTTCGATGCCAAACGGGCAGCTAAACTTTAATCGAAGTGATCCAAAGCAAACAGGCAGTGATCCCACATCAGTGCGTAAGAAGACCTGCCCTGTCTTGGTTACATCGACACGACAGCTGTCAAAGAAAGATGACCAAGTCCACTCCAAGACATCTTCCACTGATGGTCGAGGCAAAACAGGAACCACTCACATATAAACAATCATGGATACAAAGAAATATACAATCATTACTTTAAATGTGAATGGACTAAGAGACATGAGTAAAAGAAATCGTATCTTTACACTTTTAAAGCTGAAAGATCCTTCCATCGTTTTATTACAAGAGACTCACTGCACCAGTCTTACAATGGCTAAACAATGGGAAAAAGAATGGGGTGGGAAATGTTTCTGGAGTTTTGGGAGTTCTCGATCAAAAGGAGTGGCAATTCTATTGAACCCAAGGGTTCACTTTCAAATAGAACATTTCAAATTTGACAATGATGGTCGTCTTCTGGTGCTTGATCTGAAATGCAGCGACACAAGGTTACGAGTTGTGAATGTCTATGCTCCGAATAAGAACATAGAGAGAGCTGTCTGGCTGAAACAACTCAGACAGTTTCTCTGTGGAAGTACAAATCTGGTTGTTGGAGGTGATTTCAACTTTGTTGAAAACACTACACTTGATAAAATTGGTGGTAATTTGATCTATGGTAACTCTGGATCGGATATTTTCCATAAATATAAGCAAGATTTCTGCCTCTTTGACCCCTTTCGCTGCCAATTTCCAAACAAAGTGGAGACTACGTGGCATTCAGCAGACAACTCGATTGCTTGCCGGCTTGATCGTTTTTACCTCTCAGCGTCATTTTCTAATAAGGTTGATGACTTTGTGACTTCTCCCGTTCCAGATTCCGATCACTCCTTAGTCCAGCTTACCCTAAATCTTGAAGACCTACAAACCACTGGACCAGGCTACTGGAAATGTAACACATCCATCCTGAACGACCCAGACCTGATGGCAGACATGGAACAGCTGTGTTCCGGTCTTCAAGAGGATGTTACTGCCAAAGACACAGCCTGGTGGGAATCTACCAAGGAGCGTTTCAAGAAACTTCTCATTCTCCACTCTATGCGTCTTGCTGACAACACCAAGTGCAAGGTCAGAGACCTTGAACGGCGCATCAAAGACATGCAGGAAATGAGAGTCCACGTTCTTGGAGGACAGGAGGAACACCTTTCATTCTTAAAGAAAGAACTCAAAGATCTTCTCGATGAAAGGGCTGAAGGAGCAAAAATCCGATCCAGAGCAAAGATTCTAGATGCGGAAGAGAAACCATCTCAGTTCTTCTTCCGAAAGGAAAAATCTCGTAAGGAAAAAGCAACTGTAAGGGAACTTTTGATTAACGGGGTAAAAGTGACAGATAGGAAATCAATAATTAAAGAAACAAGCAACTTTTATAAATGTCTTTATTCAATGGAGCCTATTGAAACAGACGCCATTGATAGACTGAAACCTTTTGTACATAGACTACCGGAGATGTATGCAGATATGTGTGAAGGGCCAGTTTCAGCCGGTGAGTGCAGAGCAGCCATTAAAGATATGCACGATAACAAAGCGCCTGGATCAGATGGTCTTCCAAGAGAGTTTTATGCTAAATTCTTCCACCTATTCCAGGATGTTTTCGTGGAGGTTTTGAATAACGCTTTCACAATGGATTTACTTTCAGAATCTCAAAGATATGGAATTATCACTCTTGCTTGCAAGGACTCGTCAAAGGCAGATCTTTTGACAAACTGGAGACCCATATCTTTGCTAAACGTGGACTATAAAATCTTATCAAAAGTACTATCCAAGCGCCTAGCATCAGTTCTCTCAGAGTGCATACATCCCGACCAAACGTGTAGTGTTCCTGGCAGATCCATCACTGACAATCTCCACCTTATCAGAAACATTGCCGATTACTGTAATACTAAAAACATTCCTGCCGCAGTCGTTTCATTCGACCAAGAAAAAGCCTTCGACCGAGTATCTCACCACTACCTAATTGAGATACTAAAAGCATACGGTTTTGGTGAAACATTCATCAGATGGATTACTCTGCTCTATACAAATGTGGAAAGCAGTGTAATAGTCAATGGTTGGATCGGACCAAGATTTCGAGTCACCAGAAGCGTGAGACAAGGTTGTCCCTTGTCAGCCCTTCTGTACATTCTCTGTATCGAACCTCTGGCTGAAGCCATAAGGAACGATCCTTCGTTTGATGGTTTTAAAATGCCTGCAGCACAGGAAGACGTCAGACTCTCACAGTATGCTGATGACACAAACACAATAGTAACATCGGAAAGATCCATTGAGACGACTCTGAAATGGTTCACTGTTTATGGAAAAGCATCTGGAGCCAAAATCAACGAAAACAAATGCAAAGGCCTTTGGTTAGGACCATGGAGAAATAGAAGAGACACTCCTTTTGGTTTCCAATGGTCAACCTGCATTAAAATCTATGGTATCTTCTTTGGAGAGAATTCAACACAGCAAAATGGCAGCGCTATCCTCGATAAAGTCAAGAAAGCTGTAAACCTGTATCATGGACGAAATCTCACGTTGTCAGCCAAAGCCTTACTTGTTAACACAGCAATATGCTCCAAACTCTGGTATGTCGGTTCCTGCATGCTCTTTCTTCCCATCACCATCAAAGACATCAACAAAGCCATCTTCAGTTTCATCTGGAGTGGTCAGACGGAACTCGTCAGCAGAAAAACCATCATAGAGACTCCTTCGAATGGTGGACTTGGTATCATTGACATTGGATCGAAACTAGACTCACTCATCTGCACTCACGTCAAGCGTCTGCTAACCACCTCCGATCTCAAATGGCAAGACTTTGCCATCTACTGGATTGGCCTGCAACTTCGTCACCATAATCCCGCCTTCGCATCCAATCTTCGTCCACATGCTGAATGTCCTTCTCCTTTTTACGAGAAAGCGCTGACTGTCTTCCGTCGCATTGTTTCCCTCGAACCTCTTCTTCCGGTGAAAGACTACAACGCGAAAAACACGTACTCTGTTCTCAAGAAGCCTTTGGTACAGCCACCACGAATTATGCATAAATTCCCTTTGATCGACTTTACACAAACTTGGCATGCGGTTACAAATCGTTTCGTATCTCCTAAAGCAAGAGAACTTAGCTGGAAGATTGCTCATGGAGTCCTTCCGGTTAACGACTACCTCTACAGTCTCCAGATTATCCGCCACAATCGCTGCCCTTTCTGCAACATGCCTGAGACTCTGACCCATCTCTTCTTCGCATGTAGAGAAGTTCATCTCCTGTGGCATTGGATAGAACGGATCATGTCAGACATTGCCGACAAAGCCATTAAAATAGATCCAAACTTTGTTCTCTTTCAACAGACAATGGACTTAAATACTTTGGATACAACAACTCTTCTTGTATTGAGCGGTGAAGCAAAATTAGCCATATGGACTCAAAGAAACAGGGTCAAATATGACAAAAAGAAACTGTCGAGCCTCGATATTCTCCGATTGTTTGTTCACTCTGTAAAGTCACGCATACAAGCAGACTTTGTGAGACTTGATAGAAGCACTTTTGTGAATATCTGGTGCAGAGGAAATCCACCTCTACTTGCAAAAGTAGATAGTGACCAAGTTATAATAAATATGACTGTGTAAATACATGTAAACGTTCCTTTATAGCTTCTCTGGGAAAGGAGATTTAAATTAGTAAATAGAACTTTTCATTAGAACTTATTGTGTAATGGAAGATTAACAAAGTATCTCAACATTGAGGATAGACATTCTGTAAACAACAGAATGTAGGTAAACAATGTCTGATTGAAGCATTTAAAACTGTTACATTGCTTCAGTGCTTATGTACTGTACTGCATCTTAAAAATGATTTTGAAGATCTGACTGTAAACATTTAAATCAGTACTATATTGCCTAAGAGCATTTCTGTATAAAAATGATATTGAAAATCTGTAAACACTGAAATCAGTATAACATTGCTTAGGTGCATAACTACTGTAGGCTACTACATCATAGAAACAATAATATTGACAATCTGACTAATTTCAATCAGAGTTATATTGCTTAAGTGCATAATATACTGTATTGCATTGTAAAAGAATGACACTTGAAAATCTGATTATAGACTTTTCAACTAATTTCGCATCGCTTCAGTGCATGTATCTTGTACTGAGAATGCTAATGAATGTTGTAAATTGCTTGTAAATATTTTGTACATTTATTAAAAGATAAAAAAAGAATGACATCAAAGGCCGTTGACAGCGATAAGAAAATTTCTTGTACAGATTCCAACGCAGAGTAAGTCAGTATGCAGTTGTATTAGGTTCTGCTTAGCGATTGGATGGATGGATCCAGAGTTTAACGACATCTTGTGGCAACGAATGCCGCAACGTCGACAGAAATCAATGTGAACAGTTCTCATCGTTCTAATGGCATAACAGTAATACATTAACAGTAATATAATAAATCAACATGCGTTTGTACGCAATTTAACAATAATAAATAGTTGAAAAAAGCATATTATTATAGACATTCTGTAAACAACAGATTGTAGGTAAACTATGTCTGATTGAAAACATTTAAAACTGTTACATTGCTTCAGTGCATATGTACTGTGCTGTATGTAAAAAAATGATATAGACAATTTGATTGTAGATATTTCAATTAGTATTACATTGCTCCAATGCATTTTACTGTACTGACAGTACTGTATCTTGATATTGAAAATCTGATTGTAGTCATTTCAATTTGCATTACATGTACATGTATATTGCTTTGATCAGTGCTTATGTACTGTACTGAATTTTAAAAATGATTTTGAAGATTTGACTGTAAACATTTAAATTAGTATTACATTGCCTAAGAGCATTTCTGTATAAGATGATATTGAAAATCTGTAAACACTTAAATCAGTATAACATTGCTTAACCTTTATTTAACCAACGTTCCATTTTTGGAACATAATTTGTAATGTTAAAAAAAAATAATTCTGCCTTGGTAAATTTATTATATTTGCACATCAAATGAAAGATCTAAGAATGGAGAATGTAAAACAGTGGTAATTTTCTGATTGACTTTATTTATTTTTGTGCTACAGATGCGTAATTTTGACGAATTTTGTGATTTTTGAAAAAAATCTTTTAGGTAGTTGAAATAAATATTTGTGTCATAATTTTACAGGTGAGACACGTTGTATTTTGTTGATTGATATCTGAAGTCAGTGATAAAAATCAAAATTACTGAAAAAGAAGCAAAACTCTAGAAGAAAAAACCCAGTTTTGAAGCATGTTCCATTTTTGGAACGTTGGTGCACTCTCATTAGTATAATTCCAATATGAGGTGATTGTGTTCCTTGTTCATAATTTGCCAGTATTTACTGTTGGATTTTTGCTTGCATCATTAATTTATTTTTAATATTTTGTTTAATTTAATTTATTTTTAACCAGGGGCGTAGCCAGGAAAAATTTCGGGGGGTAAGTTTTCTGGGGTTTCCATTGGAAATGGTCGAAAAAGTTCAGTTTTTTGTATTTCGCATATAATTGCATAGAAAAAAATGTCGGCAATTTATTTAGGGTGACCCCACCCCGTAAAACCCCTTATATATGCCCATGTTTTAACACTGATTTTGTAATAATTAGTACATATTTTAAATTGGAGTTAAAAAAAATAACGCAATAACTGTAACACAGTTGAGTACCTGATGCACTCTAATAGCAACTGCAATGTCTAAATCCATGATAGGAGGATGTACTGTCATGCATGCAGCTGACAAGAGATCTCTCCATAATGGCACTTGTGCACTATATGATCAGTAACACAAATCTTTGCAATTTGGAATTGTTCATTTCAAACTTAGCATTTATGAATCTGTGGGTGCCTAACTATGGACATCATGGGTTAGAGATGTCTATAAGAGGAAAGCCAATCAGATTTAGTTGTAAGATCTGGATGTCTTATTCATGAATAGGATTTTCATCCATATCAAGCAACAATTTATTGTGGCAGGAGTAGGTGACCCACATAAACCACTTTTGGTGAGCGCGTTGCCGTGAATTTTGCCTAACTCATCACAGGAAACCATATCGCATGCTATTATTTGCCAATCTTTTTCTAGTTACAGTCTTCTGTCTAAGCTGAGGTGTGGGGCAGCAGTCATTCAGAGGTGCTATTCCAGTTCGACCATCACAGACATGACGTCCGTGATGGTAGAACCGGAACAGCACCTCTGAATGACAAGAAAATGTTTGCAAAACAAGAAAGAGGTACATTTGAATACACATGTCATGCCAAAATTGTTGTTGTTAGGTAGTCAGATAACAATGTTGTAGCATGTTTAGGCAGTATCAATAATGTAAATCCTGTGAAAAAGTGCTCAGGCACGTCAAAGGTTGCCATGACTCATTGCGATGGGATCGAGCAATACATTCCTCTCATTAGTCAGAATCGTTTTTTTTTAATTTTTTGAAGAAAAACACTAACAAAGAATGTGTCAGGTGCCTCAAGATACTTCAAGTGAACTGTTTAGAAAGTTTTCATACCTTTAAATAAACTGGTTTTCAATAAATTATGCATAAACCAATATTGTATTGTATATTCATGTTGAACTGCCATTATTAAAAAAATGCTAGTGGGAGTGACCCAACGTTCCATTTTTGGAACATCCCAAAAAATGACCTTAAATGTCAAATATCACTAAAAGCTTGTCATTTCTGTTTTAATACCATCAATATACAACACATATCTAAGGGCCATCTAAAAATTCCACCTAAAAGGCATAGCGGGTAAATAAAGGTTAAGTGCATAACTGCTGTACTACATTATAGAAACAATAATATTGACAATCTGACTAATTTCAACCAGTGTTCTATTGCTTAAGTGCATAATATACTGTATTGCATTGTAAAAGAAATGACAATTGAAAATCTGATTATAGACTTTTCAACTAATTTGCATCGCTTCAGTGCATGTATCTTGTACTGAGAATGCTAATGAATGTTGTAAATTGCTTGTAAATATTTTGTACATTTATTAAAAGATAAAAAAAGAATGACATCAAAGGCTGTTGACATCAAATAAGAAAAAGAGAGAGCGCGGTTGTATTAGGGCCTACTTAGCCATTGGATGGACGAATCCAGAGTTTAACGACATCTTGTGGCAACGAATGCCGTTGACTTCGACAAATGTTAATGTGAACAGTTCTCATCGTTCTAATGGCATAATAGTAGTATAATAAATCAACATGCGTTTGTACGCAATTTAACAATAATAAATAGTTGAAAAAAACATGTTAGTAAAGCTGTTCAAAATATTTAAAATTTGAAGTGTGGTGACATCTGTGAAAAAGTGTGTAACCGGGGAACAGTTATTTTCCTCTGAATATAGATTCCTATATTTTTATGCATCCCTTGCGTGTCATCATCGAACGGCAGAGGTTTCGGATACGCATTGTCGCCGTAAATGACCTAGAATCTAGCATTTTTTTTAATCCACAGTTTAAAAAAATAAAAAAAATAAAAAAAATGCTAGAAAAAAATCTAGCATTTTCGGCAGCATGAAGATATAAGTAACGTCGTGGCCAGCGTTTTAAAGGTGTGTGATGAGAGCATTTGCTTTAAATGCAGCGGTAACTGTTGATCAGAATGCTCGAATACAAGACACCTTTAATAAGACGCTCCATTCTAATATATTAACCATCGGTTGAGTAAGTCAACTGCTCAATTTATGGACTGGTGTGAAAAAAGACATCACATGGCAAAGGAAATAATCATGCGTAGTTCCTTTTTAACGACTAGTTGTAACAAAGACAATTAGCGTCGTCCTCATCCCTTATCTTGTCTTGGGACTGGCACAGTCAGAAAGCGTGTGTGTGTGTCCACAGTTTAACGGCAGCTTATGACAACATAGGCCGTTGCCGCCGACAAAGATTAGTTTTGGCATATTACAGCAAACAGTGGCGGAGTTTATATAACAATGGTGAAAGTGCTTTAAAGGTATGCGATGAGAGAATTCTGATCATTTGCGATGATAGTTATTGATCTACTGGTATAACACTTTACGTTACATTTTCATTCTCATAGTGCAGATTTAGATGCCTCTAATATAATAATTATCAGCTTGTCATGAACAGTTTTTGTGTAAAATATTTGATATCCATACTTTCCACTCGACAAAACAGTCAAGAAGATAGTTTATAAGCGTCTACATTCAACGATTCCCATATTTATAAGACAACACTCTTAACTATGCAAGCAATAGACATAACCTAGCAGGTCTTAATTTTGTATTGTGACGGTGGAGTACAGTAGTAGTAGTGGGCTGGAGCCGACGCCGTCCCGTGAGCAGAGAGGGTAGCGTGCGGGGCAACGATCGCCACAACGTCATTTTCGAGTGGAATCGAATACTGCTGTCCGATTCTTTTTCGAATCGAATATCGAAGCTTCGCAGGTCCTTAGTCGTCAATGAGGTCGAGGTTCAAATCCCCTTAAGGGTAAACACTGAAAGATATTTCAACACTTCGACAGCTTGGTTCAATACGGTCTGTCAGGAATTTGGTGTTGTTGTCTATCCTTTAAACTTAAGTCTTACAAGTTTCAACTTGATTACCAACCGTTGAGTCATTTCTAGTTTCTTATCTACCAGACTGTCCCCGTACTTTTCCAAAAAAGTGTAAACTGTGCTTCAGCTCAAGCCGAATACTAATGGTTTCCGTTTAATGACACCGTGTGATAACAAAGATCATCAGCGTCGCCCTCCTCCTTCATCCAGACTTGGGACTTACACTGGCGGTTGTCTTATCATAAGCTATGCATCGTAATAAGAAATGTCGTATTTACTGTTTTAATTTATTTTTATAAAAATGTGACGCCAGCTAGGGGTCAAAACCCGTCATATGTCGGTTCCTGACCTTTTTATTCAGTCATATTCTACAATTAATTTGCTTCAAAATACTTTTTACAGAATGAAAATATCTTTATTCTAACTGAAGTTATATGTGCATTTGATTCTTTCACTGGTATATAGTGAAAAAATCGAATAAAAAGTTTCGGAATATTCATGTCATTAAAGTCCTCATCAACCATTACTTGATTATTCTGCAATTGTGCTGTGCAATAAAGTGCTCTATTCTGTATTGAATAAAACAAACGGCATCAAAATCGGATTACTACTTTATAAGTTATGGCAAATTCACAGACCACTGCTGAATTGAAGAATATTCTACATGGTTGACCCCTCTCGCCTATTTCAGCTTCTAGCTCAGTATCTAGGAAGCGACAAGCGACGGGTTTTGACCCCTGGCGTCACAAATGCTTGATTTTATTGATTGATAACTTGCTGAAAATTTAAACGTAATCTGATTGACTTATGTTAACAACATAATGTATACCGTAGTTGTAAACCGTTTTAAAGGTGTCTAAATGAAGGAAGTTCTCAGCGATGTTACAGGACTGCCTCGCCTGTCATGTCAACCCTAACTCATGATGAAATTTAGTTTATAATTGCAATTACTTTTGGTATCGCTCGAGGTCAAAGATTCTTCTAATTTGCAGGAAAATCAATCTATTCGCGTGCACTGAACCAAGTAATCAGAAATTATTCGGTCAGCATCACTAGTAACTTCTTTTTTTATCGCTGACTAATATAATAAATTGATCATCATCATCATCATCAGTTCCTGACGCCAGTCACTTGGCAGCGATGGGTACAACTAAAATTTCTCAATTGTTAGCACTTGACATGTCCAGTGATTCTCTAAGTGCTATGCCAAGTGATGTAATGTCTTCATTTATATTGTCTATCCTGCGTTGTCTTTGTTTCTATTTCCTTAGTGCATAGTGTGAAATTCTGTAAACTTAGTCCAGAAACTCTGAACATCCACGCCATCTGTCAGCTGTCGACGGGAATCCTTTCTTTGGTCCTACGTGTATGCGTGTGCATTCGCCACTAGTGGCTCCTGGAGTTCACTGTGCATTGTATTACTAACTGGTGTAATTATAGCCTCGTTGTAAATGACATTTAACCCTTTTACCGCCAACGTTGCTATGGTAGGGTTGATATCAACGGCCGAGGCAGTCCAATAACTTCGCGAAGAACCACCAATTAGACACCTTTAAGTAGGCTGTACATTGTGGTATAAATAATTCTGTTAGCGTTACTTAATAGTTTAATGAGCTGTAATATGCCAAAAACTAATCTTTGTCGGCGGCAACGGCCTTTGTTGTCATAAGCTGCCGTTAAACTGTGGATCCAAAAAAACTTAATAGTTTTATTGATGACGCTAGAGTCAACGGCTCTGGTAGCAGTAAGCTGTCGTTAAATATACCGAAAAGTCTAATCTAATCTAATCTAATCTAATCTGAACATTTGTAAAGCGCTTCTCACAGCAGAGCTATTCAGAAGCGCAAAAGTAATTCAGATTTAGCCGAACTAACTTCCCTCTGAATTCCACCAATTCTCAGTTCCTTCATTAATGAAGCCACTCAATTTCTGTTGAAGAATGTACAAAAATACCAGTTCAATTTAGACACCTTAAAATACATGCCAATATCGCTTTTAATATTCGCAAATCGTGTTCAATCGACGGTAAGTCTAAGAAACGAAGCAGGTAGGTTGTCATATCCAGTGGCTGTAATATGCCAAAAATAATCTTTGTCGGCGGCTACGGCCTCTGTTGTCATAAGCTGTCGTTAAACTGTGGATCGAATCAATCGACGGATGCTTCTTGAGTCTGTAGCCAACTGTAAGGTAATTTCCGAAAGCTATCAGCGGCCATTGGTGCCGTAAATGTCATTGAATTAATAAAATAAAGTTAATAAAAATAATAGTTTATAGCCATTGTTCGTACTCGGGTAGTGCCAGTGCCAAGCCTGATGAAAGGGGAGACGCTTCTTTTGTCAATATATTCAGTTGGCCTCAACAGTTTGTACTTTTTTTTATCTCCGTTACTGCTTGCACTCTCACTGTGCCAGACCCAAGACTTGAGAAAGGAGGAGGGCGACGCTAATTATCTTTGCTATGACATAGTGTCACTAAATAGCACCAAACCAACCACTTTATGTATGTTCCATCTGTAACGTTTTCGTAGAGAGTTAGCCAAAGTTGCCCACTGTCACCAGTTCTCTTCAGCCGCTACATCCGCCAACTATCCGTACTCTGGTAGTGCCAGTCCTAAGCCTGTAGGAAGAAGGAGGGCGACGCTAATGATCTTTATCATGACACAGCGTCGTTAAACCGCTACTAACCATAATATCGAAAAACTTATCCGATATACGCTATGACAACATGAAAGAGGGAATAACTAATGTGGGAGATATTCTGACAAAGGCGGAAAGACTTGCAGACGATCAAGCGAAGATGGTGAATAATATTATTAATTATAAGGAAGGACTGCAAAGAGAGATGGATCGACTAATTGGATTTAGATGGAATATGGGGTAAAAATTAATTGTAATAAGACAAAGGTTATGAAGACGCAACTGCATTAAAAATAATTAATGCCGAGAAGATGGCACAAGTCAGAAGTTTTTGCAACGTGGAGTGTGTGGTCACATGAGATGCAAAATGCCACAATGAAATAAATGAACGACATCTGCTGGTGATTCGATTTAAATCGGTATGAAGAATACGTTAATTGTTTCCAGTACAACTTAAATGTTTCATAATTAGATTTAATGTCGATTGATTAAATGGTCACAATCGTCTGTACCAACTCAAAGATATTTAAGTTTATTAATAATTGTAGTATTTACTGTATATCGATACTGGGTCGAAACAAAGATGAATAGCGTTACCCTCCTCTTTTGTCCAGGCCTGGAACTGACACTATGGGAATGTAAAGTGGTGACTGAGTTTATTCAAGTGTAAGATTGGATGCTTTATGTTGAAGGATAAACACAGCTCTACTCTGGATGCACATAAAACAGGGACGCTCAATAATATTTAGACACCTTTAGAAAGGTTCTAAGATTGACTATAATAGCCTTCATTTGGGTTCAAAGCTCAGCTGTTGCTACGCCTGGAGAACATTGTTTCTTTTTAACGGTTAGAGCATGAAACTAAAAGCCTCTTAAAATTAGTATACTTATGCAAACCCCGGCCACTGTGCTCTGGTAATGTCAGTCTCAGGCCCGTAGAAAGAAGGAGGGCGACGCTAATCATCTTTGCTATAACACAATGTCGTTAAACAGCAACTACCCAGCTATGCGCATGCTAACCAACGACGTCATTGAACGAAGATCTGCAATCAAGCAAATGAACTGATATATAATAAATTGTTTTCAAGGACGTTAATTGTAATGGTAGCCATAGGATGTTGTTAAACGTTTGGAATAATAAACAATCGCTGGATGAGAACCTCCAGAATCCTGTGGAAATTTGAAAGAAATTGCATTTGGCGCAATATTATGTAATTATATTAATGAAATTAATTTAATTAAAAATAGTAACTCTGCCACTGTACGTACTGTCGTAATGCCAGTCCAAACCCTGAGGAAAGGAGGAGGTCGACGTCAAGGGCCCTGGTAAACATAAAATGTTGCTAAACAATGGAAACTGTTATTATAATATTTGACGGCAACAGAGAGAGTAAGGGTTCGAACTTCCTCCTCTGAAACGGTTTCTGTGTAGGAACCTTGAGTAAGTCCTTCGCTCACAATTGCTCAGCGCCATCGATTGACTCTTGGTTATTAAACAGTGGCGCTTAATAAATGCATAATAACAACTATAATAATATCCGTTCTTGCATGAGGTCATGGTAATAACACATTTAATATAATGCTAACGTCTATAGCGTTTCTTTTTATTATAATGCACATGCTCACATTACACAGTTTTAATATTGCTATATATAATGATCAGCTGCCAATGATGTTAACTTTTTTGCAGTAACTGCTGATCATCAATTTCATCAGCTGAATGTTAACCCTAGGGCTACCAAGCTTTTTTTTGTAACACTGGCTACCAAGGGGGGTGGTTACCACCCCCTGGATTTCGTGTTTGGTTTTACATATCATAACTTGTAATATAGCATTGGATTCAGCATTCATTTCTGCACAGAATGGTATATTTAGTTGTACATTATGTGAATGCACCTCGAAATTACATCACTTTTAACAACGGAACCCATTAATTAGCAATATTGTATATTATTGCGTACATTTTGTACTTTTTGGATAAACAAATATAAGATTATGTGTGTTTTGAAACTAATCTATGTATAAAAGATACACAAAATCATCCCTACACATGTTTATATAGTATAAATGTACATCCATACATATATATCCATACATATATATCGGTTTACGTTGTAATGCTGAATTCAGCCATTTTCACACAGATTACGCGTATTATTATTTATTTTGATCACTTCCGGTATTCAAAAGACAAGGATGTAGGTATGCAAATGAAGCCCTTCATTCCCTCTAAAGAATAGTATCTTTGTTTCTCTTCCAGGAAGACAAATGAATACGCTACAGACAAAAAACTAAGGGAGCAGTCCTTCTATTCAGCCATTTTTCACGCATATTACGCGTATTATTATTTATTTTGAGCACTTCCAGTTGTCTCAGGTCAACTCAGTGACCATAGAAATGTAGCCCCACATTCCCTCTATAGAATGGTATAATTTGTGTCTCTTAATATTAAATGACGGATAAGATATCGTCGAAAATCTAGGGGGTGGTACCCACCCCCCTCTGGTACCTCGGGTATATTGGGTATAACTTTTGAACGGTGTGAGATATCATCTCACATTTTACCTCAAAACGTGTGTAAATGAACCCCCTACAGCTACCTAAAAGGTCAAATTTTTATTCCATACGGAAAAAGTTTGAGATGAGAAAAACCTAGGGGGGTGGCAACCACCACCCCCTTGGTAGCCCGAGGCTTAAAGTATAATACTGTGACCGCTTCGTTTGGGTGGCCTGAAAACATGAGATCTCGACTCTGGTCAAATGAACAAATGCGCTACAAAATCTTTCGTTTGACCCTGATTAAGACTCGCTCTCCTTGACGCTTAGCGTGTTCCCAATATATACTTTGGCTAAAAGAGGGTCTCTGAAAACTTCTGCTCCCGGTAGCTTAGTGGTGTTCATTTCAAAACAAAAAACTCATCTATGAGCAATTAATGCTCGGAAAAGCTGTAAAAGTTATCCCGTGCACACGTAAAGTTCAGGTAAGATCAAACTTGGCAACCGGAAGATGTCGCTAAACACTGAAAAAGAAACTTTTTAATTAGACACCTTTAAAACAGTTTAACCTATGTTACAATTAATCGCAGTTAAGGTCGACGTTGTTGTCTTTAAGCTTGCTATGCTAGTTAATTCCATCACTACCGTTTTCGGGTGTTGCCAGCCCCAAGTATCGATCAAGAAGGTGGGGTAATGTCAACGGCCCTGGTGGACGCAAGATGTCACTAAGCACTGGAAACTACTAAAAGGTCGATAGATTTCGTCACGTTCGCTTAAGTATTTTTTTGTTTTGTGTTGCATTTAATTGATGTTGTTGACTGTATCAAATCAAGTTTGTTTGCAATGTAACGAGGAAGAGGGAAGGGAGAATGGAAGAAGAGGAAAGTTGGCGGCTAGGGAATAGGGAAATGTTCACCATCGTTTCGTGGGACCAAGTTACGTCCTTGCTTAAATGATTAATTTTGATGATTTATTGTTGCGTGATCCGATAAGTGTGTTATATATGGACCGAGAGTCTAATCGACGTGCGTTTTTGGAGTTACCTCGGCCGATAGTCATAGGTAGAGCACCGATTTTTCTGGTTTCATTACAGACCAGACTTCCTCTGGACTTTTCCAACCAACGACTTTTGAATATTGGAGTAAGGTTTCATCGGAAGCCGGGTGCCGTGTGCACTCTTGTAGAGGAGGAGGGGAGGAAATAGGAGGAGGAGGAGTGAATAAGTAAGATGCATTTACGCAGAGCACGGTTATGCAACTGGTATGTTAAAGAATATACTTACCTATATACTTACTTACTTCGAATAGACGTCCCCTATGAAATGGTTGCCTTTGCTGGACGCTATTGATGGGAAGAACAGACAGCAAGGAAGAGGACTGGCCTCCTCAAAAGCATTGCTCCCTGTTTAGAATTGGGTCAGTTAGTGTTCAGAGTTTAAGGCTCACAAGTTTCAACACTGATCACACAGCCATTACGTCATTCTGGTTCCTTTCCAACCGGACTTTTCAGCTAAAGTAGGTGTGTGTGTCCACAGTTTAACGGCAGCTTATGACAACATAGGCCGTTTCCGCCGACAAAGATTAGTTTTGGCATATTACAGCTCTTTTCAGTAATCATTATTAAGTAGCTAAAATAGGACGCATTGAGTAAAGTAGGTGGTGGTGGTTTTCTGTTTAACGACTAGCTGTGTGGTAACAATGACCATTAGCGTCGCCCTCCTCCTTTATCCAGGCTTGGGACTGGCACTGTCAGAAAGCGAACAGTGGCGGAGTTAGTAAAGTAGGACGCATTGAGTGATCTTAAGTTGTTGCGGAAAATCCGAAATAAAGGTGTCTAAATTGCGCGGTATATAATTTGAAAAGGTTAAGTGTTTAACGACATCTTAAATGACATTATTAATAGAACCAACCTTTTCTGGAATTGGATAACCCTCCATACATACGTTGAACGATAAGCTCGATTTATCGTTCGACGTAGCAAGCATTAAATGCGACGATTACTGATAATCCTAATACTCGAATACTAGACACCTTTAATAATGCGCATCATTTTATTATATTAATTATCGGTTGAGTAAGTCAACTGCGTGAAGACTGGCTTGGAGAAAAATACAATCGAATACACGGGTGGAATAAAGCACTAAGTGCCATTATTTCTTTTATACGCTTTTCGCGTGTTTCCTGTAGATTGGTCTCTCATCTATGGAAGAAAGCACTAATGATCATTAATTCCAGTAAATAGTAACGTTTCATTCGCCGTATGGCAGCACCCTATCAGTCACACGTAAACAAAAATGGACGCTCTCGCAGAGCACGCTAATTCATTGTCTTCAGAAGTTAATATTACTTATTATTCGTCACAGTCTAGTGATGAAACGGAATACTATGATATTGATTCGGAATTTGAAAGGCAGAGTGCAAGTCGTGCTAAGGAAAAAGGCAAGATTCGGACAAAACACGAGGACTTATGGTCGGATAACACGAGGAAGCGAAGGAAGAATGCGGTTAGGATAATACTTGTAAAATATTGTTTCTACTTAATTAATAATGCAGTAGAAAATAGTATTTCTTCTGGGAAAAATGTCAGAATGCTTTATAACATCCTTATATTAATGATATTATTGAAAACTCAGGACTTGTGCTATTTCACACCAACCATAATAGGCAAGCATGCAGGCGGGTAAGTAAACAATAAATCCCTTAACGGTTTCATGTTGTGAATACTAATTGACAAAATAACGAAATTCATGGTCAAATAGCATACTGCAACGTACTAACACATCATATTGGTTCTAATGATCAATGGAAAACATAATTTGGAAAAACAAATTTCATATCGATTTTACTCGATATGACTTTTTTGTACTTAGTGCTTTATTCCACCCGTGTATTCAATCGTAAAAAGAAACATTAAATTTATTTTTATTTAATCCAACGTTAACGAAACATGGATGGATCCACAGTTTAACGGCAGCATAACATAGGCCGTTTCCGCCGACAAAGATTATTTTTTGACAGATTACAGCTGAATAATGATAATGCCAGTCCCCAGCCTCTAGAAAGCGTCGTTCAACAGCAACTAAACATAATGTAAAATTGGATTTGGACACCTTTAATAACCCATTTCTCTTGTCTATATATTAAATTGGCCTTAACAGTTTGTGTATTTGTGTGTTAGTCTGTGTATTTGCGGCCTTTGATGTCATAGGACGACGTTAAACTTTGGAATAATAAAAAGTTTGTGTATTTAACTGTGTCCATGGTAGTGCCAGTCCCAAGACTAAAGAAAGCAAAGAACTTGAATAAGTCTTCAGTTGCAGTCGATTCAAATGCTAATATTCTACCGCTGCCATTAGAAACTCTTGTAGTGCCAGCTAATCATGTTTGTTATGACACAACGGCGTTAAAACGGACACTGACCATTTATTTACACTTAGGCCTACATTTAGTTACACTTACATTTATTTACACTTATGTTTATTTACACATACATTTATCTACGCTTATTTTATTAACATTTACATTTACATCTACATTAACAGACCAAAGACGTTGACCGCAGATTATAGGTTAATGGATCTATACGGAACCTCCATCATCTGTTACAGTTCATTTAATTGTTCGATTACAAAGTCAGCGGCGCGGTTATACTTTCGTGGCGGGATTTGATTCCAAAAGTTTAGCGGCATCTTGTGGCCTCAAACGCCGTTGACGTTTTTCAGTGGACTAAATTATAATGATAATAGAATGATCATCATCATTATCAGTTCCAGTGCTCATTACATTTTAGCGTTAGTCCAAGTGATGTAATTTTCTCATTAATATTTGTCTATCCAGCGTAATAATAACAAATAACAGTTACAATTTATATGGCGCCGTAACACAGCCATATCGTTACAAGGGCGCCTTGGTCTGTCTGTGTTTGTTTTTCTTTATAATACTACTGCATTTTGTTCATTGCGTGGAATTCTGTTGACTTCGTGCAGAGACTCTGAACATTCATGCCATTTGTCGACGGGAATCCGTTGGATGGCCGTACGTGTGTGCGTGGGCCCACCATGGTGACTCTTCATTAATTTTAACATCAAATAGATAAGCACAGGGAGTGCGTGCCTCTGATTTGTCTTTGCTCGACAAGCGGCGCTATAAAAATTGTCAATCAAGTTATTACAAATCTGTCCTCGTGTTGAAACCATCAGAGTTTTCGCTGAACGACTTAGTATACCAGATTTTACATCTCTTATTAAAGGTGTCTTATTCGAACTTTGTAATTCAAGGTTCCACGTCTAAAATATATCTGGCAAGGGCCCTGATAGCAACATATATGTCATTAAACTCTGAAACTATATCATTTTTGAAAAACTACTGTGTTGCAAGAACGAGCAGAACAGATAGAGGTAACAAAACCAAAGGAAGACGAAGGATGATAACTCTAGAGACAACGTTAGACTCACAGTTATGTTAAACATAATAAATTTCTGATTTAGAATTAAGCGCGTCTAAAGAAACTGATTTTCCTGCAGCTTAGCTATTTGGTTGGAGAACAAATCCGGAGACCTCGTCGATAAGTAATTGCAATAATAAAGTAAATTAGAAGATGCGTGGGATGACATCAACAACAGTGTCAGTCCAATAACGTTGTTGAAGAAACTGTATTTTAGACACCTTTTAAATGATTCAAACGTAAACTATAAATATTTTCGGTAACGTTATTAAATCAATTCAAGCAGAAAAAGGTACTAACCATGGCGTCATTGTCAACATTCTCGCTACCGCAAGATGTCGTTAGCAGCGAAAGTTAATCCAGCTTCTCCTGCTTTCCTCAGATGTAGCAGTACCAGTCCTAACCTTGGAGAAAGGAGGAGGGCGACGCTAATCACCTGTGTAATAACACAACGTCATTGAACAGCAACTTACCAGATTTAGAAGAGAAAAAGTGAAAATACAACCAAATCTAAAGACATCAACAGCAATAAAAGTCAAAAGATATCGTTAAATTCTGTATCAGCAGTAATCATATTTACAGATTCAGAGTATATTGCATGGGAACTTATTCCAGAACGAGGGATTGACCACTGCACAGCTTCCATGGTGCCCAATGACATCGCTGCAGAATCTCCATTTAGACACCTTTAAAATGGTTTCAACTTAAGATATAAATATTTTTGTTAACGTTATTCAATAATTGATCTGATCCTAGCGAGGTATTTTCAATAAACTGACAACAATTAAGAGCTAGATCAGGAGATGTGATTGTTAAATCAATAACAGAATTTGTACTAGACTGATTAGAAATTATATGAGTTGCTTTACCAGTGTTTAACACTGTGAGATTGTTTTCTGTTATTATAGCTTCCAAAATTCTACCATTTGTATTATTCAGACTACTTCCCCACATTTTGTTATGAGAATTAAAATCTCCAACAGCAATAGTTCTTTTGTTTCTAAATATGCTGTTCAATGTTTCACAATCTATCTTAGCTGATGGAGGAATATAGATGTTAAAAATTTGGATAGGACCCATAGTAGTATTAATTTCCAAGCACTGATTTTCAATATTTGGAATTTCTTTACTTTTAATAATAGTGAAATTCAGTCCATTTTTTATTAAGAAGGTTAAGCCACCTCTCTTGTTTACATCCGGATTATCTCGTCTTACCATATCATACCCATCAAAAATAGGGTTTCTTTTATGCTCGTTCATGAAAGTTTCCTGTATACAAATTAGATCTGGTGAATGTATACTATGCCTTAGATAGTTTTTTAATTGATCCTTATTTTTAAGTAATCCTCTAGCATTCCATTGCATTATAGTAAGGTCCATGATAATATATATTGAAATTATGATTTAATTAAATTAATTATTTTACTGGTTTTTGCAAGAGAAAGTGACAGAGACTCTTCCCTTGAAAAGATATTGATTGGCTGACTTTATTAACATAGTGCACATTTCTGGGATAGTATTGTTCTTGTCAAGCATAGCTATGACACCTTGAACAAAGGTAATTGCTTTATTTACTGGTATTTTTTGATTTTCAAATGTAACAAAAGGCTCCGAATTAATCACAGCCCTGTAATCATCCCTGTTAAAATCAAAGAAGTTATTCACTACTTGATCTTCATAATTTGGAACATTAACCTGTGAAAACGATTTAGATGCATCGACTTCAAGGTTTGTTTGACTCATTTTTACTGGGGTTTGATTTTTCAACTCAACACCTAGAGACTTGTCCAATCCTCTCTTTAAGACATCTGCGTTAATGAGATTGTTACTCTTGAAGATAGCATGGGAATGCATGCATGGAATTTAAAAAAGGCAGATTGGAAAATTTTTAAAAATGAAAGTAAATTTCATATTACAGATAACCTTTTGGATGAAGACATAAATAAAACCTTCTTAAATTTGACAACAGCTATTTCAACACTAGCCAATTCTGTTATTCCAACTAAAAAATATATGAAAAGTAAAAATAAAAGACATAAACCGTTACCGTTTTGGAACGAAAATTGTAATAAAGCAATATACGAGAGAAATAGAATTCGCAATAAGATGAACAAGTCAAGGAATTTAGATGATTATGTAGAATTTAAAAGACAAAATGCAATAGCAAAAAGAGTGATAGCAGATGAGGCAAAAACTAGCTGGGAAACTTACTGTAGCGAATTAAATAATCAGTCAAAATTATCATCAATTTGGAATATGGCACGCAGAATGGAAGGGGTGGCATCTGCAACATCCATTCCCACACTTCAGAGTGAGGACACTAAAGCTGAATCTAATTTACAGAAAGCTAATTTATTGGGAAAAATTTACTCCCAAGCCAGTAGTACTTCAAATTATAAGGACGAATTCTTAAATTATTTACAAAATAAAGATAATGAAAATAAAACATTACCAAATCAGTATAATAATGATACATCAGCTCTTAATGTGATCTTCACTATTCGAGAACTTCAAGATGCCATAGACGCCTCAAAAAATAATAAATCCCCCGGCGAGGATCGAATCCCTTATGAACTAATTAAGCATCTCCACAAAAATGTCAGAAAGGTATTGTTATCTTTTTACAACAAAGTTTGGACAACAGGTGTAATACCAAAAGAATGGAATCATGCTATAATTATGCCTATTCTAAAGCCAAATAAAGATCCTACAGCTCCTGAATCTTATAGACCAATCTCACTTACACCAACTTTGTGTAAAATAATGGAAAAGATGATAACAAACAGATTACAGTGGTTTTTAGAAACCAATAAACTTCTCACTCCGTATCAAACAGGATTTAGAAAGCATAAAAGCACTATAGACCAAATTCTTAGACTTCAAGATTATATACATAAAAAACTGAGCAATAAACAAAATGTCTTAGCAATATTTATTGATTTTGAAAGAGCGTATGATATGCTCCATGTTCCAACTTTGTTGGAAAAATTACATAAAATGGGAATATCGGGAAATATATTTGACTGGATTTCTAAATTCCTAACTAACAGAACTTTTCAAGTTAAAGTAGGGATAGAATTATCTGAAAAATTCTCACAAGAAAATGGGACTCCACAAGGTTCTGTTATTTCTTCGTTATTATTTTTAATAATGATAAATAATCTGGATCCTGGTTCGGAAAATGTCGAACTATCGTTATTTGCTGATGATAGTGCAATTTTTTATGCTAGTCGAAACGTAAAATTACTTCAAGATAAAATCCAAAAAGCTATTAATAAAATAAATGATTGGTGTGATGAAAACGGATTTAAAATTTCTTTAGCTAAAACCACTGGAATAGTATTTACAAAAAAGAGGAAATTACCCAAATTACGGATTACCCTTAATAACAAACAAATTAAAATAGAAAATACTGTCAAATTCTTGGGAGTTATCTTTGATTCTAAATTAAAATGGAACTCCCATATAGATTACATTGTTACCAAATGTAAAAAACGAATGAATATCATGAGAGCTGTATCTGGATATGGATGGGGAGCATCCAAGCGAGCCCTTTTATCCATTTACAAAGCTATAATTAGATCAGTTCTTGATTATGGCGATGTGGCATATAGCACAGCAAGCTCTTCCCAGTTGAAAAAATTGCAAAATATTCAATCTGAGGCTTTGAGGTTGGCTTGTGGATCAGCTAAAGGCACCCCGATCATAGCCCTACAAAATGAGTGTGGTGAATTACCACTCCACCTACGTCGCTTAAATAACTCGCTCAAGATTGGATCTAAGATCATCAGTTCTAAAGATCACCCAGCGGCGGAGGCTATGCGAGACCACTGGTCAAATTATTATTATGCATCCTCTGTTAAATCAAATTCTATGTTTAAAAGAACTGAACATTTTTTCTCCTTAAATTCTCAGCCATTTAATTCACCATTTTATCAGTCAACAGCTCCGTGGCTGAACAAAACCATTAAAGTCGATCTATCCTTGAAAAGACATATCAATAAAAAGACAGACTCCCCTGATATTATGTCATCGTTGTCATTAGAATTAATTAATAAATATGTTGAATATGTATCTGTCTATACAGATGGATCTAAACTTGAACATAAAGTTTCAGCAGCTTTCTGTATACCTTCTATGCAGATCCATAATATTTATAGAATAGCAAATGACTCCTCGATTTATTCAGCCGAATTAACAGCAATAACTGAAGCAATTAAATGGATTGTTGAAAATGAAAATGAAGAAGCAAATAAATATATAATATTTACTGATTCATTAAGTGTAGCCACATCAATAAAAGAGAATAGGTCTTGTTCACGGCCTAATCTATTTCTTGAATTTTTAGATAATATTAATAAACTAAAACATAGTATTGTTCTCATAGCATGGATTCCTAGCCATATTGGTTTATCTGGAAATGAAATGGCAGACACGCTGGCAAAGAAGGGGCTGGAAATATCTGTGATTAATTCAACAAATTATTTAGAATTAAAAGAAATCTATTCCTTAATAAGGAATTATGTAATTAATAAATGGCAAATTGAATATAACCTTGAATCAAAAGGAAGATTCTATAAATCTATTCAACCTTTGGTGTCCACAAATATAAAATTTATAGACTCTCCAAGGAAACGTGAAGTTCAAATTACCAGACTTAGAATGGGACATATCTTAAGTAATACATGGTTGAAACATATAGGTAAAAGCCTAACGGACTTATGTGCTGAATGTCAGGTGCCTGACACTATTCATCATATATTAATTGCTTGTAAAAAACACGACATATCAAAATTAATATTTGAAAAATGTGCAAAGAAAAAAGTGGAATGCACTGTTGAAAATATATTGTCTATTCCAGATATTTATCTCGAAGTATATAGCATACTCATGATTATAACTAATGGGAAAATTATGTAGAGATTATTAATAAATAGTGTAAATATTATCTGAAAATACTCTCTGCAGGTAATATGTGTAACTACATAACTTAGATAACGGCAATAAATATTGACTAATGCGGCTGGATAACGGTTGCTGGAGTAGAACATCATAACTTGCTTCAGAATAATGGTCTATGATTATAGCAATTGAATTGGTTTGTTTATGGTGATAAATGTATGGGTTTCTAATTTGAATGTGTTTTTTTATTGGATAGAACTGATGCTTAACAATGTTTTTAATATTCTTGGTCTTTAGTTATTACTTAAAACTAGTTTGAAAATGTTTATGTATAGGATTCATTTTGAGTTAATTGTAATTGATAAAATCAACATTTAATAATATTGATGCTTTGATTGTCATGTTGATATTGATTATTGAATCTGTTTGTACTATTCTTGATGGACTAAGAATATTGAACATTGATTGATTGTAAATGTAAAATTGATAGCTTGATGTTAATTTAGAGAGATAGATGTGATGCTCTGCAAATATTGTAATTAAGAATAAGAATTAGATTAAAATTGAGGAGAAAACAGTTATTAATAGAGCCTATATGGTCGCCAAAAAAATTAATGAAAAGCCTGTACGGCTAGAAGATTAATTTTGTTTCTTTTTAATATCAAAAAAGAAGGAAAAAAAGGAGAAAAAAAAGAACAACCACCTGTCAAATTTCATCGTTGCAACTTCCTGTCAGAAAAGAAGCAAAGACAAGAAAAGAGAAAGAATTCTGATGAAAAACATTATTCGAAAATGAATTTAAATACGTCAAAAACTTTAAAGTCGTCAATATCCTTTCAGAAATAGAATCCAAGACGGAAAAAAGATAAAGAAAACTGATGAAAACACTACACGAAAATGAACTGAAATGCATCAAAAACTTTAAAGACGTCAACGGCCTTTGTTGCTAAAAGATGTCATTAAACATTGGATAAATAAATAATTCAATAATTGTTATCAGTATAATTATTCCATTGATGGCGTCATTGTCAACACTACTGGAAGACCGTAAGATGTCGTTAAACACTGAAATTAATCCAAACAACGGAGTCAATCCTCCTTCTTTCCCCAGGTGTGGTAGTGCCAGTCCCAAACCAGGAGAAAGGAGGAGGGCTACGGCAATCATCTCTGGCAAGACAAAGTGTTGGTAAACAGCAGCTTACCAGATTTCGAAGAGAAAAAAATGGGCGCTCCTGAGTAGATTTCTTAAAGGGGCGCTATATAAATATCCAGAATGAATGAATGAATGAAAATAGAAATTGCCCTGGACAGCTCTGAACAGAACGGGGTCTTCGCTTGTGCAAACGTTTCTGCCATCACATCCAAAGTTCACCACTCACGGGCCCTCACAGCACATAGGTCGTTAAACGCTGAAACCTTTTCATTTTAGCAAAACTCCAGTATTGAAGAACGTGCAGAAAAGTCAGAAAAAACGTCCGATGATAACTCTAAAGACATCAACGGTTTATCGTCAGTTATTCCGCTAAACATAATAAATATCTGATTTCAGATAAACGCGTCTATATAAAATGATTTTCCAGCTACTTAGCTTTTTTGGTCGCAGAAGAAGCCTCGAGCGAAAGGACAAATAATTGAAATTGTAAAGCAAATTATACGCTGAACTTCAGCGTATAATTTGCTTTACAATTTCAATTATTTGCGGCTGAAGTAGGATTGACATCAAAGGCCGAGGCAGTCCAATAACGTCGTGAAGAACGTCCACTTAGACACCTTTAAGACGGTTAACATTCAGGTATAAATAATTCTGTTATTGTTACTTAAAGTTTGGATTATTGGCCAACAGTCAAGAAAGAGCTCTGGTAGAAGAAAGCTGTCGTTAAATACACTGAAAAGATTTAGCCGAACGAACTTTCCTCTAAATTCCGTCTATTCTCAGTTCCTCCATTTACCCATCGTCATCTGCCTCATCACCCCACAGCATTCCCAATCCAAATTGAAGTTTCACCTCTTCAAGAATTCCTACGTCATGATCCATCCGATCATCTGCTTTCGAAGCTTTCTCGTCCTCAACGAAACCCGCCTTAGCCTCATCGCATCCTTCTCTGGCAGCCACACTCGGACCTCCATTGGACATCGATCGCTGGACAACCCTTTGTGACTCTGATACGAAACGCGCTCTCTGGAATAAGCTGGTGCCCTTCACTTAGTCTATAGTAACGCTATAGAAATTTGCAGTCTAGATGATGACGAATGCGATCTACCATTCTTCAAAACATAACCGTGGGGATACGGGTGCGAATTGGTTCTAAGTTATGTTGAAGGATAAAATACAACTCTAGGTACACAAATACAAGTTCAGCTTAGACACCTTAAAATAGAATCTAATATCGGCTATAATAATCGCCAATCGGGTTCAATCGTGCAGAGTGCAGTATATAATCTTGTTAAAATCATTAATAAAGGAAAAATACTATAATTATTGTCATAAATATTAGTATCAGATCATATCTATTACAAACATATAGTTGAACACATTCCTTATGATTAAAATACCAATAAACACAAAATATGTGTGATTAATGGTCATTTCATTATTTCATTGCATTTTCTAATGATATTACATTGTTTCATAGGAAAATGTTTATTGAAATGTTTAATTAAGTATTCTGTCATGTAAATAATTGTTAACATGCATTCTTGTAAATAGATGTATGTTAAAATAAAATGTGTATATAATACATGTATATTATATATATTACACATCTGTGCTGAATTTCTGTTTGCAAATAGCATTACATGTTATTTTAGAAAACTTAAAGAAGTACTGTTAATAACTTTGTAAACATATTTGAAAAGAGCTAAAATAGCCAAAAAAGAGCTGATATAGCCAAAAAAAGAGCTGATATAGCCAAAAAAGAGCTGAAATAGCCACCAAAAAAAGAAACAAAAGGAGAAAAAGGAAAAAAAAAAAAAGAAAAAAAAGATGTTAAAAAAGAATTACAATAAAAAGAGCCAATGGGCCAAACATAACGGAGATACAATACTTTAATATGTATCAAATCAAATAATATGTATCTATCAAATATTGTTAACATTGTTAATAAGATTGAGGAGAAAACAGTTATTAACATTATACGGAAATGATCTTAATCCGTCAGAAACTTTAAATACGTCTACATCTTATCAGAAACGGAATCAAAGCCAAGAAAAGAAAAAGAAAACTGTTGATAGAAATTATATGAAAATGAACTTAAATCGTCAGAAACTTTAAATACGTCAGCATCTTATCAGAAACGGAATCAAAGACGAGAAAGGAGAAAGAACATTTGTGAGAACATTACAAGAAAATGAACGGAAATACATCAACAACTTTAAAGACGTCAACAGCCTTTGTAGCTATAGGATGTCGTTAAATATTGGATTAATAATAACAATCGTTGGATGCATCATAAATCGATTCCTTGACCTTGAAAATATTATATTCGACACTTCATTTGCTATTGTAGCTTACCTCTCATCTGATATATACATATTTTTGTGTGTTGGCGGCCATATTGGACGCCATCTTGGATAGTAACATTCGGACACTATTGCCACTACGATAAATCGATTCCTTGACCTTGATAATGTAAAATTTGATACTTCGTTTGTTTTTGTAGCTTACCTATGACCTGATATATACTGTTTTCTGTGTTGGCGCCATTATTGGCCGCCATCTTGGTTAAAATGCATTTTTTAGGGGTGACCCCGTGGTCGGTTCGCGTGGCTCCTTCCAAAAATCATTACCATATGACCAAACCTAAGTACACAGAAAGTTTGGTGCTTTTGTCCAGTCGGTCTCCATCGGCTTAAATTTTCGGTCTAACAGCCCTCACTATAATTATTGTCCGTATTCTGTTAGTGACAGTCCCATTGGTTTAGAAAGGAGGAGGGGCGCTAATCATCACTCTCGTAGCACAGCGTCGTTAAACAGCATCTAGCGAACAAAGTGGAAAATTTGAATACGGAAACACCTTTAATAAGCCATATCTTTTGTCAATATATTCGGTTGGATTAATATTTTGCGTATGAATAATCTGTAACAACATCGCTGTAGAGTTAGGCAACGGCACCCAGTGTCACCATTTCTCTTCAAATTCTACATCCGCCGGTATACTCGTACTCCGGTAGTGGCAGTTATTGCACAGCCTCGTTAAACAGCAATTAACCATACTTCGAAAAGCTTTCGCAATAGGCATAATTATGGGAACATAATAACATATGAACATAATTATGCAATAAATGTGGGAGACATGCTGATTAAGACTCGAAGATTTGGAGACGACCAAAGCGATGATGGTGAATTGTCGGGAGGGACTGCAGAGAGTGATAGATCGCTAAATCTGATTTAGATTAGAATATGCGATAAAAAAATAAGTATTAATAAGGAAAAAGTTCGGAAGAAACAATTGCACTTTATGACACAAGTCAGAAGTGTTTGCTAGATGGGGCATTTAGTCACATCAGATGCAAAATGCCACAATGGAAAATAATGACATCAATGGTCACAGACGCTTTTATGGAGAGAAAAGAGCTGATAACAGGGGACTGAATAGGAGTCTAAATAAAAAATGGTCAAAACAATGTTAAGGAGCGTGGTAGGCCTACTTTATGGCTCTGAAATATGAACCGTCAGAATGTGTTATCTAGGAGAGTTAGAGGAGTTTGAGATGTCAGTGTGGCGCAGGATTGAAAAGGTCAGTTGCAGAGAGAATGACATCATCATCCCTTATTATAGTTAATCATCCTGAACTGGTTATATCAGAGGGTTAGAGGCGTTTGAGATGTGTGTGTGTGGCGCAGGATGGAAAGTGCATAGACCAAACGATGGTCTTATACGAAATATGGGAGAGGAAAGATCTCGGATGGCAACAGTTAATAGGAAGACATAGGAAGTGGATTGGTCACATATTGAGAGGAGACTCCCTCAATGGAGGGAAGAATGGAGGGTAAGACAACGAGAGGAAGACCTAGACGGATGTTGTTGGTTACGGATGGAAACAGGAAACTCAGGAAGAAGTTATGCATCGAGAGGAGTGGCAACATTGGACGTTGGAACCTGCTCTACAGCAGAGAACTTGAATAATTCGTCAGTTGCAATCGATTCAAAAGCTAATATTCTACCGCTGCCTGTCCTCTGGTAGTGCCAGTCCAAAGCCTGAAGAAAGGAGGGCGGCGCTAATCATTTTGAATCCGTCCCTTCCGTCTTCGGGTGGAACGCGTTAAACAGTACTAAGGCTAAGCGCTAATAAATAGATCGAGTGAAGCCTAGGGATAAGATGGGGTTGACGTCAACGTTCCTGGCAACCATAATGACGTCGCTAAACTCTGACAGCTATTAGGCCCACTACTGTATCCGGTTGGTAAGAACGCTTTATTTAGACACCTTTAAACCCGTTTCTACGACGCTATATCACTACGGAACCCGGCTGGGCGATTTGATTTCGTTACTGCTAGACGGTCGAAGTCAAGGAAAGATGACCACAACACGGATCATCCAAACAAAACAGCTTTTGGTTGAGCTAAAAAGCTAATATACCGCTACTGATAAAACGTCGGTAGGTCGGCGTTAAGGACTTTAGCCGTCACAAAATGTCATTTAACTCACCGAATAATAATGCACGCATGTATACATTTACGTATGCATGCATTCGTGTATGACTGTATGTATTTGTAGTTTATATGCACAAGTATTTATGTATGTGTGCGTTTGTATGCACTGTGCATGTATGTATGCATGAATCTATGGATGGGTTGTATTTATGAGTGCACATGTATGTTTGTGTATGTGTGCATGCATGTATGTATGAATGTAATTATGTTAAAGGAGAAAGAAACGCACTGTCTAAGATAGGTCCTCTAATTGAACAGAAAATTTTAATTCTTTATGGAAAATTCGAAAAAATAAAGAATGATCGTATGCAATAGAAAAACCAGATTCTTTCTGACGTCTGTTTTTAATAAACACCAGTCTCAAGCCCACAAAATCACGGGCATTCTCAGCGCCCACAAAAGCTATCTCAGGGAGACCAGCTTATCACCGACGCTATATCAAATCAAAGTCCGCAATAGCCAAACTCCTCTGTTCGTTTCAGCCTTGCTACTGTCAAAATCCTGGGAGGTCAAGCCGAAGGACAGCATGGTGCTACGGTGGCAATCGGGGATGATAGTGGTCGAGTGGTGGCGCAGGAGTTGAATCAGGATAGGATATCTTGAAGAGTTCGTTTTTTTTATTATGAAAATAAAGCCAGTGTTAGCATCGGTCTGAAAAATTGTCTAATAGTGTAAATCTCAGTCTATAAATACAATAATACATAAATGCTTATATACTTAAGAAGACAATCTTACTTGTCTGGAAAAAGATGAGAGCTGTTACTATCGAGATCAACGTCTCTTTATAACCGAACCCCATGATTTGATTAGTCTGCAAGCAGCAAAACATCGAACACTTTGAAAAAGATCCACAGCAAACACAACACATAACACAAATCGTAATCTCCAAACTTCTAAAGCGCCACTCGAAAGCCAAGCGCAGGGCACCAGCTTATTCACGAGCGCTGCGTCTAGTCAGAGGGTTGTCCAAAGAGTAGTCCGAGGGAGTTCCGAGTCCGGTTTCCAGAGGATCAGAGAAGGAACAGCAGATGTTAAGGTGGGTGTCTTTTAGGTCGAGGATTGGAATGTACAGGATCAGATGAGTCAGGATAAGAGTTCTTGAAAAGGAGAGACTTTAGTTTCGAGTGGAAAGCCTTGGGGTGATGGATAGAGGAGCCTGAAGCAGATGATGGTGGATGATTGGCGATGATGGTGGAGGAACCGAAAAAATGTGGAATACAGGAGGTAGATCGTCCCAGAGACGCGGCGCAGTGTTGGATATTGCTCGGTTGGGGAACTTGAGATGAGTAGTGACCGGAGGTCGAGAAAGAGTAAGAAAGGAGGAGGATCCGGTAAAGCGGGTTGGCAGCATGGTGAAAAGTTCGTGGAGATATCTGAGCTGGGAGTGTTTTAGGGAGTTGTAGGTTAGCGAGAGGACTTTGAAGTGAATTCGCTCTGGGATTTTCAACCAATGGAGTGATTTGAGGATGGTAGTGAGATGATGATGCTTGGGCGTTCTGGTGACGGCTCTGGCTAGTGAGTTTTGGATGAGCTGCAGACGCTTTAGTTGGGTGTTTCAAGGTTGAGAAAGTGGTAATTGCAATAGTCGTGCTTTGCGTGGACAATGGAGGTAGCAATGGTAGAGGCAGTTTTGAAGTCGAGCATGGGTCGGATGCGGCGGAGGTCACGAATGTGCATGAAGCAGGAGCGCGAGAGGTTGGAAATGTGATTAGAGAAGGAGAGATGTGGATCAAAAGTAACACCAAGATTGCGGAGGTGAAGGTAAGAGATGAAGAGTTAGTGGATAGGTGAATTGATTTTCTTGATTTGGTCAGGAAGGCTGAGGATGATGAATTCTCTTTTGGAAGGGTTGAGGCAGAGGAGGTTGAACGACATCCATTGAGAGACTAGGCTAACCACATTGAGTAGTTTTGCAATGGAAGTAGAAAAAGTGCTTGGGGAGAAGGATATGTAGAGTTGGGTGTCGTCTGCGTAGAGATGGTGGTCAACAGAAGATGATTTTATGAGATGGCTTAATAAAAGCAAAACGGCTACAGTGTAGGCCTAACTGTAAATGGTAACAGCAGATGTATAGCCTTTCTTTAAGGAAGAGACTAACCAGAGGCTCGCACGACCAAAAGAAAATGGCATTGAACAGATTGGGGTCACTGCATACCCGGACCAGCGGTATTTTTAACATTTCTGATTTTATTCTCCTAAATTGTATCACCAATCGTAATTATAAGCTCCAGACTCATAGGCGCAACCACCCTATGGGACCCGTGGGACGCGTCCCCCTCAACTTTCGAACAGGTTGGGACGGTCCCCTCCAACTTTTGAATATTTTGGGGTAAACAAGAGCCCAAAATGTACTCCAATTGACATCAAATGCTCAAAATTGCGTCGCCTTCTGGGGAGCTTACGACGCTCTCCCATACCCCTAGTTGTTGGGGCTTCTTGCCTTCGGCAATCGCAGCTTCGCGCCTTTGGCACTCGCAATTCCCCCACTCAGACATTCTAGTAGGTCCCCCCTTCAACTTCTGGACCGTGGTAGCGCCCCTGGCTCCAGTTATCTAAAGCGTTATTCTTAAGCACCAACTTCTTCCCGAGCGCTGCGTTGTGTAGGAGGGGAGTGCAGAGACCATGCAACCTGGCAACCATGCACAGTCGAGATCTGTGCATGGTTGCCAGATAGACCAGACAGAGGGGGTATAGCAGCTCCAAGCTGCCAAGAATTGGCATGTGAAGGTAATTAGACAGAGATGAGAAATGCAGCTCTAGATAGAGTGTTCTTCATCCATAGGGGAATGTATATGAGGCGCATGATTCTGACTCTGAAGCTTGGGATTCGCTAATGGACAAATCCCAAGGTTCTGCACAAAGACTGGCAAGCTTAGAATCGGGAGCTAAGGATATAGTGCGTACGTGTACTGGCGTCGTGAGAGTCGGTTACGGTCACTTTAGGCGTCGTGAGGGTCGGTTAACCTCAGGGTTAGGATTAGTGTCGTCATTAGAAAACCTGTTACCGTCCGGTGTCCGCGCAGCATGCCCACAGATACTGCGTAATCTTTCAGCCCACGATACTATAAGTTTGCCCAAAGATTAAGATCTGATCTGATATAATCAAATCTAACAAAACCTAACTTCACCTCACCTAATTTCACCTTACTCCACCCTTCTGCACCCACCCAGACCACCCTACCCCACCAAATGATCCAACTACACGCACCGAACTCATACACCTTCCAACCAATAACACCCCACCTCATCTAATCTCATCTCAACTCATAAACTAGGCTAACCTAATTTAATCTAATCTAATCTTATCGAACCCCCTAAACCTAACCTAAGCCTACAATAATTTATTATTATTATTATTATTATTATTATTATTATTATTATTATTATTATTATTATTATTATTATTATTATTATTATTATTATTGTTATTATTATTATTATTTTTTTTATTTTTTATTTTTTTGAAAACGAACATCTGGAACGGCTACGTCTCCTCCAAAACTTATTATTATTATTATTATTATTATTATTATTATTATTATTATTATTATTATTATTATTATTATTATTATAATTATTATTATTATTATTATTATTATTATTATTATTATTATTATTATTATTATTATTATTATTATTACTATTATTATTATTGTTGTTGCTGTTGTTATTATTATTATTATTATTACATAAATTTGTAACGCGCGCATTAAGGTCAAGCCGAAATGTGAATCTGAGGCGGCTCAGAGGCGCGGATAGTCAGCCGCCAGGTGAGGATGCACTTAGATTTCTAAATCCATGAAAGCCAAAGAGAAATAGTGAGTTTTGAGTGGCTTTTTGAAGAAAGGAAAGCTACGAAGAGAAAGTGATAGTCGATTCCATTCCTTTGGAGCAGAAGCGTGGAATGCACGAGAGCCCATAACTGTTGTGCATCGTGGCTCAGCTAAAAGACCTGTACTTGATTATCCCAGGCAACGATGATCATCGTTGAGCTTCTGAGAACTTAGGAGAACTTCAGAATCTGAAGTGAATATGAATTCGTGGTCCTAAGGACTTCTCACATCGTCAATGATCATATAGAAATTCCCAACGCAGACATCAGATCGTTTAACATACCATCGGCGGCCATGTACTTCCTATTAGCGGTGGTTATACGATAGGCCTACTTGTAAGGTCGTCTAAAGTCATTATCTAACTTGCTACAGGAAGGTCGTCTAAAGTCATTATCTAACTTGGACAAATCTCAATGTACAATAAAATGAAGCACTTCCAGCAAATTAACTGTTATAATCTGGGTACTCGTATCGACTTACTTGAGTATGTAGGACCAATCTATTCCAATCCGGATCTTCTACGTTATTTTTAACCGACATCGAAGTAGGTCAAACGAAGGCTCGCAGAACAGTTTATTTTGCAATGAATTGATTGGGCAACGTCCTTCACCGCCGCTTTCCTTTTTATGGGTGCAAAACCATCTGTCAAAGTTGTGGGCCTATCTCTTGCAACACTGGAATGTTATAAAGGAAGGGTTTAATGTATAGTTGATGTTCTATGAGAAGAGAACTGCTTCTCAATTAGGGCCTACTGAACTAAACCGGGTTAGGTTCGAAAGAGCGACCAAACGAAAGAGCGACGTAACAAAAGAGCAACAAATGGGAGAGCAGTTTTAAAAGAGCGACACAAATATTGCTGATTTGAAAGAGCGACGTAGGCTAACGAAAGAGCGACGTAACGAAAAAGTGACATAACAAAAGAGTGACAAATTGGTAATTGTCGTAGTCTGGTTTCGTGGAAATATACTAGGGGGTCGTGTATTCGTAGCCAGAAATTATTGGCTATTCAAATTGTTTATCAACGAGTTACTTGAGTTTGTTCTATATAATTTATGCAATAGAGAGTTTGTTTGTGTTTATTTAGAGGTTCGTTATGAACAACTTCTATTGAGTATAACAAGTGCCAATTCCAGGCATTGTATTTGTATTTTGATATACTTCGGGGTTCCGTACTCTGATGTTAGCTTCAAAGGGGCGCGGATGTCGGAGTGAATAGGCGAGGGAGCGATATAGGCATGGGCTCAGTTTCTGAAATTTGCGCTAACTAAAAGAGTAAAAGAGAACCACCGCACAGATCAAGAGATCGAGAGACTGATTGCAGGGAACATTCTAGTAAAGAGGAAGAAAGAGCAACACCTAAGAGAAGAGAGGATTGCAACTGTTGTGGGGGAGACATGGCACTATCCCTCTCGATGACTTACTTCGAGGGATAGCCCACAATAATATGCACTTGACCTCATGTCATAAAGTTGTTGTTGTTGAAGAATCAGACACTGAATGACACTTTATTAGACTTATAGCCTAGGTGTAATGTTTTGACTTCATAAAGTAGTAGAAGAATAAGACACTGAATGACACTTCAGTAGACTCATAGCATAGATGTAATGTTTAGATTCGATATCAAGATTTACTGCTCATAAATGAGTAGGCCCTACATAAATATATTTGTCGCTCTTTCGTTAAGTCGCTCTTTTGAATTATTTTTCATTTCATAGGTTGTCGCTCTTTTGATACAGCATGTATGTCACTCTTCTGTTACGTCGCTCTTTTCATTTGTCGCTCTTTTGAACCGTTCCCCTAGCAACCACGCCGTTTTAGGTTTTTTACTGAGAAATGATATTCATACAACGTTTATGTCATGATCTCGGAATTAAGGGTTTCGAGAGTAAGCTTAATAGAATGAATGTCTTCGGGACAAAATTTACAGTGTATAAGTACTAGCAAAGCACTGTACAGGACAAGATTAATACATTCAACCAAACAAACAAAAATTATATATACATACAACAAAGGAATTGAACGAGAGGCCATATTGTATATAAGGGGATCATAGAGGAGGAAGAGCTAGGACGACTTGGATTGTATCGAGACACTGTCTCGGTCTCGAGACGTCTCGAGATAGGTTTTTTGATGTCCCGGTATCGGTCTCTGTCTCGGTCTCGAGGTCATTTCTTGACTTTTTGGAAACTGTCTCTAAGCGAAAGTCTTGTTCTTTTGTAGAAGCTGTCTTTATATAATATATTCGTTTATTGGTAAGAAACAGGTAGACCCACCGCTATCTGATACATAATAGTAGCCTAATAGAAAAGTTTAAAATGAGTGGGGTGTTTTAGTCATACAATGTCAGATTAGCCTATATCACCAAGAGAGCTTCTATTATAGGACTTTGGGGATAAACTGTCTATCGTCTTTCGGAGGCAATGTCTAGTTATGTGGACGGGGTCGTAGATGATATTTGATGTTAACAACAGGAGGAAATAGTCCTCGATGAACGTGGTGGTCACATCTGATGACGGCAGCCAAGAGACGTTCGTCAGCCTGTTTGGCCATATCCTCTGCCGTAGGAGAATCATCCTTGAGGTAGGGCCTACCCCGTTCTTCGTAATCTTCTCAGAAATCTTTCAACTCTAGCTCGATCATCTGCCGAAGTGAAACCCCACCAGGAAGGAGCAGCATACATTATTCTAGCCACTGTGGTGGCGCGAGTCACCTCTTGCAGGGCCATTGGCGGCAATCCATGTGATCTCAGGATGCGCAATGCATGAAGCGATCCTGAGCTGGCAGCCAAGATCTCATCCACATGAAATGTGACACGGAGGTCTGACCGATGGGTGACTCCAAGAATCTTCAGCGTCGAGACTCGAGTCAGTCCATCAACGGGCTCCGGGATAGGTCCACCGGCTCGACGCAGGACTATCATTTCTTTTGTCTTGTCACTGTTCAGTCGAAGGTTGTTCAAGGTGGCCCAGCGTGTTACAGCTTGTAACTCTTCTCCGATTGTGTCACGCATCGACGCCCCGATTAATAAGTACGTATCATCAGCGTACTTTACGATGCGGTTCTCGGAATTTTGTGCTTTTAGGTCAGAGGCGTTGACGATGTAATTGGATGGTCCAATCCCCGATCCCTGGACGATACTTGCGTTGATGGACCTGACTGAGGACAGCCTCCCCTGGAATCGCGTAACGTGCCCTCTGTTCTCGTACAAACTGTCTTTTGTTCTTGTACAGTACAGTATCGCACTATAAAATTGTCCTTGGCCGAACGGATAACTAGTTAATCGGAAGTGCGAAACAGACTGGAAGTTTTAAAAAGCGGTGTTTCTGGTATTAAGAGATATTGAAAGAAGCCGTTTTAACTTTTAAGTTTGCACTTTCAGTCCAAATATCTTAAATGTCGCATAAAGAACCTGAAATAGTGAAATTTGCATTCACGCAATTGGAAATCAATTAAAAACAAAATAAATGGCGTGCCGTTTGTGTAAAGCCAACATAAGTGTAACGCTTGGAACAACATATAGTTGCTCAAGGTGAGTGATGTGACTTAGGGCCTACCGGTATGTCGCTAATAATAATGTTGTTGGTTTAAATTTTAGAATTATTTAGAAGATTTCAGAATGGTTGAAATATTTAATTTCTTTATATATTTTATACAATTTAGGTGAGCGGCTGATTTCAGTGACTTGTCGCTGGTATTAGACTTGAAAAGTTGAGAGAAACATTCTTTCAGGATTTGGGTCCAATGTGCATTTCCCTCGTTTTGAACTGTCTTGAACTGTCTCGAACCTTGTGTCTCGTCTCGGCCTCGGACCCCATTGTCTCGCTCTCGGACCCCACTGTCTCGGTCTCAAGTTTTATGTCTCGTATAGGCCTACAAGTCTGCTTTTGTTCAACGCTAAATATTAAATTTTCTGTTGCTCGAGACTCTGTAGGAAAGCAGGCGTAGACTCGGCCTCATCACCTGCTTTACTCCTTTTACTCGATGTGATTTTGCGGTTGATTTCACCCATATGATCATTTACGCTACGCCCAGTACAAAAGCACTCCTGGCCACGATTTCAAGCTGCAAGCCTATGAAGAGAAACTAAACAGCGGCACTGTATTCTCTGCAAAGAAACTTGGTCCAGAGTCTTTGAACGTGATTCCAAATGATTCCAAATAATCCAAAATGACTATAAATGATTCGAAATGATTCTAAATGATTCTATATATGTCAACTCTGGATAGGTGTCTGTTGTTTGGGCTCCACGTGTGTGCGTGGGCCCGCCGCCGCTGGGTCGTCTCCCAGGTTTCTGTGCATGGTTTTGCCTATTGATGACAGAAATTTCTGTTCTTCCGGACATTTTGCATCAGTAAAGCTAACGAATGGAGTGTCTCTGATTAGTTCTCACGAAATGGCGCTATAGAAATTTCGAATTGCAGTTACAATTACAACACCAGACGAAAATATGTAAGACAATTCGATGCAGAAGAGTTCTAATCATACGTATGGTGTAGAAATAATATTATAACGACAGAATTATGCGGCAAATACAGAATGCAAGAAATTAAACCGATGACACAAAACTTCTTTTAATGGCGACATTTAAATAATGTGCGTATGCTGTAAGCAAAAGCTAAGCTTCAGCGGTTTAATCAAACATAGGAGATTTCATATTTTACGAAATGCATCAAGTAAATATTGTAACGTAGCTTGATAATAACTAAACATTCACTTGACTGTAAGAAAGTCGAAGACTTTAAAGTAGATATGCATCACCGTAAACAGGCGGAATTATTTAAAACGGAGCAACACAAATAAGATCAACACCAAAATAATGATTAATATTAAGCCTACTTTTGTAACCATTAATTTTTTAGTTAAATGTAGTCATTCAGGCATAAAACACTTACACTAGGAACTGTTTCCGATATTTAGGAAATCAAGCATCATCATCTTCATAATCAATATCATCATCAACAGCATCAGTAACATTAATGTTTTCATTATTTTTATTATTAATTAGACACTTCTAAAGCATCCGTGTATAATGCACAAGACACCAACCAAATCGCATTAGGATATATCGCCATCACAACAATGAACGTAAATGCATACATGTCTCACATGTATAATGTTGCTGGATGCCTATGAACAACTTCCATAGAAAAACATTCGTAACTAAAGTTTTAAAGTAAAATATACACACAGTGGTTTATTCTTTGACGTTGCTATCTGGGCAGCTCTGTCTATTCTACTCAGCCATCAAAAGCAAGCAAACAGCAAGTAACGAAGCAGTGCATTTTAGCATTGAATACTCATGATAAATTAATTAGTATAGAGTGTAATACGAAAAGCAACAACTAAATAAGGGGGTCAAAGCGAAACATTCAAAATATCAAATATCTACTGTAACCATTAAGAACATTAACCCCATATAGGCCTAACAAGAAAACAAATGCCTAAATAGTTGCTCTATGTTAATGTAACAACAAAGCTCAAGCCTCTATTCCTGTTTAGGCATATCTTCGTGTAGGCCTAAACCTCCTTGAATACAACTAGTTGTGTGATCCGAAAGTGCACTACATAAATTGACAAACAACACAATACAAACAATACAATACAATAAAACAGCATATTATTAGTATTAGAAGTTAATAGTAACGCTCAGTAAAGACCTGCAGATATGAATTTTAAAATGTGGTACTAAGGAGCGAGCGCTTACAGACGAAGCCTCGGCCAGGTTATAGAGAACTTAGTCGCAGAGATAAATGGTCTCTTAGATTGGATTTGAACCACAGCCTCTTTCCTGTCCCTTGCATCATCTTCCGCGTTAGAGACGATGCCAGCGACATCTGTTGAGCGGAGGACGGACGTAGCAGTCTTGCAGACTCCTCATAGGCTAGACAAACTGATTTCAGACAGTGAATGACATCGGACCCATAACTGGAACATTCTTTCTCCAGAGCATACAAAGCTGAAGTTCAATAAATTACCTTTACAGGCATTCGAGACTAAACACAGACATGCACGTCGAGTCGTTGCCAAGAAATCAGCAATTCATTTTCAAAGTGGATTTGCTTAGTTAATCAGTGCCAGCTTTAGGTATAGGCGATAAAGCCGGCTGTCTAGAGCGGCATTTTTCAACGGGCGGCAAATTCCAGCCAAAATAAAGCAAAAAAACATGTTTTTCTTGCAATTTATCTGTCAAATATAAAAAGGGCGGCATTTTTGTCCTTGCCTATAGCACAAAACTGTCAAAGGCTGTCAAAAGACGCCTCTGTTTACTATGATATAATATTTAATTCAAACGTATATAATATTTGTCATTCAATGATGTTGCAGTTGTAGCAAACAATATGGAAACAGTGAAACTAATCACCTGTGGCTGATAGCACATATTGTTAACAATATTATAACGTACACGAACGATAGCTTGATTCAAACACTACATTAAAGACAAGAAACCCAAACAGCCAATCAACTCAAAGACGCCATCAGGTAATCGCAATATGAATAACTACATAAGAAGATGGTCAACGTTAAACAGAACAAATACATTGGATACAATGATAGCAACAATAGTAACCATAAGCATCACTTTTTCACTGACCAGATAAGACAAAAGCAGCATGCGCAATAGTATATTAATATGCAGTTAAGCAGCGAAAGACTTTTATTGTTAGAATGTTGTACTCCTATTGACATTAACTGTTGATTGTTGTTACGATGTATGTACACCAGAGTGCGGATATGCAATTGGTTTTATTAAAGAATATACTTACTTACTTACTTACTTACTTACTTACTTACTTACTAATAACGCTGTGGTAAACACAAAACTCATTTTGACTCAATACATTCGATATCTCAAATAAATTCTGTTGCTGGAAAAAATACTAGGCCTAATCCCATATCACAAGAGATATTCCAAGTATAGGGAACACAATATGAAAAATATGAAGGATTAACCGTTTTCATGTTACCAAAGATGCGATGATCAAGATTGCATCTAATTGGAATAACGGCTGATGACGCTTATCTACCTGAATTGGATGCAAGCAAAAGCTAATAGAAACCTTTACTTTTAACACAGAGACACTGATCGCTTACCCTTAGTACTTAACATGCAGAACCGAAAACTCAGGTATACATTTTCACAATATTTAAGTACAAACACTCATACATACATACATACGTACATACACATAAATACATACATACATACATACATACATACATACATACATACACACATACATACATACATACATAGTATATATATGTATGTATTACATAAGTACATACATAGGCCTACATACATGCATATGTACGTACATGCATACCTAAAATACATGCATGTATACATACATACATGTATAGGCCTACATGCATGCAGTTAAACAGCTCACGCCAGTTGACGTCAAAGATAAGTTTTTATACGAACTGATTGAGCGCAATGGATCAAATAAGATCGTAATCGTAAACTCCAAACTTCTAAAGCGCCACTCGAAAGCCACGCGCAGGTCACCAGCTTATTAACGAACGCTGACAATCAGCTGAGAACAGTACCATCAACTAAGGAGGTGAAGGCAATATACATGTATAGTATTGAACCGTGTCAACAGAGGTAGAGAGACAACGCAAAAATGACAACAACAGTACTGCCAATCATTATTTTGTCTACGAAGCTGATTAGGTGATTGCAAATACTTAAGCTGTACAGTTACTGTAATAGAGGAATACAATTTATGGTAAGCAGATTGGAAAGGGTTGATGCGACAAAAGGTGGCTACTCAAGCGGCTCGAACCTATACTTTTCTAGGAGTTAAGTCTACATGTGAGACGAACATGTAAAATGGAAATGGTGCCAGCGCCTTTCATGTCGGCTGCGCAGGACTTGAGAATATTTAATAGCGTGCAGCAGCATTCTTGGACTTAGTGAAAATGTGTATGTCCCTCATTTAAGATAAAGTTGAATTTATTCGGACAACGAGCTACGCAGCTGTCTGAGCTTGAAGTGATGACGGTTGTAAAATCAAGCAATTTCTAAGGTCTGTAACTGGTATGAGTTTGTGAAAAGCGGTTAATGACGGAAGGAAACCTGCGTAGCAATGATAGTAATATATTGGAATCCTTATGTGACCAATCAGGAATCGTGTGGATCCTGAAATTTCTATACTTTGCAGTTGAAAATCAATATTCGACCGCTGTCATAAGTGCATTCCTTTTCTGTGTAGTTGTTATCAGCGACAAATAGTATTCCTCTCTCTTCATCGAGACAGAGTCTCATCGGAAACCTTAACTTACCTTTATCTTCCGACACAAGCATTCTCCTATATTCCAAGGTGGGACTCAATAGCAACACTCTTTTATTCTTCATATCGGTCACTAGTACGTTCCGTGAACTATCCTCAAGTAAATGAACAGGACGATTCATATGCTGTTCTTTTACATCCGACCCTTTTCTTCCTCCAAATGATTTTATTATCTTACCATCAGCATTTCCAACGCAAACTCTTTGCAACGGATCATTGCCAATTCCGTGGCTGAATATGAAATGCATGCTTGTTGTTTTTATAGCATGCCATGGATGGATTATGTTATCTGCTGGCGACAGCCTAATTTCTCTGATCAATTTTCCGTCTGGTGAATATTCGTTGATTTTGTTTCCATTAAACAAGCTCACGACAACATTTCCCTCTCTGGTAACCGACAAGTGACCTGCCTCTTCTTCGATGGACCACTTTAGGAGAGTTTCGCTTAAATAAACTCGTAAGATCATCTGTTGATTCTTAGATGTACTGTCGCAAATATACAGACAGTTGTTTCTACTGCAAGATGCTATGTCCAGCGGGTTGGACATCTCAGCCATTTGCCATATGGGTTCGCGGTTGAAGGTAACTGAATCATAAACTTGAATTTCGGAACTTTTCTCGGTTACAACAAATAATTTGTTTCGTAAGGTAGTCATTCCAAAGATTGGTCTCGTATCCCTTTTAGAATCCGATTTCAGGTCCTTTATTTCAATTACAGAAACCAACTTTGGCTTGTTGCTGTAGCTGGCAATTGCTAAAATTTAAAAAATACAGTTATAGTGCAGATTTTCATAAATGGAAAATATGAGCCAAGATACAGATAGCTTAAGTATACCTAGTGTGAAGAAAAATAGATAATGAACTCAGTGATGGTGGAGATCGTAATTTTTTCTCATCATAATTGTTTTCCTCCTCCTCCTCCTTCTCATTCTCTCACTTTCCTCTCCCTCTCTTATTCTTATGAACCTAAATTTTTCTCCTCGTCATTCTTAATCATCATTATCCTTCCTCTTCGCTTTCTTCTTCTTCTTAGGTGCCTATATATAATAAAAATGCATCAATCGATGGCGCTGAACAACTGTGTAAAGAACTTCCTCGTGAAACCGTCTTAGGGGAACTTGAGACTTGAACCCGCACATCCCGCGTTCCCAAGTGAGCTCTCAAACTAATCGGCAATCAGAGTGTCACTAGGCCTAATTAGGCTACAATTATTATACCTTTCTTGTTTGTATGGTGGGATGGGCGCCTAATAGGCTGCCATACGCGCAGTGTTTCCTAAACACATGTTTTGTGCGATTTCATATGGATTATATCGTCAGCTGCTGAAGAGCTTTTAGTGAGAGCCGAATAACGCCAGTCTGCATGAGATTTCGCTGATAACATCTGAAATAGCGAAATCTATAACAACATTTGGATGTTTTTGTGGCTGATCGTCGAGGCTTATGGCGACTAGTCACGGTTCAACGAGCGTGACTGGACGACCGCGTGTACGAGGGCGACTGTATGATGGTCGGCCGTCTGTGGAGGAACAACGATCATCCTGTGTACGCAACCATCATCGCCACCACAGTGACGTGCTCCAACCTTCGTTCCTTGTGTGTGCGGCTGTCTGTGCTGATGGCGGAAGGTCGTAGTTCTCCGGAGTGTGACCGGACGACCGCCAGCACGGTGGCCGACAGCCGCTGCCGCCACCTTTGGCCGAACGAGGTCCGGCGGCCTGTGGAGGAACGCCACTTCAGTGACCTGCTCCAACCTTCGCCCTGACGGGGTTACTTCATCGTTGAAGCCAGGACAGGAGCTGACGCATGGAATGCCCCCGGTGTGCTGTGTGGACGCTCTCCGCTCTCGCTCCCCGCTTAAGTCCTCGAATTTTCCATCCATTAACGATCGAATTTTTTAACACTCCACGAACGGTTATCCCTATAACTCACTCGGGTTCTCGGTAGCTCTACCAACATTTTAATGATCCTTAGTTTTACTTTTTAACTCTTCCTTTTTCATTCATTCACAGTATTCTCCTCTTTATAACCTGTAACTTGTTGCGGTGTGTCAACATGTCTTTTTCATTAAACGAATATATATATATATATATATATATATATTAGGGTGTCCCAGAAATATTTTTTGTCGAAAATTTGTATGCAGTCCCTCTAATAAGTTTCTTTATGGTCCCATAATAACACCTGGAAAATTTTATGACATTTAAAAAATATTCAGTGGTTCCCCAAGACACTTACATTTCCCCCATATTGGCATAATTTGCGCCTGACGTGTCCAATTTCTAAACGCTTGCAGATACCAACCTTTGATCCCATGATAACATATATAATACCACTGGAAAGCTCATAAATAGTAGAATCTACAAGTATGTAACGTTATTGGATACACTCCCATACGTAGGTACTGTTTTACGATCAAATAATGCAAAAATTATACAACACTTGAGATTTTCGGACTTTCGCAATATCAGTTATTACCATAAATTGCTAGGAGTAGTCATTATTACAAATCCATAATAATGCAACAAGCCATGATTTCAGCTCCTCAATACCTTCATCTGCTAATTTTTTATCACTGCTTACACCTTCAGGTGCTTGTTCTTCAGTTTTACAATCTACATTCTAATCCTAATCGTAAACTCGATAATTCTAAAGAGCGCCCACAAAGCGAAGTCTCGAGAACCAACTTATTCACAGGCACTTAATCAAAACAGAATCGATAGGCAGAGGTCAAAATCCAGAGAGTCAGGCAGGCAGACAGTCAGACGGCTAAGGTGGATGATGCTTGGAGTTGAAATGACGAGGGAGGTAAGGGGAAGAGAAGGAATCATATCAGGAGAGGCTTTGTGAAAAAGCATGCAGTGTTTTCACTTTTAAGTTGAAGACCTGTGGGGAGATAGCAAGAGGTGAGGTTTTGGTGAGTTCGTGGAATGGATCGGATATTTTTCGTAGCACTGGTGGGAGTTTGTCCCAAAGAGGCGGTACAGCTATGGCTATGGACCGATTTACAATTCTACAATCTACATGTCTGCAAGATTGTCACGATTGCTCTTAGAAACGTCATGCCAATGTTTTTCGACAACTTGTAGAAGAAACCTCGTTCTTCATTATTGTTGAATTTAAATTTTGTATCAGAGCTATGCCACGTTCAGCACTGCTATGTGCTACACAGGTCACGTTATTAGCAAACTTATATGCGATCCTATACGATTGGCTTCCGGCCACTCTTCAACTGGAATATCAAGAAAACTGTCGTCGATGGCGGTAGTTCGGAACAAGCTTTAAGAAATAGATAATTCCGTTAATATACGGGGAAGAGACTGAACCAGGTGCAATCTTCGAGCACCTCTCATTGTCGAGATAAACTGCTTTCTCTTCAGTAGACAGATGCTGAGAGAACAGAGATATGGTCGATGGCTCTTGGCTTAGATACCAAGAATGACGCTGCATCATCTTCAGTTCTGTGGATTGCAGAGCGGCAACATCATAGTAATCGGCATGTGCTTTGACACAACGGCCTCTTTGTTTGAAGTCCTTTGGATTAGTTGAATGTCATTGATGGGTGTACTGCACCAGCGACTCCACATGAGAACCACGATTGGATGTAGATGTTAACAACAAATCTGTTAAATCGTTGTATGCCCTGTAATTCACGGGCCGTCAACTGGATAACCGATTCTTTTCCATCACAAAGCAATTCAATCTTCATCGAGTATATTGCCTTTCATCATCATCATCATCACATATTCGTTTATTTCAAGAAAAATCAAGTTGACACAGCCGCAACTTCAACAAGCAATAGTGCATTATGCGGCATATTCTGAGGCGCTTAGCCAGCGTGGCCTAATATTGTGGGCTTCACAATACTGTCAGTATATGTTCTTATACAGCATTCTGGGAATAAAATTCCTATCGTCCTTTGGAGGCAGTTTGTAACCGTGGACTCGAGTTCGTAGATTATAGCTGTGACTCCGGGACTCTGGTAGAAAGCTTCTAAGAACATGGCTTTCATTTGTAATGACGGCCCTGAAGAGAGAATCATCGGCCTTGGCTGCCATTTGCTGGGCAGTTGGAGCAGTGGTGGGGAGAAACCCGCATCGCTTAAGCTTGTTCACCAGTTGCTCCATCCTAGCACGGTCAGAGGCCTGGGTATATCCCCACCAGGCCGGCGATGCATACATCAACGTTGCAACTGTTGTCATTCTTGCGACCTGTTGAATGGCTGATGGTGGGAGACCATGTGATCTCAGGACGCGAAGAGCATACATTGACGAGGCGCAGGACGAAACTACCTCGGTGAGATGCGGAGTCATACTGAGTTCTGAGCTGATGGTCACGCCCAACACCCGGATGGAGTCGACTCGTTCTGCTCCAGGAACTATCCGCGGAGGAAGGGGTATGCGGCTCCTTCCCCTCTTGAAGACGATCATTTCTCTCGTTTTAGATGAGTTGAGGCAGAGGTTATTTTCTTTAGCCCAGATTGAGACGTGGTCGAGTTCTGCTGTGGCTGTTGATATGTTATTTGAGCCGACGATCAGATATGTATCGTCAGCATATTTTAACATGACGTTAAAGTCATGAAGCGGATGAAGATCTGAGGCTTCAAGGATGTAAGACCCCGGGCCTATCCCGGAGCCTTGTACGACGCTGGCATTGATTTCAGCGGCTGCCGATAGGATGCCAGAATGCTTGGTAATATGGTCTCTTTTATGAAAGTAATTTGCCATCCAACACGCTAAGTGAAGGGTAGGCTATACCAGTCTTGCAAACCGCTGCCGAACTGCTCAATCCAACCAAGGATGCCGCGAGTTGGAGAAATTCTAGATAATCATTTCGAGGATGGCCACGTTGAAACGGTTCAGTAATGAACTCCTTCAATTTGTCTGACAACGACATCAATGGCATTGGTCGAGGCTTTGGTTAACGGTTTACCAGGTCGGACCATTTCTCTTTAAATCGCTTGAAGAGCAGAATGTCAGGCCCAGTTGATGGGCAAACTTTACCGATGCACACTGCGAATGCGTTAGACAACAACAGGACTTCAAACATGTGATGTCGACAAGCCATCCACAGCAGATTACGACCGATAGCTGTCTCTAGAAGAGTGCAGACTCCAACTCTGCCGGTTTTTAGGCCGTTGTGTCAAAGCACATGCCGATTACAAATGCATCGCGCTGCCACGACTTCAAAAGGTCCAGAACCGCTACCGCTGCTGCATGTTCTAACCCAGAGACCAACTTTGGCACACCCAGAAGTTTGGTATTTCCATCAACTAGCGAAGAAATCAGGACTGGCAATCTGTCCACTTTGCCCGTGTCTACTCCAGTGATGTCAGGTAGCAGCTTGCAATCCCAGTGTATGACAGATTTTCAGGCTCGTCCAAAGTCATCCTTGGTTTGTTCTGCCGTTTCACTGCAAAAGATCTTGATTCTGCATGTTTCCTGTCTTCTTCACACTTTAAACTTTATTCACATATACAATAAGGCTATACTTATGTTTGTAGATTCTATTATACGAGAGCATTCTAAAGATACTAAGCATGTTATTATGGGATAAAAGTGTGATCCTGCGAAATTTGTTAAACTCAGAAATGTCAAGCGTAATTTAGGACAAATTACACTAATTCTATGACCCTTTGGGGACCCCTAAATATTTTTCAAATGTCATAAAATTTGGAAGGTATTATTATCGGACCATAAAGAAACTTTTTAGAGGGACTGCGTTAAAAGTTTAATCAATTATTGTTTTTCAAAGCTGTCATGGGACACCCTAATATATATATATATATATATATATATATATATATATATATATATATATATGAATATCGGTATATCTGATGGGATAAAGCCGTCCTTCCAATTCACGTTGCTCTTCTTCCAAGTGTTTGGTTTTCTTTTCCAGAAGATCAATTTTCATTTTTTTCTCGCCGTTGCTCTTTGATAACTCGAGTGTCATCTTCTTTAACTGTTCATCTGCACAATTCGTTTTCAAATTCCGTGCAATAAGCAAGTTTAAATAACAGTCTTTTTCTGATTATTTTATGGTTGATAGCCTACTTTTCTTGTTTTAATACAACGCGATGATAGCAGCATTAGGCGTAAACAACATATGTATAATTCACTTAATTTTATGCATCTTAACAAATACTATTAGAGCAAGTGCACAGTTGATTCTGAACTAACACTTCAAGGTTAAGGTTAATTTTGATTGTAATAGCGACGATTTGTTCAATAATGTAGGCTACGTATCGAGCTGCTTCTGGAGTTCGTTACAATTTCATTGGACATAACAGATAGTGTTCGCAGATTACGCATTGTTTTCGAAAATACATGTAGTAATTGAATGACGCAAATGTCAGAATAAATGTTTTTTTTCTACAAGAAAACTAAGTCACTCTACTAAGAAAAGTGCCTGGTTAAGAACATTTTCCTGTGATTACACAAATATTCATCATTCAGTTAGGCCTATTCCGTTCTTGTATCGTCCATAATTCCAAATAAGCAAATATGACATATTTTATTGTTTGGAGAAGATTGGACACGCCCAGAGAGATCATAAATGAAACATACATTGCTGGTCTTGTTCTTCTGTCGTCTTCGCATTCTTTTCCGGCAAAATTAAAGTTTCGATGTTTTCTGTGACCACAAAATACACCGATTATAATTAATTGCACTTGCATCTACCATTTCATCATGTAGGTAAGAATTACAAGTCATTTCTCCGAGAGTCCTGTGATTCACCACAGTGATAATTGCTTTTTTAAGCAACTGAACGTGTAATCTTAAAGCTTAAAACTTTAACACGCATCACTATATCAAATTGATCATGATGAATAATACCTTTAATTGCTTCAATTTAACAAATTAAACTATGGGTATATTTATTAAAAGCGTAGTTCAAACAATATGCCTGAGACTGCAATACTGTAGCCTATAAGGAACGGAAATACACCATCGAACGAAATAAAAATGAAGCACTGTCAACTGCTATGAATTTACACAATTTTGTGTCATTCTAGGCTAATTTGTAAAAGTGGGCTTTTAACTACCAGCGAAAGCGAGAAATACATATCAAAACTTGTATTACTAACAGAAAGCATATGATTATGGGCCTAAACATAAATTTTAGAGCAAATAATTGAACCAGTATTTATTTATATAATGATTTATTCAATCAGTCAGTCAATCAGTCAGTTAGTCAATTAATCAACCAACTCACCCATCCATCCACCAACGAACCCATCTATCCATTCACCCGAAATATGTATTTAGTGTTCCTCCAAGAGTAATCTATCGTTTTAGCGGATTTAATTATTGTATTATTATTATTCAGTATCGTTTTAGCGGTTTTGATTATTGTATTATAATTCAGAATTTAATTATTGTATTATTATTCAGTATCATTTTAATTATGTGAAACGAAAGAAACTAAGTAGCATTATTATTTTTCATCAGCCCGACTTTTACTTATGCAAGATTTCTTTTTCATCAGTCCAGCTTCTATTTAGTTAAGAATTCTTTTACTCAATCCAGCTTCCATTTAAGCAACAAGTAATTTTCATCAATCCAACTTCTATTTAAACAACAATTATTTTACATAAACATTAATTGATAACATCTTCACAAACATCCTGTCTAACAGCCAGAACTCCTCAATCATCATGAATGACATATCTGACCATCTATCAATTCTATTTACCACTGATATCAACCCTGGAATGAATAGTACATGCCCCAGTTTGACCAGAAGACTGATAAATGACAAAACTACTGCATTATTTCACACCCTTCTGAATAATACGGACTGGACAGACATCTCTTACCACTGTGATGCTAATGATCCAACTGAGGCTTATCAAGCATTCTTGAACAATTACTTAAAATGCTACGAAATAGCTTTTCCAGTCCTTCAAGGCACAGGCAGTAAAGCTCATAAAATAAAAAGCTTTGGATGACGCCTGCTCTATTGAAATCAGCAAATAAAAATCTCGACTCTATTCTAAATACCTAAAAAAACGAATAATGTAAATAAGGCAAAATTTACTAAATATAGAAACATATTTAAAAAACTCAAAAATGCGGCAGAAAAAAGTATTATGCTGATAAATTCATTGAGTGTGAGTACAACTTAAGGAAGACCTGGAAAATAATTAAGACAATGCTTGCATGTGAAAACTCCTCAAGAGTAGATTCTTTTATAATTGAAGGTATTGAAGTTACAGATAAAGGGAAAATTGCAGATAAATTTAATGACTATTTTGTGAATGTAGGCCCAACACTGGCATCTAGAATTAGTGAGACTACCAGTAAATTTGGCTCCTTTCTAAGTAATTCTCCACCCTCCTCAATGGGTCTTATTGGAACTTCCCCTCAGGAAATAATATTAATTGCCAATCAACTACGTTCCTCGACTAGCTGTGGACCAGATGGGATAAGTCCACAAGTTGGCAAGGCCTCTATGGAAATTATTGCACCTCTACTTGCCGATATTATTAATTGTTCCTTTGACACTGGTATTGTTCCTGATAACATTAAAACTGCTAAAGTAATACCCATCTACAAGTCTGGTGATAGGAATAAAATTAATAACTATAGACCAATTTCTGTCTTAACATATTTCTCTAAGTTTTTTTAGAAAGTTATGTACAATAGATTAATGGAGTATTTTACTAAGGAAAACACAATATCTCCACAACAATTTGGCTTCCGTAAAGGGCATTCTACATATATGGCATTACTAGAAATGCAAGACAAAATATCTGACTCCCTGGATAGAAATGAGTTTGCTATGGGAATCTTCTTTGACCTATCCAAGGCTTTTGACACAGTTAATCATACTATCCTGCTGGGCAAACTTGAGCACTATGGCATTAGAGGCATGGCACAACAGTGGCTACAACATTATTTGGAAAATAGAACTCAGTATGTCCTCTACGAAGGCTATCAGTCTGTTAATAAAACCATTCGGTGTGGAGTGCCGCAGGGATCTATATTGGGGCCATTAGGCTACTGTTCTTGATCTATATAAATGACTTACCTCAGATTGCTGATAAAACTGATTTCATACTATTTGCTGATGACAACAATGTCTTTTTTACTGATAAATCAATAGATGTATTGCAGCAGAAAGTAAATAAGGAACTTGAAGTAATATCAAACTGGTTTAAAGCCAATAAACTTTCACTCAATCTAGACAAGACATGTTATATATTGTTCCGTGGTCACCGTAAACCAGCTCCCCAACAAGCAATGAAAATTATGATAGATAACAAGGAAATAGTGCAAACTGAATGCACCAAATTTCTTGGTGTTTATGTAGATCGGCATCTTCAATGGAATGAGCATATCACACATGTATCAAAGAAATTAGCAAAAAATATAACTGCTCTATCACGAATTAAGCATTATCTGACTAAACCTGTTCTCCGACAATTATACTACACGCTGTTTTTTTCCTTACTTATCATACTGTAATATCTGCTGGGGCTCTAACTACTCCTCTAGATTAAAACGCCTTGAGACTCTCCATAAACGTGCCATACGTGTGACTTGCTTACTGGGATGGTCCGATAGCACAAAATTAATATTTAAAGAGCACAATATTCTAAAATTGAATGATATTACAAAATATCAAATTGGACTATTCATGTACTGTTATCATTATAGGCTTCTTCCATCACTGTTTGATAAATATTTCCTTAAGGGTGTAGCTATCCATGGACATGATACTAGAGCATCCTGTAAATATCGAACCCCAGGGGCACGAACCAGGATTAAGCAGTTCTCAATTAAATGCTCAGGTCCACCACTTTGGGATTCTCTTCCTCCAAATTTAATAAATATATTACACATGGCTCAATTTAAAGCTCAACTAAAACATTATCTGTTGAACACATAAAAAGAATATGACTCGATGGATTGTACCTGTAGTTAAGATTGTTTAAGATGTACAACTGTGAACATTATAATCTGTTTTGTTTTTGATTTGTTTGTTTGTTTTAAATCTTGTACTGCAATGTTTTTTTTATTTAGTTGTTTGGCTATGATTTAGCCCTAACATTGTTATTTAAGTTGAATTTTCTATAAGTATATGATCATAAAAATCGTCTTGCCATCAGTAAATGTAATGTGGAAAAGGGGCAGCCCTGCAATAGCGGATTATTTTATCCTTTAGGGCTGTCCTGTTGACGGCATCAGCAGATTAACTCTTTTTTTTTAAATGACTGATTGTTAATTAATTGTGCTGTTGTTGATTCAATAAACGGCTGATTGATTGATTGATTGAAATCCGACTTCTGTTTAGCAAGAATCGTTTCATCAGTCCAACTTCTATTTACCGGTAAGCAAGAATTATTTTCATCAATCTGACTTCTATTTAACAAAAATTCGTTTAATTAATCCAACTTGACAGTTTGCTTGAAGCAGACAACACACACTTGCTAGCGTAAATAATAAAACCCGCTATTCCGAAATGAGAATTTAACCCGCTAAAACGATAATTATATTACCCCTCCAAGATAGGCCTACCTACATGTAGGGCCTATCAATAGGCGGCACATCAAGTATTAATTCAAATGTATCTCAATTCTTTAGGCAGAGACTTCTCGGAAAAAGGGCGATGACAAACAGTTAGATGTAGGTAACAAAATAAGATGGCCGCTCTGTTTGTTTAACAAGACTGGTCAAAGTCATAATATTATTACAGCGATGGCCGTTAACAGAAATTTCTCTAAGGTAGGGTGACCATTTACTGGCCATGAAAAACTGGGACACTTTTAGGAAAACTAACAATGTAATTAGGCTACTTAAGTATAGGACTATTGGAGGGCCTGGCCCTATAGGCCTACTCCCTATAGTCAACAGCTACTATTGCTACTTATAGCATAGGCCTACTATAGTAGGCCTATACTACACAAATACCTTGAAGAGTTTCAAAGTCAGAGGCGAAAATCGAAAATCTGTACATAACTTTGGAGGCAGAATTTTTGTGGGGCAGATTTTTGCATTTCGGGGGATAGAAGGGCCTCTGCCCACCCCCATGCTAAATTTGCGCAAAGAATCATTTTCATGAATCTCATTTCCATTTTTATGCAAAATATGGTAATTTATCATTTTACACTATTATGTACATTGTACGCATTAGAGCATATCGTTTAATCGATTACTTACGTGGCATTTTAATGCCAATGTCCGTAATAAAATAATGTCATCAATCCAACTTCTTCTTACTCAAGTATTCTAATCAATGCAACTTCTAGTTTCACAAGAAACTATTTTCATCAATCGAGCTTCTACTTTCACGAAATTGAAACCATCATATTAATTTAGCAACATAAACTACAGGATTGAAAACATGGTATTAATTTAGCAACTTAAACTACGGCTTAACCTTTGACTTGACTTTCATACTGAAGTAAATTTTGTCATCTTTGCGTTTTTGAAGTTTCTGTGTAGCCTATTAAGTAGTTTGAGCTACTCTGTTGTTGTGACAACTGTTGCATTATCGCCTTCAGTGTATGAAACTGCACCACAGAACAGTGTCAGCTGGTTGTGTCAGAAACCGGGACAATTTTTCTCTTTAGCACAAGTCGTCGGGACACCGAAACACACCACATAAAACCGGGACATGTTCCCGAAAAGCGGGACGTAAGGTCACCCTACTGTAAGGAAATTAATTGTGCATACAAACCGTCAGACTTGAGAAGAACATCTTGTTCAGTTCCTGGTCCTGCTTCTACATGGGGAACTTCTCTATGTTTTATTTTTACTGTAAAAACAACACTTCGAACTAATTACCATTAAAAAGTTGACATTCATATCAAAATAATTAATGCCTGTACACATAAACTTTGGCTAAAGTAAGCCTGAAGATTAAAAATGTGATTGCTTCTAAGCCGGACTGAACCTTCGATATGAGACTTATAATTTTTTATATAAGACTGCCAACAGACAAATTTTGTAAACGAGCAAATGATATACGATTCAACACCGAATTGACTTCTTAGAGATGTTGCTCTGACTTGCCGCATGTTTGTCATAATCTGGAAACAACGATTAATACGATACCTAGTCGATCGAGAATCTTGAGACGCCAACGCCTTTGTATGTAGATTCCTCCAGCAACACTTGACGCAATGATGAGCGGAATCAGGAAGAGACATATTACCAGGATTGCATCAACATACGGCTTCGTGTTTGGGCAAGTGGCATCTGTTTATAAAATTATTAAACAAAAGCAATGAATATTTAATAGAACACTGAGTGAATTGGTGAATGCAGATAATAAGAGCAGCGATTTATTTATACGAGGATATTAATTAAAGATTTTCCGCATTTAAAACTTGTTTAAAATTGGCTATAAGACAAAAAGTTTACTTTACTTACTAGTCTTACTAGTTGAAAGTTAAGTTGAAGTATGTTGTTCTAAAGAAACCTTCTTACTTACACTGTATTTTAATAAGTGCATCAAACAACGCATCCAAGTAGTGGATTGTGTTAAATTGCATGCAAAGTTTAATACCGTAGCAGCTAGCTGAAAAGTCCTTCGCATTAAAGCATCATTAAAATCAATGGGCGATAAACTATTCGTTATAGCGGTCGAATTGTTCCGCGGAGATTGCAAATTCGAACTACCTCTGAAACAGTTACTGCTTAGAAACCTTCAGCAAATCCTCCACTAGCAATTGCTCAGCGCCATCGAGTGAAGCTTAATAAATGCGTAATGATAAATAATGTAATATATTAACTCCATAACTGCGCGAACTCAGGTTGCGCCAGTCCTAAGCCTCGGTAAAGGAAGAGGGCTACGTCAACGGCCCTAGCAGCCCTAAAATTGGGGTAATGGCTAGAGGCTAGTAAATATATAATATGCATGGCTCTACTTAGCAGCGATATAGTTTTTGGAACTACTCACAAGTTCCAATTATTTTAACTGAATCTGATGTGCAACTGTGTGGGGTCAGTCTTGATCTCGTTGTTCGGCAATGGAAAGAGGAACCGTCCTTAATCAAATCAGCTTTCAACGTTAGGTTAGACAAAGACCGATTCCCTGAGGATGAGAAACTGGTTCCATCACTGAGAGGTTCATCTGAATCGTCCTGGAACCATTTCAATATGGGAGCATCATCACCATGATAAGTTGCGCTGCAAGTCAACTGCAGCTCTCCCAAAGGAATGCTGCATATGTTTGGCCCAATCACTTCGTTCGTCTTTTGGTTAGATTGACAAATGGGACTTTTATCTATAAAATCAATTATCAGCATTGAAAGTAGATTTTCTGATCCAACTAATTATATGTAAATTCGGTGAATGTACTCTAAAAATGTATATAACTGTTTATTATCAAATACAACTTAAAGAAATTTAACGTAATTGAGTAAAAGCAGAACGCAAATAGTCTCAACGGGATCGTTTAGTATAAAAAGGTTTGGTTATCCCATAGTTTAAGTTTGTAAATTAGTTGAGTGTCTTCAATGCCGTACATGACGCTGGTAAGTAAGCAGTCTACCTATGCCCATGACAATTAACATCAATCCCGCTTCCATTTCATCGAGAAATTTTTTCATCAATCCAGCTTCCATTTCATGACAAAAATGACCCAACTTCTATTTAACCCAAAAATGTTTTTTTCATCAATGGAACTTTTACCTAAACTAAGAAGAATAATTCTCATGGGTCCAGTTCCTACTTACGGAAACAATTATTTTTATCAATCCAGCTTCTATTGCATCAAAAACTTAGTTTCATTAATCCAGCTTCTATTTTCCATGAAAATTATTTCCATCAATCCAACTTCCCACTTAGGGAAACAATTTGTTTCCTCAATCCGGCTTCTATTTTAATTTTGACGATACAAAACAAACTAATTTACCAACCTAAACTACGGGTGTACCAAAAGGTTTTAATGGATTCATGAAGTCTTATGCACAGTCTTAAAAGTTTTGCGGATTAAAGTAATTTCCATGAAAAATTTCCGAATTTTTCCTTCGAAAATGCAATTCTATCACAATTACATTTTCTGCTCTCATTATATTTTCCTACATGTATATATCAATACAATTAGCTACCTGGGGTACTCTGTTTTATGTATATGCCCAAGTTCTGTAAAAACAAATACCTGTCTTCAGCAACGGCTTAAATTACGACCAACTGAGAGTTAGACTGTCTGCTTAAAAGGCTATTCTAAAATCTAGAAAACTACTGCTACGATTCTGACTTTAGCAAACTTATTTTACTTAACCTAGATATGGTTAATTTTAACAGCAACCAAGTTCATTAATGACTCATGTAACGTACGGTTTTGAGGGAATGGCCTAACAAACCTAGAACAATAAGCCGAGCAGAAGCCTTGGCTCCACGCCCTACATCATCTTGACATTCATATGTTCCAGCGTCTTGAACTTGAACAGATCCAATGACAAGATTATATGTTCCTGTGGCTTCGCTCTTCTCGATCATAAATCTGCCTCTGTATGGATCATAGAACTGATCATAGCCATAAACAATATTCCGACCTCCGCTGCCTCCCACACGATAGTGGAACCATTGAACTCCTTGTGATACAACAGAAGTTGAACAGTTGAAATAAGTCAGCTCGTCAACCAAGGCCTCTGTGTCCGTCGGCTTCACAACCAACTCTGCAATGGCTAAGATTAAAAACCAGAACACATTTAGTTGTCCATTCAATTGCTTAAGATAAAAATTAGTAAGACTACGGCTTAACAGCTTTGCTGTTGTTTTATAAGCAATTTAATAAAGAGGATTCATGCATTGGGTTTTATCATACACGCAAGTATGTATGAATGCACGCATAGGCCTATATGCATTTATGCACGCATACATGTATTTGTAGTCGGTATGTATAATTGTACATGTATGTAGGCATGTATGTGTGCGTATGTATGCATGTATGTATGGATATGTTGTATTTATGTGTGCACGTGCATGTGTGTGTGCATGCATGTATGAATGAATATAATATATATATATATATATATATATATATATAAATTTTAATTCTGTCTGGAAAAATTGAAAAATAAAGAATGATCGTATGCAATATAAAAACTATTTTCTTTTTGACGTATGATTATGCCAGATATGCTCACCAGCTGTGGGCATATCTGGATATGAATGAATTGATTCCGTCGCAGCAGTCGGGTTTCCGTCGGAATCACTCCACGGAGACTCTCCTGCTTCGACTTCTGTCAGACTTCTATAGCGCAATTGCCCGTGGTCAGGTTACTCTTCTTGCTCTCTTTGACGTAAGCTCTGCCTTTGACTCTGTGGACCACTTCATTCTCTTACAGCGTCTCTCTACTTCCTTTGGCTTGGTGGATCAGCCTCTGGATTGGCTTACATCCTTCTTAACTGACCGCTCAAACTGTGTAGTCCTTGGTTCGTCCAGGTCTCTTTGGGTCCCTGCTCCTTTTGGGGTGCCCCAGGGTTCTGTCCTGGGCCCACTGCTATACCTTCTTTATACTGCTGATCTCTGCCTTTTGCTCGCGTCTCATAGGCTTCTGCACCAACTATTTGCTGATGATGTGCAAGCCTACATCCACACTCATTCGGCGGATGCGGTGGCTACTGTAAGCCAGATGTGTCTGACTATGGATGTCCTCTCTTCTTGGATGGCCTCCAATCGGCTACTCCCTCTAAAACACAACTTATTTGGTTGGGTGGTCGTAGGCAACTTCAGGGTATCGACTTTTCCCAACTTACCTTGCTCTTTCCTCACATAACCTTTTCCGTCACAGTTCGTGATCTGGGGCTTACTCTTGACTCTGAACTTACTTTGTCTCAACATGTGAACCTGGTTGCACGGAGTTGTTATTATCAGCTTCGTCAGCTTCGAGTGGTCTCTCGCTCTCTTTCTCATGATGCGGTCGTGGTCCTTGTTCACGCCTTTGTTACCAGTCGAATTGACAACTGCTGCTCCCTACTCGCTGGCCTTCCACTTGGGGTTCTGGGGCGACTAGATCGAGTTCTACGCTCGGCTGCTCGTCTCATTGGACGACTACCTAAGTTCTCTCCTGTCTCTGCATACATACGTGATGTGTTGCACTGGCTGCCTATCTCTCAGCGGATCTCATACCGCACTGCTGCTCTAGTTTCTCGCTGCGTTCTTGGCTGTGCTCCATCTTACTTGCGTGGTCTTTGCCGCCCAGTGTCCGACGTTGCAGCGCGTCGGGCGCTTCGTTCTACGACGAGGGGTGAGCTCCTAGTTCCACGGGCACGCTTGGCTATTAAGCAACGCCGTGCTTTTTCGGTTGTGGACCATCCACCTGGAATGACCTCCCTCTTAAGCTCCGCTCTCTACTTGTGAGCCAACCGGCAGGGTTCTACAAGTCCCTCAAGTCTTTTTTCTTTAGTCGTGGCTGGGCCGGGAGCGCTTCTGAGTAGTCTCTTGAAGAGGCGCTATATAAATGTTCCGAATGAATGAATGAATGAATGAATGGATTATAATAAAAACCAGTAACATGCCGCAGTAATTTATTATGAAAATAAAGTCAGTGTTAACATCGACCTGAATAATTGTCTAATAATGTAAATCTCAGTGTGCAAATACAATTACAAAATGTTTTGATACTTTGGAAGATAATCTTACTTATCTGGAGAAAGATAACAGCGGTTGCTATCGAGATTAACGTTTCTGGAAATCCGATAGCCATGATTTGATTAGTCTGCAAGCAGCAAAACAGCAAACACTGTTATAGGAAAATTCATTACGACATAACCCAAAACGCAAGACGGCAACAGTGTAGGACTAACTGCAGATGTGTAATAGCCTCTCTTCAAGAAAGAGCATCAGCAGAGGAGCGCCTGATCAAAGGAATAAATAGCATCGAACAGATTTGAGTCACTTCATACCCGGGACCAGTGGTATCTTTAACATTCCCTAATTTTATTCTCCAAAATTGTAACAATTATATAAAGAGTTATCCTTAATATAATACCAGGGCACCATCTTATTCACGAGCGCTGCGCTGTGTCAGAGGGTATCCGGACATTTCTCTGTTTCTTTCCGCCCTCTCCGGTCTGCGGATTGACTTGATCTCCTAGTTCCCCGGGTAAGGACTGCCACGGCCCAGCACCGTGCCTTCGCCATCGTGGGCCCTTCTATGTGGAATGACCTCCCCCTCAATCCGTAGTAAAATTTTAGTCGGGGTCCCACCTTCATCCTTTCGTTGCTTGAAAACTTTCTTATTTCCCCGGGCTGTCACGCTGAGAGCGCCTAGCTAGTATTGTAAGAGGCGCTTTACAAATTCTCAGATATGATACGATACGATTTCCCCGGACGCACCCCCCCACAGTAAGTAGGTAAGTCTACAATTGTCCATGATAACTGTCATCAATCCAACTTCTGTCGAAGCAAATACCTTCTTTCATCAATCCAACTTCTATTTAAGCAAAGAATTTCTTCCATCAATCCCATATCTAGTTAAACAAAGAAATTCTTTAATAAATCCAGCTTCTATTTAAGCATAGAATTTCTGTCAGCAATCCAACTTCTATTAAAGTAAAGAATTATTTTCATAAGTCCAACTTCGGGGGAAATCTCCGGGGAATGTCCGCAGGAAAGTATCCTAGACCCGTCAGAGAGACCAAAGGCGGAAGAGCAGCTGCAAGCGGCCAGGAATAGACATGTGAAGGGAATTAGACAGAGATGAGAAATGCAGAGATTAATATGAAGATTAATTACAGATTATAGTTTCATTCACCCATAGTCGGAGTCAGTCGCTTAGGAATTACCGACTACTTTGATGAGTTAGAGATCGACTTGACGACTGATGTGGGTTAGTCGACTGACCGCAGACGTTGAAAGCAACGTATATTCAACGCGACGTTGGCAAATACGAAAAAGGCCATTTTTGATTTAATTATCTCGTGACCTCATGTAACGTTACAGACAGGTGGCAAATAAAGAACTGGGGATCGAGTGAATGTTAGACTGTTAGTCTGTTGCTCTGTGACTCGCATCGTATAAGCAAGACAGTGTTGTTCTGCTTGTTCATACAATGCTGCTGATCATCTCGTATCATATTTGAGAATTTATAAAGCGCCATTTGCAACAGAGCTACTCTGAGGTGCAATGTCTCTGTCAAATTGAACCTCTGAAACGACGATTAAAACAATAAGCAAAATATTAAATGAACGAAGTAACTAATAGACAGACAATAGCTAAGCGACTGGTTTCGACTTGAGGGCGATGGTACCGAGGAATAGCCTAATGATTGTGAGGCGCTCGATTTCGACTCTGAAGCTCTGGATTGGGTAATGGACGACTCCCAAGGTTCTGTAAAAAGACTCAGTGCATAGCTAATCTGATCTCTGATCTGATCTAATCCAAACCCATTCTAACCTGATCTAACTTCACCTCACCTAACCCCACCTCACCCAACCCTACTCCACTCATCCATCCCACTACCCTACACCACACTTCATCCATCCATCACATCACACTTCTTTGTGATCTCATCTGAACTCATAACCTGATTTAATCTGATAACCTAATTTAATCTGATTTCATTCTGATAACCTAATTTAATCTGATAACTCATAACCTAATAATAATAATTTAATCTGATCTTCCTGTCGTATTTCTTTCTTTCTTTTCGTACGCTCTCTTCTTCTCTTCGTTTCTCCTCTCTCCTCTCTCTTTTTCGTCTTGTCTCCGTTTCTCTCTCTCTTCTTTCATCATCATCCACTGCATCATCATTTCCATAGACATAGGCCCAGGTGGTTTCTCAATAACCTTTTCCACAGCACCACCGACAGCACCTTCTTCTTTCTTCTTCTGCTTCTTCTTTTAAGCCAGACTTCAGCTAGCGCTTCCAACATGTCTTCACGCGACATATCTTCCAGTTTTTCTTTTTCAAAACCAGCCTTCAACAAGCGCTGTTTTAATCTTTCAGAAGACATCTTCTTCAGTTCTGCTTGTTTTTTTGACACTTAATTTCTCCATCTTACTTCTTACTTCAGTGCTGTCCTTTCTGGAAAACACGAGTTTTCTTTTTGTGTTTGAAGTATTGGGGATTGTTCTTTGTTTGAAAACAACACAAGTGTATACCTTTGTCGTTGAGGCTTTCGTTGTCGTAGATTTACCAATGATTAGAATGCGTATTCACCAGTCGACGTTGTTTCAAATCTCCAGACGTTGTTTCGAATCCCAGACGTTGTTTCGAATCCCAGACGTTGTTTCGAATCCTTCCGACGTTGTTTCGAATTCCACCGCTGCTGCCACCAAATATGTCACCAACTCTTCTGTCCTTTCTTGGATTGTGACCTAACTCAAAACTTTCCTTATCTCTACGTATAAATTGCTCAACGTCTTCTAACTGTTTACGAAGTAAATTGACACAGTTCTTTGAATGTATTTCTTTTAAACCACAGTTAATATTCAAACACAGTTCTTCATTAAACACAACGCGACTGTAACTTCTACATCACAACAACTCTACTGCATAAAAACAACTACTGCACTATATATCTTCAAATTCACTGTCATCAGCAGTTTCTAAGTTCGGCGCGCTAACTACACGTGCCGAGAATCTACCGTCAGCCAAAGTTTAGGCTACTTTAGGCCAAGCGCCGCCAGGCGACCGCGCAACTAAGGCCTAAGACTAAAACAGCTTAACAATCGAATACGAATTATATATATATATCAACCTAAGGAACACCTGTGCTCATTATATATGCAAAACATTTGTTCACAGTCTGATCACGTAAATAGTGTCTCTCGTTCCTGCTTCTACTACCTACGCCAACTCCGTGCCATCCGCCAATCACCACCACTGCACGCTATCACGACTTTGGTCCATGCATTGATCTGTTCCAGGATTGATTATGGGAATGCGGTGTACATTGGTCTCTCCTCTACAAATACATATAAACTTCAGTCCATTCTAAACGCTGCCGCCCGCCTCATAGGGGGCTTTGCAAAGTTTGACCATATCTCCTATTTTATCCGTGACTCTCCCTTCACTGGCTCCCCATCCCCCAGCGCATCCAATTCAAGGTCTGTTCCCTTATGCGAAGCTGTCTTGCTGGGTCTGCTCCTCACTATCTTAGGGCCTTTGTACCTCAGTATCTTCTCTGCACAGTCGTTCCTCCCTTCGGTCCTCGGCCCGTGGTTACTTGGTTGTCCCGCGGGTGCGTACTTCTACGGCCCAATCTAGGAGTTTCGCTATTGTTGGTCCCAATAGCTGGAACCAGTTACCTCAGTCCTTCAGGACTGACCTTTTTTCTATTTCTTTTGACCAGTTCCGCAAGCGCCTGAAAACCTCACTTTACCAGTGAAGAGACTGGCTCGGGTTCGGGAGCGCCTCTGTTTGAGTGGCGCTATATAAAAGCTTGATTACGATTACGATTACGATTACGATTACGATATAAACGTATCGCAATTGCTGCAGAGTTATGTAAATGGTACGCAATATTGTCCTCTTTAATTGCTGCAGTTCAAGATTGTTTAGCCACAACATCTAAGAGTTTTCGTTGTCTGAGGAACTTAATAGTCCCACTACACTGACTTTTCTGGGTGTTGAACTGACCACAGTTTGTTCTGTGCGCCACCATTTGACTCCATGTGCAATAAGTAAGTAAGTAAGTATATTCTTTATTCAACCAATTGCATATCCGCACTTTGGTGTACATACATTTTATACAGAGTATAACATTCTTATTATAAACGATCTGCGTGAGAGATTGTCCGCTTGTGGAATAAAACGGTCATGTAATCTCGGGCGCAGGGTGTAGGGGAGCGGCTTTTTGGGGGGGGTAGCCCATGGAGTACATGCCCCGGGTTTCCTAGGACCGCAGAGAAGAGGCGTGAGTCAGCAGTGTTGCAAAGATGATCAAATGATGGACTGTCCTCTGGCAGGTACCGCAGACGAATCAGACGCCGCATCGCATAGACAGCGTGGTATTGAATTGTTTAATTACTTTTATGGAAACACTCTTATATCAGTAGCCTAAATTTCCACACAATATTTAATGACAAATATATTGCGTAGGCTACTAACCTGGTCCAACAATTTTAACGCTTCCGGAGTTGCAAACTATCTTTGAAGTTGACCTTGTGGTTTGGCATACGTAGAATGAACCATCAGATATTTGATCAGTTGTCATTGTTAGATTATAGATAACGCGGTTGTCATTTGATTGACGGGTTATACCATTAGTTATAGATTCGTTATTATCATTCAATTCCCATTGCAAGATTGGGGCTTCATTGCCATGATATTGAACCATACAGGTCAGGATAAGATGGTCTGGCTCAATGGCGCACAAATTTGGTCCGATGACTTTCTGCACATTGACGTTTGATTGGCACATCAGACTTGTATCTGCAATTAAATAGCAATATTCTCGTCAACTGTAAAACGCTAAGAAAATGTACGAGCAAGAATGTGTGCTATACCTTCCTCATAATTATTTGTCATACAACTTGTCTATTCGCGAACATTTCCATAAATTTAGTAGCAATTATAGCCACTGTGGCTTTCCTTATTAGATTATATAAATATACTACAGAAAATACACGACTTTCCTTTGAGTCGGATTGAATGTAACTGGTTTTCAAATTCGAAATATTACAACCTGGCTTAGACAGAAGAGTCAGTGAAAAAAGCTGCGTTGTTAATACAGTAGCTCTAAATGAAGCCAATGACATTCAAAACTCCATGTGATTCCGGGTCATAAACGTTATTTTATTGTTGGAGGAACTTATTTTTCAAATTAATTATTTCTGATGTGAGCAAAACTCAGTGAGCAACATACAAACCTAGAATTACTAGCTGGGCAGATTTCTTCATTCCGCTTCCTTCAAGTTCTTGGCATTCATATTTTCCAGCGTCCTCAGCCACGACAGACTTTATAATAAGATTGTATTCGCCAGATGTAGCGTTCTTATCCATTGCAAATCTGCCCAGATACGGGCTGTAGAATTGACCGAAGCCATAGACAAAACTTCTTTCCGTAGAGGAGACTGGATAATGGAACCAGTGGATTTCCTTAGAAGTGACGGATGTTGAACAGCTGAAGTAAGTGGAACCACCACGTTGAACCTCTCTACTATTTGGGGCGACGACAATATTTGAGACACCTAAATACAAACATAGCATGCTTAATTGCTTATGTATATTTCATGAAAATAATAATCTGTGTTAGGCATAACATAACATAATAAAGGTTTTAAGTGGTTCAGGTCTGTGTGAGAATCACTGCAAAATTAACCTGGAACGTTTAGTAGCCCATTTTACTTAGCTTCCTCTTAAAAGCCGAGACCGTGTCCTCTGAGTCAATACTATCATCGAAGCCATTCTACAAGTCTTTAAATCTTGCGCTGAAGAATTTCTGCCCTAATGTTCCTTTCGGCTTCTTTAATAATTGAAACCTATGTGCCCAAGTTGCCTTGTTTGTGTTAATTCAAAGAACTCTCCCACTGTAGTGCTTCCTTTCCATTGATTATCTTGTAAGCTTCGATTAGATCTCTTCTGCTCCTACTTTTCTCCGATGTTGTTAGTCCACACCTTTTCAACATTTCTTCTCAAACGGTATTAAGGACAATTACAATAAGAGCTGTCAAATAAATCAGCAACGAAATCTGAGGCTTATCGTCTCTCCTCCTCTAAGACAGAAGCCGTCAGCTCATATATAAATATATATATGTATATATATATACGATTTTCTACTGATGCTAACGACTAAACTGGACGATCTCCGAAATTCCACAGCTGGTTCACCACCTCCTTCCTACACTTCTACTGAGTCGGTTTTCAAGGACTTTCGACCTATCCTTGAATCAGAACTGCGTCATCTTCTTTCTACTTCTAATTTAAAATCATGTGAACTTGATTCCCTTCCCTCGTTTGTTATTGTTGATGACATTGTTCCCTTTCTTCTCTACTTGTTTAACAGGTCCCTTTCAGAAGGTCTCCTTCCAGCATCTGAGAAGCGTGCTATTGTGTTTCCCACTCCTAAGAATCCCAACCTGGATCCTAGCATATGCCAAAACTATCGCCCTATTGCAAATCTTTCCTTTCTCGCAAAGACTTTAGAGCGACTTGTTTCTCTGCAACTTCTTCCTTACCTTGAGCAGTCAGGCCTTCTACCGCCCAGACAATCTGGGCGGTAGAAGGCCCAGATTGCCTGATATCCACGAATTTCAAGCACTGTCATGGGCTCGTGTGCAATCCATGTTGCTGCCCCAAGGAGTGAACCAACTACCAGTGTTTCTACAATGCTATAACTCTCTCCTCCTTTAAGAAAAGCTTCAAAACTCAATATTTCTCATTGACTTTCAGACATCTGGATAACTAAATGCTCTTCATCTGGCACTGACTAATCACGCCTCGGATTCTCATTTCTGTGTGACTGGCCTTGCACATAATGAAACAAATTCAACCACTCAACTGAAAATCACCACTCAACTGAAACTGCTCTTCTCTCTCTTCTCAATGACATCTATTCTGCTATGGATAAATCCCATGTTTCTCTCTTAGCACTTTTTGACGCATCTTCAGCATTAGATATGGTAGACCATGATATTCTGTTACATCGCCTTGAAATTTCCTTTGGTCTTTGTGGCCTTCCTCTTCTTTGGTTTCGCTCCTATCTTACTGATCGTACCCAAATGGTTATTCTAGGAGACTCTCGCACCTCATGGGTACCTGTTAAATTTGAAGTCCCACAAGGATCTGTGCTGGGTCCTCTTCTTTATGTCACGTTTACAGCTGATATTCCTCTTCTCTTTGCTAAACACTCGGCCTCTATGCTGATGATGTCCAGGCCTTTGTCCATGGCTCCTCTTCTCATCAGCTTGCTCTTTCCCAATCTATTGAATCTCTTTCTTCTGATCTCAATTGCTGATCTCTAATCGCCTTTCGCTCAACTCTTCCAAGACTCAATTGATCTGGCTTGGCACTCGCCAGCAGCTAATTAAACTTGATTATGATTTGCTTGCCGAGAAGTCCCTCAGTTTACTTTCTCGACAAATGTTCGTGACCTGGGTGTTAGGCCTACTCTTGACAGTACTCTTTCCTTCTCTGCACATATCTCTAAACTCTCTCGGTCCAGTTTTTATCACTTGCGGCGTCTACGTGCCATTCGACGATCTGTCCCCTCGCCGATTTTTTCTTCCATGGTTCATGCCTTTATCTGTTCACGCATTGACTACTGTAACTCATTACTTATTGGCCTACCTAAACTCCGTCTGGCTCCACTTCAATCAGTACTTAATGCAGCTGCTCGCTTGATTGCCCGCCTTCCACGTTTCTCCCATATTTCGACTTTCATGACTGAAAACCTTCATACGCTTCCTTTAACTGCTAGGATTCAGTTTAAAATTCTCTTTCTTACGTGTAAAATGTGTTTGGGTCAAGCTCCACGATACCTCTGTGATGTTATCAGACGACCTATCTCAGCTACCTCTGGACGTCCTCTCCGCTCTTTAGACCATCACGACCTTCTAGTTCCTCGGTCTCGGACTGCCACAGCACAGCATCGTGCCTATGCCTCTGTTGGCCCTTTGCTATGGAATGACCTCCCTACTATAACTCGAGCTGTGATGTTATCTGGGGGCACTACTGTTTCTGCTCGTTCTCTTAAGACTTTTCTTTTTTCGAGGGCCCTTCGCACTGGAAGCGCCTCTGATTAGGTTGTAGTGTGAGAGGCGTTTATAAATCCGTAAATATATAATAGAATATATAAGTATGTATGTTTTTATGTATGCATGTATGTGTGTATGTGCCATCGGTTCATGCTCTGTGCATTAGACACCGGCGCAATCGAAGTTGCTAATTACATATGTATGTCTGCATGCATGCATTCATTTTGTATACGTGTTTATATATACATGTCTGTGTTTATAGGCAATTAACACAACGTTGGTTAAGTACATCCTAAGACAGCCGTGTTCGCTACTACAAGTGGTGCAAATGGTTCAGTTAAACAACAAGATCGTGAGGCATTTTGGATAACTAGTACCTATGGCTCGTTGACATAAGCTGGTCTAAACCAGCGAAGTTGGCCTACATTCGGAGTTGGCAATACGCATAACCACCTTTAGCCCGTGGGCCAGGCCTCAATCTAGAAACCACTGAGATAAGCTATTCCAACTGCTGCGTTGGGTGAAAGTACACGGAAAATGACCTGCATGCAAGTAAATACCAACTTATATGCATTCATACATATATCCATACATACATATATAAAATTTATACATACATACATACATAAATTTATGCATGCATACATACATGTACAATTGTACATACGTACACACCTACATAGTACATAATATATTGTCTAATACATACATACAATACAATCAATACATGGATACATACAATACATACACACACATAGGCCTACAAATATAGATGCTTGCAGTTGCATGCAAAATACACACATACACACACTTCAACACATGCATACATACATAATTCTCGGTTGTTGGACCGAGTATTTGGAATGGGCTTCCTCTAGAGCTCCGTCTCCTACCTAGGAACACCTCACCTGCATTGTATACCTCTCTGAAAACTATTCTTTTCAGCCGTGGTTGGGCCGGGAGCGCCTCTGAGTAGATATCTTGAAGGGGCGCTATATCAAGTCTCATTGATTGATTGATTGATAATTATTTGCACATAAATGCATAAAAAATGGTTTTGGCCTCCACAACATGCAACATGCTATCTTCACCACTGATGTCCTTCACTATTTAACAGACTGTTATGGAGCGCACCTCATGACCACCTTTTGTCCTTTCTCGATTGGATACGGTTCTGTTTGATCATCGCCTTTTGTTTCTAGGTTGTGAGCAGCTCTGAAGAGGCTTGTGAATAGGCGCTATATAAATGAGCAATAAAATATGATAAAGACTCCAATTTGCAATTGTCTTACCCGTTCTGAAACAGAGCATGAAAACCACAATCGATGCAGTTCTGCACAAATCGTTTACTGACATAATGTTTCTTGAGCCCTTCACCTGCAATTATTTTAACATAACATAGCAAAACAAGGATTTAAGTGCTTCAGAAGTTACAGCCACTGTAAGTTAAGCTGTAGTGCTTAACACTTAGCTTCCTTATAAAAGCTGCGGTAGTGTCCACTGAGGCAGTATTCTCATCCAAACCATTCAACAAGTTTGCAACTCTTGCACTGAAGAATTTCTGCCCTAAAAGTTCTCCCACTGCACTGCCTCCTTTCCAGTGACAATCTTGAGGGCTTCAGTTTCGTCTCCTATAACCCGCCTTCTCTCTGATGTTATTATTCCACCATATTTATAGCTCTTTTCTACCATACTCGTAGCTCAAATCTTTGTAAGCTAAATCCTTTTGTAGGTTTCTTGCTTTTTCTCTATTTGTTCAATGTCATGTTTCAGGTATAGATTCCACATCTGGATTCAATACTCAGATGCAAGAATTAGATTGTTTACAGACAGTAATTTTATAAGTTTTAAGTTTTGGAATATGTTGCAATGATCCGTTAAGTCAGACTGCTCAAACATTTTCCAAATCTGGGTCTGTTGAGAAAATCGGAATTTTAATGGCAATTTCTCTAAAACAAGCAGACCAATGAAACGCATTTCAATTCATAATATTTAGTCTATTCAAGCAAATTAAAAAACATCAACCTAAGTCACAGTGCAGTCGATATCTGCTGCCTAGGACCGCTCTCGCTGAAAGTTTTAAACATGAAATGTACCTACGGGTCGAAAGTTGAATCATGTTAGTGTCACTAAATATTCTGTGTATGCCGGTTTTGAATTTCTATACCAAAACACACTTCCTATGTCTATTTTTATTCAGCTGTTTAACCAGGCAGCACCGCATGCACTTTCCTCTTCTTCCCCTTCCCCTCCTCGTCCTCCTCGTCCTCGTCCTCCTCCTCTACTTCCTCCTCCTTCTCCTCCTCCTCTTCCACCACCTTCTCCTTCACCTTCCTCCTCTTCTTTGTTCTTCTTCTTGTAGGTCCTCTTCCTCTTCCTCTGCTTCTCTTCCTCTTCTCCTCTTCCTCTTCCTCCTTCTCTTCTTCACCTTCCTCTCCTCCTCCTCTTCTTTTACAACTTGATTTGGTTTTGTTGCGTCATCGGTTGAAGCCTAGTGCCGTAGATGCCAAAGCTCTTAAAGTTGCTAATTAATATTAACGTTAATTAATGTTAACCTCAGGGGCCTAATGATAGCAGGTTTTTCTTCAATAAGAATTATTGACAGTTTCCTCCTTTAGACATTTCTCTGAGTGCTTCCATCATGAAGCTTCCACCCTCGCCTCTGAACATCGTTACGGTAACTATAGGCATTATCGCGCAAACGACCCTCTTTGGAACAGAGTCTTTCCTTTAAACAGACGCAAAAACCATCCTTTGTTAACCTCAAGTCTTGTTTAGCTCAGTTACAGCAACCATGCTTTCATGCCGCGCTGTTTGGAAGTTACAAAAATGCACTATGTAAGCATTCTGTTACACTTCATTACAAGGAGTAGGCCTACTTAGCTTTTCATCGTGACACGTATCTTCACCGCTTAACACTAATAAAATTCATTTCTCTCTAACACTGTCTTGCCTACTGTATGTGGCGCCATATTGTTATCTACACCAGCGTTTCATCCATACTGACCTGATACAAATATTCAACGCAATTACACCGACCCAGTAGTACAGCGCAGACAGCACTGCATTTAAAACTGATGATAATATCGACGATTATTACTGTTAATACTAGTTACCGTTCGTTTAGGTGAGTTATGCGTTCGTCTTTAGACGTCCACGAAAACGAAAGCGCAAGTGTTATGTGAACTCGGCTGCTACGTAGATGAATATATAATAGGAGGTCATGCGAATATATTAATATATTATGCTTTTGCGAAGTTTTGCGACTCAAATGATGCACCTTCTTAGACTCACATCTTAAATAACAGCTATACACATTTAGATTAGTATTTATATCTGGTTAACCATGAAAGGTAGTTAATCTGAAGCAGATGTTTCAATAAGCAAAATTGGGTAGAGATTGTATACAGGTGGCATATAATATAAGCAAGCAATGTACGTTGCGAGTATGAAGGTTCAATTCAATCATATACCTGTTCTCTAATATGCACCTTCATACATTAGCTGCTTAGCAGGTTCGCTTGGCAGCTGTCCATGTAGGCATTTAGCTCCGCAGTTAGTCCTCATAGGACAGCCTGCATAATGTATGTATGTTTATATCTGGACTTCTACAAATCGCATTTTATGAGCCCCTCAAAAGGGCTACGAACATAGATTAATGTCCAAGGAATCTTATGGGTCTTAACATAGAGTCTAACTAGAAAAAGTAAATTTCAACTGGCGAGCTGTTCCAAAGAGATGGACCAACGACAGCGCACTCGTGTTGACGTACGCAGCGAGGGACCAGAAGATGTCGCTACTCGCTAGGTGGATGAAAAGAAGCGACCGGCAAGCCATAGGCGCCGACGTTTGATTTTGTCTCTGGGTACTGCATAGGTTCTGGCTCGAGAAAGTTTCTGTATTCTACATTGCCGAGAGTGAGTTTTAGCGAATTTTCGGAGAAAGAACATTGTTTTATGGTCAAGGGTTACGTGGTTAGAAAAGTATTGTAGTTAACGTGACTGTGTTATTATTTATTTATTATTTATGTACGGTCATGCAATGTTGGGCATTTGTAAAAAAAATTGAATTTAAGGCCCGAATTCTTATGGATGCGACGCAACCACTGAAACTATTCTCTGGGTGCATTCGCACTCAAGGCTCCCAGAGAGTCGGGGCCTATGCGGCAACCTGACTGAAGGAAACCGACACAAACAAGTCGCCAACGATAGATGACGACGATGGTCAGGGGCCCACGGGTTGTAGAAAAGGAGCGAAGCAGGACCTAGAATGTATTGAAGGTCACTGCATGATAGTTCAGTTCGCCTCGTTCGTAAACTTGCCCGATAAAACATAGCCAGACCTCCGCCGGATCTCGCAGTTTTTTTTCGATTTAACTACTGTACAAAATGCGGTTACATAACTTAAATAGCATACGCCAAAACTTGTAAAGCGCAACTTCAAGAAAACTCATCAGCAGCGCTCCCGACAAAGCAGAGAGAACCTACAATTAAACAGAACAGACTTCAAGCACTTTGGGAACAAGAAAGGTGACAGACATTTAAGTTCAGTTCTAATGTTGAAAGAAATACGATTCCAGGATACATGGCCAACAATAACAAAACTAATGTGCTGTGTAGTGGACGCCCTATACTGAGGGACAACAATGAAACTACGATGAGAAGCCGACCTGGACAAGGCTAGTTTAAATTAGATTACATTACGTTGACCGAGATAAGCTTGGTTAAATTAGGCTAGATTTGGTTAAAATTTTGTTAATTTAGATGGATTAAGTTGCATTATTTTGGTTCTATAATATTGACTTTGGATGGGTTAGATTTAATTGGGTGAGGTTAGATTATGCTAGGTTATTTTAGATAACTTTGATTGATTTGGTTAAGTTGGATCAGTTTAGGTTATGCTACATTTTGTAAGGTTAGGTAAGGCTTGGTTGTATTAGGTCAGTTCGATTTAGGTCAAATTAAATTAAGTCAAATCAGATTACACGAGATTAGGTTACACGAGATTATAATTATCAAATTAGACTCGCTTATATTAGATATAATTAGCAATAATAACAGAATAGCCAAAAGTTTTAAAAGAAAAAGGGCTCTTTAGAACTGTTTCATGATGTGTTATAGTCAAATTAGTTTGAATCGCTCAATTATGCTTCAAAAAAATATTTCTTCCGCCACGGTACCAATAATGCCCCACAGTTGCAAGGATAAAGCAAATGCATGCACTTATGTAGGCTAACTGCAGCCCATTCATACTGTGAAACAGGAAACTATTGTACTTACAAATAAAAATCTGCAAGGAATGATTTTTTGGAGAAGTGTGAATTTATAAATCTGAGTCAAAATAAAATGTAATGTTCAAGTTCGAATAATCTAGTTGAAAACAATCATATGCCGTGTAAGATGAAGTTGAAGAAATCAATAAATATTATTGTTAACAGTCAATCTGTGAGTCTTGTTTCATGATTCCGTGTCGTGGCCATTAAAATGGCTTATTACACCCATCAGTGTTACAGAAACGCTCACAGGTAACTACTGAATACTTTCCAAAGAAATTCTCTTGTTTGCAGGATATTTCGTCAAGCTTTGCGTATTTCCGTTTAGAGCAAAATGCATCAAACCATGTGACATTTTTGTTGCGAGAAGCTGCAAAACAAAATAACATCAAGATAAAAGATATGAATCTACATCAAATTCAAATGTCCACGATAAGTTAAATTTGCATTGTAAAGGAGGACTATATCGCATATTAAATTTTCAGAAAATTATGTGATATGGTCCTCCTTGATCAAGAACTCTCTTCGACCAGACATACACACACACACCTCACACACACACCTACACACACACACACATCACACACACACACAGACATATAATATATATATATATATTAGAGAGAGAGAGAGAGAGAGAGTCGACAGACAGACAGACAGACAGACAGACGTCAGACAGACAGAGAGAGAAAAGAGAGAGAGAGAGAGCCGTTGTTGCGTCCGCCAACTCTGGGTAATCTCACGTTCTCTAACTTTTAATGCAGCAGTTACTATGACTCGAGCATTCATGCTAAGTCGTCTGGATTAGGCCTACTGCTCCTCCGTCTATGTGGTTCTACCATGGGTTAGTATTGAGCGGTTGTAGCGGGTTCATCTGGCGGCCACTCGGCGTATCGGTTGGTTTGCCAAAACTGATCTCCTTTCGCACTACATGCGGGAGGTTCTACATTGACTCCCTTCCCAAAACATCTCTTTTAGGATTTCCTCCCTGGTCTGGCGGTGTCTCTTGAACACTGCGCCTGTCTATCTTAGATAGTTCTGCCGCCGTGTCTCACATTGGTCGCCTCCTCCTTCGCTCCGCCAACAACGGAGACCTGCTCTTCCCTTTTACTCGCACTGAGACTATGCAGTGCCGGGTATTTTCAAAGATCAGCCCAGCAACATGAAACGGGATTCCACTGGAGGTAAGTCTCCTCCCCTTGGCCCATTCCTCTTCGTTCTATCAGTCTCTTAAGACTGCTCTCTTCCTCCTAGCTGGGTCTGAAAAGCTTCTGAGTAGAGATCTTGAAGGCGACCTATATAAATTTAAATTGATTGATTAATTGAGCATCACTAGCAGTCACACTGCATTATGTGAAGAAACCTTATGACCGGCAAGCAGAGTGCAGCCATTGCATCCGACAGTTGCCGTGTCAGAAACTACATGACGGCATTCACTATAATTATTACGAACAGGTTAGTTGTATTTCAACACACGTTGCGATGAAATTTTGAAACTTGAAAGAAGCTAAAGAACTACGGTTCATTACTATTCCTGGCCTAATGAGGTAGAAGAATATTCGAACGCAAAACCTGCATAGGTCGCATTGTCGAATGTATTCAGACATGAGACATTGATGAGAAGCTTCTTTCAATCTAATGAAACCGAGCAAATAACCTATAAAGTTGAGAATTTACTATGTCGTACATACGGCTGATTTCAGTCCTGAACAAACCCAGACAGACGAAAGCTTCTGTATCACCATCTGTGTTCGACAATGGACACGTCACTAGACTGATCTTTTATGTGGATAGCAGATTCAGGAATTTAAAAAAATCTCAAGGTGATCGACATTTATGAGCTGAACATTGTGAGTTTTCTTAGAATTAAGTTTTGCTTAAGTATGCTGGATAGGTGCAGAGCAAGTTCCTTTGGTAAAAGTAATCTAGTTGATAATCCACTTAGTACAAGTTCAGAGCGAACAATTTCTGAATCTATTAGTGCTTCGTTAATTAAGTGCTCCATTAAACAGTAATATCACTCCACTCTGCCAAAGAGAGCAACAAGGATAAGGGCAATAGAGGGAGAGCAAAAGAGTGATGGTGTATGCTGGAAATAACGTGATCGAAGGAGAAAACTCGTAAAGGGAGAGATCGAGGATCGTGTAAAGACACTGCTACCAAATGTTGGCGTCTTAATTGACCCAAAGTCAATCGTTGTTGATTATCTATTAATCATCATCAATATATTCGTTTATTAACAACAGACAAAAAGCTGATTGGTGCTTCAATAATTAAGTGCTCCATTAAACAAATTTCATTCCAGTAGGCCTAAGAGAGAAACAAGGAAAGCTTAGTAAGGGTTCAGGAATAAACGAGGGTGTTTGCTGAGAGTATATGATTGATAGAGAGTCTCTGTCAGGAAGGTTAAAGTTATGTGCTCTGACCCTAAGAAAATAGGGCGTAAAATGTTGGTTGAGTATAAAGCATCTGAGTGGATATGCAATGCATAGTCATCCAGACCGGATAAACAGATTGTTTTTTGTTATTGCAAATTTCTATCGCATATCTTCAAAAGAAACTGGTCAGAAGCAATGTTTTCTTTTCATTAATTAGCAACTTCTATGGCTCCGTTATCTAATACACAAGGTATACTTGATAATTATACCGATGATACATCAAAACCAAACCATAATCAGGTAAATATGCAGAAGGTCACTACGTCAGACAGACATGCAGCCTATTATAACAGTAATTTAAATAGAGAATGAAATGACACAAGCGATCGATAGAGCAGAACGAACAGACATTTGATACTAACCTCTTATCAAACATGAAATGCATGCTACAAAGCAGATCGATACAAGTAATTGAGTCATGTTACTTTAGGAGAATGAATAGAATACGACTGCTAAGTCATATGCTGAAAACGGTCTCCACTAAAATTGTACAGAATGAACATTTGCCTTCATCTTTTAAGGATCATAGTTTTGTCGTTATAATTTCATTTGCATTAAAATTCATTATAAAAATTTCATTTGCATTAAACTTTATGATAAAAATTTCATTTGCATTAAAATTATGATAAAATATTTATTTGCATTAAAATTTATGATAAAAATTTCATTTGCATTAAAATTTATGATAAATCAGTTTTTTAATATTCGGTGCGCAGGTGTGCATGAGTTCGAAGAAACAATAAATTATGCATTTACGGCCTTCTGAGTCATGAAATGCAGAGTGCGCTCTGAGAGCATTGCATCAATTGATATTCAGCAAAACAGGTCATTTCAGAACAAGTCTATCGACTATTTTACGTTTGGTAGCAGTTGATATTAATTCAAAATGCAAAGTATGTTTACCAAATCAGTGACACGATGGTAACAGCCAACAGAGGCGTCCTTTGACAGCCTTTGATAGTTTTCTGCTATAGGCAAGGACAGAAATTCCGCTATTTTTTATGTTTAATAGTTAAATTTCAATAAAAATATGCTTTTCTTGCTTTATTTTGCCGGAATTTGCGCCCTTGAAAAAGGCCACTCTAGGCAGCCGCCTATATCGCCAATACCGCCTATAAAGCCGGCTCTGAAAGCCATCTTCAAGTCATTATAAGTTACGTTGCAATAAGAAAAAGCCTAATCCATTGGAGAGGATAAGAGAAATCAGAGCTCAGGTTATGGTGGGTGTGCAAGTTGAAAGAGATGAAGCTTAAGTTTAGATCTGACTAACATCAACGAATTTAATGAAGGGATGGAAATGAGCAACGATTTTGTACAAGCTGCAGATAGCTACGGTAAGAGTTTCGCTTTAAAACACCCACCTGTCAACCAATGGAATAAGAGCAGACTGACTGACTGAAGGTTACACAGTTCTCACGGCTTATCTCAGCGCCACACATTGATAACCAATACACGCCAGTGCGCATCTGTTTTCTTCTTCTTCTGCTGGCTGGAATGTTGCTGTTCTGCCCTTCTTTTACTTGCAGGTATGACAGAAACTGTTTATTGGTTAAATGTACAGTGGGTGATTTATTATTTGGGGTGGATAACATTTGGATTGGTCAAACAAGCGGAGGAGTAGTAGTCAAGAGGTCGTTTTTGGGCCAAACCAGTGCTAAGTTATCCACTTGGAAATCCACTACGAGTGCCAACAACAGGCCTCCAAACGGCTCCCCAAGGGCGAGAAAGAATGGAATGTGCAGTGCGCTGGCTGATGCTCATCCCTGAGTATCTGTTGGCGTCTTAGGACAGGCAAACATCTAATACAGCATATAACTAAAATTCTGTAGCTGGAAGAACATGAATCTCAGATAAGAAAACAACTGCCTAAATAGTTATTCTGGGTTAATATGTGGAAATAAAGCTTAAAACTTTAGTATTATTCATGTAGGTGGAAACCCTGTTGAATAAACTAAGTAGCTTGATCTACAAGAGGCGCTATAAAAACTGAAAAACTACTATACAAAATAATACAATACTATACGATAAAGGAACACATCACAGAAGTGAATTACAACGTTCAGTATGGCTGTTTAAAATTGAATATTAAAAAATATTTGTTTACAATCTATTTCATAAAGTAAACACTTCAGCTTTATAGATGGAATAAAATGCATAAACAGTCTTTGTACATAGAATATATTGTGGGATTTAAAATTTTAGCGTCATAGGTGGAGCACAACATTTAAAGCTATTTTAATAGACTACAAAGAAACAACATCACATAAAAATGCCAAATTTCAAACGAGAAACCCCTGTGAACCGTGGCACAATTCGACAGAAGTCTTTACAGACTTGCTTCTGTCATAAACACACTCAGCTCACACAGTGAATGACAATGCCTCTATAACTTTACCATTCTTCTCATCAGAATCTAAGATCGATGAAGATTATTTGATTTCTCTGGTTGCAGTGGTTCCAAACTTAAACACTGGCACGTGTGTTGACTCAATGAAAACAATTCAACAGTTCATTTCAAAAAGTAAGTAGGTTTCATTTGATTTATTTAATTGGAACATAATATAAGATATTTAGCATTTAATGATGTTCCAGTCTTAGAAATTGTTGAATTGTTGTCAGTTGGCTAAGCGATTTGGCATTACATCATTCTAAATATAATGAGAGTAGATTGACACTAGACATACAATTCTTATCTTCAATGTATGTCATACATTGAAGATAAGAAACCTTAACATCCTATAATTATCTACTCAAACCCGCTATCAGACACTCGCAAATTAGCCAATAGTACTACATGAGGTAAAGAGTTCATGTAAACTAGAACACATGCACTGGAATGTGCAATACCAAAAGTCAGATTAACACCAATGAACGAACCATATGCACCACGTCTTCATTGACAAACTGTCGCTCAGACAAAAATAGCATGCATATTGTCTGCTAATTAAAACTGACAAAACGAAATCCATTAGGCCTATAAGAGCAAGACATCTTAATAGTAATAATAATAATCTTTTCTTTAATAAGCGCCTGACAAACGCACTGCGCTGTACATTTACATGTTATGCAATTGAAATCTTAACTACTAACAGAACAGACAGCTTGCAATACAACGGCGCTAATAGCAGCCTACAAAGCATATCCGCCCAACGGGGGCTCGAACTCGGTACCTCTCGTTCTCTTTGCCAGATGTTATCCAATGCGCCACGGGCCCCCCTTAGTCTTTAAATACCCCCTTAGTCTTTAAATACCCTAGCTCGAAAGAACACAAATCGTAGGGCCTAACCCTATATCACAAGAAATTATCAGAGTAAAGAAAGCTCAATATATAAAATATGAAGGATTTTCCTTTTTCGTGTAAGAAAAATTAAGCTAACGAGGAATGCATTTATTTACCATTGATAAAACTTCTGCTGACGCTTTTGCAACCTGAACTGGATGCAAGTACGGGCTAATAAAAAATCTTTACATTTAACACACATACACTGCACGTTTCCAATTAACTGTTAACATTCAGAGCTAAAAAACTCAGGTTTAAATTCATTATGTAGGTTTATTCTTTATTGTTGCTAGTTTGACACCTCTGTCTATTCCACTCAGTAATCAACTACCGCAATTACTAAAACAGTGCATTATAACATTGAATAATCATGAACTAATGAACTAACTGATTTAATATAAAAAGCAATAATTATATCCAAAAAAGCGCTTGATTTTCAAAATATCAAATAACTAATGTATTTGGAAAGGACATTGTTTCGAGATAATAAGAATAATGGGCTAAGTAGTCACGCAACGTAAATAGGCCTAGTTGTGAATAAGGCTTAGATCTATTACAATCAACTCTTATTCATAATAGGTAACAAACCTTCTTGTATAACGCTGGAGTTATTTATTCTGCGCTTCAAAAATTGACAGAAGCAGGACAAAGCAATATTAATACAATGCTATAATGATACAATAAAGCAAAATATCATAGAAATGAATAATTAACAAAGTTCGCTAAGAAAGTGTAAAGAGGAATATTAAAATATTTGATAACAAATTCATTTAATAAAGAAGCCAGTACAATTTATATGTAAAGTAAAAAGCTTACATTAAAATACAATACAACTAGATAACTATAGCGCGGCAAAGAAGTCTTTATACGTCGACGTTTAATATAGGGATCAAATTTTAGTTTCTTGGGCGCAACGCAATGACTAAAACTGTCTTCAATACATTGAATCTATATCACAAAAACATGCAAAATTTCAATTAAAAAACCCTTACATCTAAGACAACGGTTACATATTTCAACAGTATTCCTTACAGACCCTTCTAATCGTAATTACTTTCATGTCAAAGACAATGAATGGGTGGCATCGACCCCACAACTAGAACCTTCCCTGACTTTGTGTTCACTTGAGAAAGTTGCATCTAAAGTAAACGCTTAGCCTCCATATTTTAACAATGTGTCCTATAATGTGTCAGTTTCAGTTTCGCTTTCATTTCCTTGTTTTCCTGTTTTTGGTTCATTTAGTTTCTTTTCTGTTTTTTTACTTTAACTTTCACTTGGTAACTGCAAGTATATTTTCAATTATAATCTTTCTTTAAAGGCCACCATTAATTTTCTAATGTAATCTGTAATTTTGTGTCCCTACTTAGCGGGATTCTTTATCACTTTAGGGCCTTTTTTTTGTAGCCGTGTTGAAATTTATATGTAAACCTGATGATTTTGTTTAATTTGGTTGCAAAATAAACATTTTGATTGATTGATTGATTGATTGATAATCACCGTTAGCTCACACAACGAATGATATATTATAGGCACCATACTTGTAAAACCTTCCCTCACGGGATACATGTTGATGAACAGCAAAGAATCGTTGATTTCTCCTCATATAGGCACGTATACTGACGCAATACGTAAATTATTTTAATTTTATATATTTCATTCGAACATATAAATATATGGGATTTAATGATGATGCAGTTTTAACAAACAATACATTGAATCTATATATCACACAACTTCAGTTGAACTTTAGTTTCAAGTTGATAGTCTAGTATCTTTGTCACCAAATACTCCGCCCCTCTTTGCCACGTCAAAGCGTCCTCTCAGATTCTCTGACCGGCTTGACAATTTCGTTTCCCGTGTTAGGTCCACAATGGCTCAATCCAGATCCTTTGCCTGCATAGATCCCTTCCTATGAAATGGACTTCTTCTCTGCCCTCTGCAATCCTCTCTGGTAGCATCTCTACCTCTTTCTCTCACCTTAAACCCTTCCTTTTCTCTCGGAGTACCTCGCACTGAAAGGCTAATGCTATGAGAAGTGCTTTATAAATTATAAATATAATACAAAAACAATACGAAAAAGTGAAACTTATCAGTTCTGACAGATAAAGCCTATTGTTCAACAATATCATTACGAAGGCCACGCGAACAACAGGTTGACACAAGGCATAGATCTATATAACAATAAAGAGCCTTCAATTGTTTATCGACTCAAAGCCGTTATCTAATACTCGCAAAATGACTAACAACATGACAATATGAGTTAACGCAAACTAGAACACATGCATTGAAAGGCAGGAAAAAGAGTAAATGCAAAATAGAACAAGCGAAGTGGAAAGCTGCAATATAAAAAGCCAGTTATAACTAATGAACGAACCATAAGCACGCCGTCTTCACTGACAAACTGTCGCTCAGACAAATGTAGAATGTCTTGTAATAAACACTGTGGTAAACAAAATTCATTATAAGCGCAAGACTTTAACTACTGTAGCTGGAAAGAACAAAAATCTTAGCCTTTATCACAAGAGATTATCATAGCATAGAAAACTCAATATAAAATATTAAAAAATTTCCCTTTCCGTGTTACCAAAATAACGATGATGAGGAATGCATTTATTTACCATTGGTAAAACTGCTGCTGACGCTTTTGAAACCTTAATCGGATGCAAGTAAGGGCTAATAAAAATCTTCGCTTTAGCCAGAAAGGCACTGGACGGTTCCTACTACATTTTAACATGGAGAACTTAAAAACACATGTTTAAATTTTCATAATAATGAAATACACGCACTCCTGTATACCTTATTACATATATATATACATGTATAAATATATACACACATGTATGCAATTAACAGCTTGCGACGGTTGTCATAAAATTTAATTTTTTTATGCGAACTGATTGCGTACGATCTCTGCGCTCGACCTCCAGAGGTGACTTTATGGTTCCGCATCTTCGCTCTGCCACCAGACAAGTAGCTTCGAGGTTTCTCGATCGTGGGTCCTTCTCTTTGGAATAGTCTCCCATCTGACCTGCGTTCTCTTCCGCGAGACTTCTCTGGCTCTTTTTATAAATTACTTAAGACCTTCCTTTTTGACCGGGCCTGGGTCGGGAGCGCTTCTGAGTAGTAATCTTGAAGGGGCGCAATAAATTCTATCTATCTATCATACATAGATAGATAGATAGATGAGAATTGAAATAAGATGGCACCCAGCTGAGAGCAGGATCATAAACAAAAGAAGTGCAGAGGTATTCAACGGTATCAAAAGCGACAGATAGCTAACGTAAAAATGACAGTAACTGCTTTTCCTTTGTCTATGAAGCTGAATATGTAAACACTGAAGTAGCACAGAAACAGAAGAATAACTTACACCATAAGCCGAGTGGAAAGGGATGTAGAGTTTATGGGATGAAAGGTCACTGCTCAAGGGGCTCGTAAATATAATTTCCCAGGATTTACGTCAACGATTGTGAGTCGAAAACATAAGATGGGTAAGGTGCCAACGCCTTTCATATCGGCTGCTCAACCTCCTGGATCTAGTTGTATCACAGCTGTAACAGGGCTTAGAGAGCGTGCAACAACTTTCTTGGACTTAGTGAGAATATGTCTGTCGAAGATTTCGGAACAAGTTGAATTTATCCGACAACGAGCTAGCAAACCGTCCGTGGTTGGAATGATGACAGTGAATTTTAGAATGTCGGCTTTCAAGGTTGCAAAATCAAGCAATTTCGAAGGTTGAATATAATGAAAGGGTTCGTGTAAAGCGGAATGAAACCTGCGTGGTAATGGCAGTAGAATATCAGCATCTCTCCGTGATCAAACAGGACTCGTGTTGAACCTGAGATTTCTATATTTTGCAGTTGAAAATCAAGATTCGACCGCTGTCATAAGTGCAGGCCTTTTCTGTGTAGTTGTTATCAGCGACAAATAGTATTCCTTTCTCTTCATCGAGACACAGTCTCATTGGAAACCTTAACTTACTGTTATCGTCCGACAAAAGTATTTTCTTACACTCCAACGTGGGACTCAGTAGCAACACTCTTTTATTCTTCATATCAGCCACCAGTACGTTCCGTGAACTATCCTCAAGCAAGTGAACAGGGCGATTCATATGCTGTGCTTCAATATCTTTGCCTTTCTTTCCCCCAAATGATTTTATTATCTTACCATCAGCATGTGCAACGCAAACTCTTTGCAACGGATCATCGCCCACACCGTGGCTGAATATGAAATGCATACTCGTTGTTTTGATAGCATGCCATGGATGACTTATGTTGTCTGCTGGCGACAGCCTGACTTCTCTGATCAATTTTCCGTCAGGTGAATATTCGTTGATTTTGTTTCCATTAAACAAGCTCACGACGACATTACCCTCTGTGGTAACTGACAAGTGACCGGTGTCTTCTGGAATGAACCAACTCTTAAAGAAAGTTTGGCTGGAATCAACTCGTAAGATAATCGTTTCATTCTTAGATTTACTGTCGCAAATATACAGATAGTTGTTTCTACTGCAAGATGCTATGTCCAGAGGGTTGGAAATCTCAGCAATTGGCCATCTGGGTTCGGAGTTGAAAGTAACTGAATCATAAACTTGAACTTCGGAACTTTTCTCGGTTACAACGTATAATTTGTTGCGTAAGATAGTCATTCCAAAAATTGGCTTCTTTTTCTTTTTAGAATCAGCTTTCTGGTCCTGCATGTCAATTGCAATGACGGTCTTTGGATTATCGCTATAGCTGGTAATCGCTACAAAATATATAAAAATAAAGATGCAGTGCAGTTTTGCATAAAATAAGAAATATTTATCGACCAACACTTGGCTACAGCGTAAGGAAAAACTAGATCATAAGCTCAGTGGCTAATTTGTCAAATAAATTATCATTCAAAGTTTACACCGTATTAGGCCCTAAATATTAAATTGTCCAGCCTTGTAATTCGTACGTTCTTCGCCGTCCATGTATAAGCTTCTCGAATGGCCCATCTCACTACTAGGGCGTTCGTTGCTGGCGTCAACTCGTAAGATAAACTTTCCTTTGTCAGAGCTATCATCGCAAATATACGGACAATTGTTGGTGCTACAAGATGCTATGTCCACTGGGCCAGAAATCGCAGAAAGTGGACAATTTATGTTCGGGGCTGAAGGTAACTGAACCATAAATTCAATTTCGGAACTTCTCTCGGTTACAAAAAATAATTTGCTTCGTAAAATCCTATTTTAGGTCCTTGATTTAAATTAAAGACACTAACTTTGGTTTATTGCTGTAACTGGCAGTTGCTAACCAAATAAAATTACAGTTATAGTACAGTTTCTTATAAAATGATAAATATGAGCTAAAATATATATAGTAGGCTATGAGAAGAAGTTAGTGTATGAAGAAAATGAATTATAAACTCAGTGATGCTGGAGGCGGTAATGTTTTTCTCATTGTAGCCTAATTGTTGTAGGTTTCGGTTTCCCTCTCCGTCCACTTCTACTTAGGCGCCTATATATAATGAAAAGCATCGAAGAACTTCTTCATGGTCCCTACACAGAAACCATCTTAGGAGAACCTGAAACTTGAACCCGCACATTCCACGTTACTAAGTGAGCTCTCGAACCAATCGGCAACGGTTCCGTGTCACGTATTTTAGGTTACATTACTTTGCTTTCCTGTTTGGATGAATAATACTTAGCCTATATTATAAGTTTACCTAACGGATACAGGCGGTCTTCCAATTCACGTTTCTCTTCTTTCAAATATTTCGTTGTCTTTTCCAGCTGTTCAATTTTGCTCTGTTTGTCGTCGTTGCTCTTTGACAACTCGAGTTTCTTCTTTTTAAATTCTTCATCTGCAAAATTCGTTTCCAAATTCAGTGTAATCGGTAATTTTAAATAAAACTGTTTACCTTATTATTTTAGATTGGAACTAGTTCGTGTTTTAATATTACACGATGATAGGGACATTATGAAACAACCTAGGCCCTATGTAAAGTTCATTTACTTTCATGCATTTTAACGAATACTGTAAGAATGGGTGCACAATTGTTTTATAAACTAACACATCAATGTAAAGGTTAATTTTATTTGTAATAGCGATGATTTGATTAGTATCGTAAGTAGCGAGCTGCTTCTGGTGTTCATTACAATTTCAGTGTTGGCAGATTACGCATTGTTTTGGGAAATGGTAATTAGCCTAAATAGCCGGAATAAACGGTTTTTCTTACAAGAAAATAAGTTACTCTACTAAGAAATTTGCCTGGTAAGCAACATTCTCTCCTCATCATTATTAATCATCATCTTTCCCCTTCTTCTTCTTCTTCTTCCTTTTTTTTTTCTTCTTCTTCTTCTTCTTCGCATTCTTCTTCTTCGCATTCTTCTTCTTCGCATTCTTCGCATTCTTCTTCTTCGCATTCTTCTTCTTCGCATTCTTCGCATTCTTCTTCTTCGCATTCTTCTTCTTCGCATTCTTCTTCTTCGCATTCTTCTTCTTCGCATTCTTCTTCTTCGCATTCTTCTTCTTCGCATTCTTCTTCTTCGCATTCTTCGCATTCTTCTTCTTCTTCTTCCTCTTAGGTGCCTATATAAAATAAAAATGCATCAATCGATGGATCTGAGCAACTGAGCAAAGAAGTTTTTCATGGTCCCTACACAGAATTTGTCTTAGGGGAACCTGAGACTTGAACCCGCACACTCCGCGTTGCTAAGTGAGCTCTTCTTCGAACCAATCGGCAATCAGAGTGTCACACATTAGGTAACATTACTTGCTTTCTTCTTTTAATGAATATCAAGTTACCTAACAGATGCAGGCGCCCTTCCAATCCATGCTTCTCTTCTTCCAATTGTTTAGTTTTCATCTCCAGGTGATCAATTTTCCTCTTTTCCTCGCCGCTGCTGTTTTCTGACAGCAGCAGTGTCTTCTTTCTTAACTCTTCATCTAACTCCAGTGTCTTCTTTCTTAACTCTTCATCTGTACATATCATTTTCAAATTCAGTCCAATAAACAAGTTTAAATAAAGCTCGATTCTAGAGTATTTAAAAGTTGAAACTGTTCTTTTTAAATAAGCTTAGAAATGATGGTTTTGTAAACAACAACTTCGTTTATATTTATAGCTTACATTTATAAATTTCTGCTTGAACAGTTGTTTTTGAACCAATACTTCAAGGTTAATTTTAACTGTAATAACCTCCATTTTGCTTAGCATTGTAAGTAGCGAGCGGCTTCTGGCGATCTCTAGAATGTCGTTGTACTGTAACTAGATATGTGTCAATAGGTAACGCATTTTTGGAGAATAGTAATTGAATGACGCAATGGTGTGAATAATTTTTTTCCTGCAAGAAAACTAAATTGCTCTACGAAGACAATAGCCTGATTAGCAACATCTTGTTATGCGATTTCACAATATACTTTATTGCCTAATGCTTATTTATTCTGTTGCTGCATCGTCCATTATTCTGCATAAGTAAAGTTTACATCTTTTATCGTTTGGAGAAAGTTAGACAATCCTTAAGATCATAGATGCAACACACTTTCTTGGAAATGTTCTTTCGTTTTCGCGTTCTCTTCCGATGAAATTAATGGTTCGACGTTTTCTATTTGTAAAAAATGCACCGTTTATTAATTGCATTTGAATTTACCATTTCTCCATGTATATTAAATGACAATTCATTTCTCCAAGAGTCATGTGATTCACCTTAATAATTGTTTCATCTAAGCAACTGAACGTGAAATCTTGAAGATGAAAGTATTGACACGCATTACTATTAATAGGCCCTAGGAAATTGATCATAAATAATAATACTTTTAATTGCTTCAATAAAACCAATTAACCCATTGTACACTGTGTCCACGATAAAGTAGAACACTAGACTTTGTGAAATATCTTGGTCAATTGTAGTATTATAGGTACTAAAATAATTTGATGCACATGAACGGTAAAGTCGTAGTTGATGAAGAAAATAAATAATTACGTTGCTAAATTATTCTAATGTCTTCAATGCCGTACTTGACGTTGGTAAGTAAGCAGTCTACCTATGTGCATGTTAACTATCATCAATCCAGCTTTCATTTCATCGAGAAATATTTTCATCAATCCAACTTCCATTTAATTGGAAAAAATTACTTTTATCAATCCAACTTCTATTTGACGAAATAAATATTTTTCACCAATGGAACTTTTATTTAAGCAAAGATATATTCTCATGGATCCACCTTCTAATTAAGGAAACAATTATTTTCATCAATCCAACTTCTATTGAATCGAAAACTGACTTTCATCCATCCAGCTTCTATTATTTTACGGTAAAAATTATTTCGATCAATCCAACTTCAATTTCAATACAGGAATGTTTTCATCAATCCCACTTCCATTTAGGGAAACAATTTCTTTCATCAATCCAGCTTCAATTTTAAAGTGACAATATTAAATAATTTAGCAACGTAAACTACGACTTTACCCTAGTGTTCTACTTTATCGTGGACACAGTGTATATTAATTAAAACATTAGATCAAATATGAGAACTGACATGCCTGAGACAAATACATTACATATGTAAAAGGATATGCACCATCGAGCGAAACAAAACTGAAGCACTTTGTCAAATGCTACGAATTGACACAATTCTCTTTCACGCTAGTAAACTTTCTTTTCAATACCAGTGATAGCGAGAAATAAATATCAAAACTTGTAATACTGAAAGAAATCAACCAAATTTAAAGATAATTTGGTAGCAACCAGGTAAACCATTACTTATTTATATAATAACTTATTTAATCAGTCAATAAACCAACCAATCTATCTATCCATTAATCCATCCACTCACCCAACGAATATATCCATCCACGTAAAATATATGTTCAGTGCTCCTTCAAGGTACCTACCAACAGACGGTGTATCACATTCATTTAAATGTGTCTCATTTCTTTAGATAGATACTCTTCTTAAATCTGGTAAGGCCGAAATGTTAGGTGTAGGTAACAAAATAAGGAAAAGGTTGCTTTAAGTCATCATTAGAGTGATGGCTGTACACAGTAAATTACATAAGTAAAAGGAATTGTATGAACACACCGTAAGACTTGGGAGGACGGTCCTTCTCAGATGTTCCTCCTGCTTCTACAGAGGAAAGTTCCTTGTCTTTCCTTTTTACTGTAAAGAAAACTCCACGGAGTAATTTTATTTAAAATATTTACATTCATATCAAAACTGATGCTTCTGAACATAAGGTTTGGCTAAAGTAAACCTGGTGATTAAAAACATGATTGTATCCAAGCCGGACTGAACCTTACATATGGGAATGCCAAACAAACTTTTGTAAAAGAGGAAATATTTTAGTAGTCTAAAACGTAATGACAACTTAAAGCTGTTGCTCTCACTTCCCGCGTGTTTGCCCTACTCTGGAAGCAACGATAATTAATACGATACCTAGTCGTTGGAATAGCTCGTGACGGAATTGTAGGTATATTCCTCCAGCAACACTTGCCGCAATAATGATCGGAATCAGGAAGAGAAATATGACCAAGATTGCATCAACATACGGCTTCGTATGCGGACAAGGGTCGCATGGTGGTAAAATTGCTAAAACAAAAGCAATGTATAGTTAATCGAAATCGTTGAGTGAGCTGGCGAATGCGAATAACTAGAGCAGCAATTATATTTATACGTATATAGATATTAATTAAACGTTTACGGCACTTAAAACTTGTTTAAATTTGGGTATAAGAGAAAGAGTTTAAATAATCAATGCCCGTGTTACTAGTTGAAAGCTAAGTTGAAACATGTTGTCATAAAGGAACTTTCTTACTTACACTGTAGGACTATTTAATAAGCACATCTAACAGCGCGTTCAAATAGTGTACGGATTTGGTTAAATTGCATGCAATTTTCTATTCGCTTAGTAAGTCTACTCTGTCCGTCACCGCCCGAACTCTGGTAGTGCCAGTCCTAAGCTTGGATAAGAAAGAGGGCTACGTCAAGGGTCCTAGCACCCCTGAAATTGGGTTAATCGCTTGAGACTAGTAAATACACAATACACATGGTTCTACATAGCAGCGATAAAGTTATTGGAACTACTCACAAGTCCCAATTATTTTAATGGCGCCTGACGTGCAATTGTGTGGAGTCCGTCTTGATCTCGTTGTTCGGCAATGGAAAGAAGAACCGTCCTTAATCGAGTCACCTGTCAACGTCAGATTACACAGAGAACGATTCCCTGAGGATGAGGTACTGACTCCATCACTGAGAGGTTGGTCTGAATCACCCTGGAACCATTTCAATACGGGAGCATCATCACCATGATAAGTTGCGCTGCAAGTCAACTGCAGCTCTCCCAATGGAATGCTGCATATGTTTGGACCAATCACTTCGTTCGTCTTCTGGTTAGATTGACAAATAGGACCTTTATCTATAAAATCAACAATCCGAATGGAAAGCAAATGTTTCTATATTCTATACTAGCTAAAATGCAACTTAAAGAAATCTAACGTCATTGAGCAAAGGCCGAAAGAACAACCAAGAGCCTCAAAGGAACCGTTTAGTATAAACAGTTTTTTACGGGATTCATTAAGTCTTATGCATAGGCCTATTCTTAAAATTCCAGCAGATTATAGTAGCCTAATTTCCATAGCAAGTTTCCGAATTTAACCTTAAAAATAAAATTCGATTAGAATAAAAGTTTCTGCTGACACAGTCTTTTCCTGCATGTAGGCTACATATGAATACAATTGGCTACCTTAGTTTTATGTATCTGCCCAACGTTCTGTAAGAACAAATTTGTAGTTGGCCTACCTGTCTTCAGTAAGGGCTTGAACTACGACAAACTGAGCGTTAGCCTGTCTGCTTAAAAAACTATTAAAAAATCTTAACATAAATTAGCAGAAACTACTGCAGCGGTTCTGACTTTATTACTATTACTTAACATAGGTATGGTTCTTTTCTTAACAGCAACCAAGTTCATTAATGACTCATGCAATGTACGGTTTTGAAGGAATGGCCTAACAAACCTAGAACAATAAGCCTTGCAGAGGCTTTAGCTCCACGTCCGACATCATCTTGACATTCATATCTTCCAGCATCTTGAACTTGAACAGATCTGATGACCAGATTGAACGTTCCAGTGGCTCCATTGTTTTCGATCGTAAATCTGTTGCTGTATGCAGCATAGAACTGATTATAGCCATAGACAAAATTCCGATCTCCACTGGTTCCCGCAGGATAGTGGAACCATTGAATTTCTTGCGATACAACAGAAGTTGAACAGTTGAAATAAGTCAGCTCGCCAACCAAGGTCTCTGCGTCTGTCGGCTTCAAAACGAGCTCCGCATTAGCTAAGATAGAAAGCCAGAACATACATAGCTACTTAAGGAATCAAAGTCCGTTTTGTTTAAGAATTAGTAAAACTACGGCATAACAACTTTGCTGTTGTTGGATAATAAATTCAATCATTCGAGATCAGTCTCAAACACGCAAGTATACATGAATGCGAGCATATTATACATTTACGTATGCATGCGTGTATGTATTTGTAGTTTGTATGCACAAATATAATTTATGTATGTGTGCTTTTATATGCACTATGCATGTATGTATGAATGGATCTATAAATGTGTTGTATTTATGTGTGCACATGTATGTGTGTGTGCATGCATGTATGTATGAATATAATTATGTAAAACAAGAAAGAAACGCAATGTCTAAGAGATGTCCCCTAATTGAACAGAAAATTTTAATTCTTTATGGGAAATTCGAGAAATAAAGAGTGATCATATGCAATAGAAAACTAGTTTCTTTCTGACGTGTGATTATAATAAACAACAGTCTGAAGCCCCAGTATTTTATCATGAAAATAAAGTCGGTGTTTACACTGACCCAAATAACTGCATCATGGTGTAAATCTCAGTCTATGAATACAGTTACAAAATGCCTTCATACTTATAATATAGTCTTACTTGTCTGGAAAAAGATGAGAGCGGCTGCTATCGAGGTCAACGTCTCTTTATATCTGAACCCCATTATTGGATTAATCTAGAAGCAGCAAAACATCGAACTGCAATCTGTAAAACTAATATTAGGCAATTTTCTGCTAGAATAACTGGGCCTAAACTATGGAACTCCATTGACCGTGGCATCCGTAATCAGAGGTCAATCAACTCCTTCAAATAGGCCTATAAAAACACTTACTTAACTGACGTTGATTTTACTACTGCCATGCCTATTTCTCATCCTAAGTTAATTGAACTGACTCATGTTTCCTTTCAAGTTCTATCAATTTGTTCCATCATAGTGGAGAAGACTTGATAAGCCCATTGGGCTTCTTCTCCCCACGAATCGATTTTTATTACTTAACCTGTTAGACTATAACCTCCTCAATTTTTGTTTCTTATTAATGGCGCTTACGAAAATAATGTAAACTGTTAATGACTGTATTCACACGTGTACATTGTATTCACTGTTCATGGAATCGATTCGAATAAATTTGATTGATTGATTGATTGATTGAACACTGTGCTAGGAAAAATATCTATAGCAGCCACAAAGCATAACACAAATCGCAAGATGGTTACAGTGTAACTGTAAATGGTAACAGCAGATGTAATAGCTTCTCTTCAAGAAAGAGACTCATCAAAGGCGCTCCGGATCAAACAAACACAGCATTGAACAGATTGGAGTCACTTCATACCCGGACCAGTGGTGCCCTTAACATACACGTACCTTGATTTTATTCTCGTAAATTGTATCACCAATCTCGTAATCATAAGCTCCAGTAATCTAAAGCGCTACTCTTAAGCTAAGCTAAGCGCAGGGCACTAGCTTATTCACGAGCGCTGTGTTGTGTCCAGTCTAAATCTGTGCATGGTTGCCAGAGACACCAGACACAGGGGGTCTAGCAGCTCCAAGCTGCCAAGAAGAGGCATGTGAAGGAATAAGACAGAGATGAGAAATGCAGTGATTAATATGCAGAGACTGGACTTTTCTTCACCCATAGGCCATAGCGGAATGTAGGCCTATATGAGGTGCAGAATTCCGACTCCGAAGCTCTTGATTCGGAAGTGAACAAACCCCAAGGTTCTGCACAAAGACTCAGATCTGGTCTGATTAAATCTAACCTTACCCAACTTCACCTCGCCTAATTTCACCTTACTCCACCCCACCCACCACACCCACCCCACATAATCTCATCTCAAGTTCTCAACTCATGACCTAACCTAATGTTATCGAATCTAATCTGATCGAATCGCCTAACCCAATCTACCTAAGCCTACAACAATTCAATCTATGAACTTCTGTAGTGGACTTGAATTCGTGGTTCTTAGCACTTCTTCGATCGTCCGTGATAATACGGAAAGTGAAAACGCAGCCATCAGGGCGCTTAACATTAACATCATCTGCCATGTCTTTCCTATACTAGCGGCGGTTCTACGATACGGTACTTGTAAGTGAAAGCTAGGAAGGGTGTCTAAAGTCATTATCGAACTGGACAAAACTCAATGTACAATCAATGAAGTTCTTCCAGCATATGAACTGTTATCATTTGGCTACTCTTATCGACTTACTTGAGTATGTTAGGACGAATATAATACTCCAATCCGGATCTTCATGCGAAGCTATTTTTAGCAGACATCCTGAGCAGGTCAAAGGGAGTGTCGCCGCAGTTTATTTTGCTATGGAATTCATCGGGTAAATTTCTTCATCATCGCTATCCGTGTGAATGGGTGCCACAGCATTTGTCGCAGTGATGGGCTTATCTCTTGCAAAACTAGAATATCATACAGGAAGTAGCTGTTATAGGATTTCTGAAAAGAGAACTACTTTTCAATTAGGGCCTCCTGACCTAGCAACCACGTCGCTATAGGCCTACTACTGAGTCATGATATTGATATTTATCCCTCCACAGGTCTTTCACTCGAAACTGAAAACACTGCTTTTTGACAAATCCTGTCCTCAATCCTACACTACTCGCTACCAAGGGCGGCGCCAGGGGGAGGCTAGGGGGGCTAAGTCCCCTAACTGCGGCTCAGCCCCCATAAAGTGCGAAATTACTGCAAATTACAGGGAGGAGGGGACAAAACGAAGGTTTTTGGAGCTTTAGGTCCCAAAACCTGAAATCCTGGCGCCGGCACTGCTCGCTACCTACCTCGCCGTTTCAACATCAAGCACCATCCACCTTATAAGGCGCCTGCCTGTCTGCCTGCCTGCCTGCCTGACTCTCTGGATTTGGACCCTCTGCCTATCGATTTTGTTTTGATTGAGCGCCTGTGAATAAGCTGGTTCTCGCGACTTCGCTTTTGAAGGGTTAGGCTCCTTTATAATAGTCACTTTGTGACTATTATTGCTTAGGGGCGCTATAGAAGTTTCGAGTTTACGATTGCGACGTTTCCGTCATGATCTCGGAATTAAGGGTTTCGAGAGTAATAGAATGAATGTATTCGGAGACAAGATTGAGAGTGAAGTGTAGTATCAGCTGTAGGGTGTGTCAAATGCAGCACTTTTCATCATGCAGGGCAAGATGGCTTTATGGACAACTCTTTGAGTTCCGTACTTTCCTAAACTGTTAGCTCTTTCCCAAAATGTAAATGTACGCGTTCTTTCAATAGGAAAATATGCCATACCCTGCTAATTTTTAAGTGAATTTAACGTTTGAGATCTTTTACGCCAAATATCTTGCCCTGCTTTCAACTAAGAATCGTAGTCTACAGTAATATCATTCTATCCTACGATCAGGACTGTGGACCAAGCATAACATCGGTTTAAGTGGTTGAAACAGACATATTATCTGTTTTATAACCACTCCAAGTTGACCTGAAACGCTTAGCAGTCCATCATCCCTTCCTTTACAGTAATTGCGGCGCTACAGCAGCACAAGCCAGTGAAATTGCCCTAATTATAAAGCCTTTGCCCTGGTCGTTGGCCTGCCACATGGCTTCTAGAATGTTTTCCCCACCGATAATTTATTTGACTGGTTACTTATATGACTGCCCTAATTGCAAAGAATGTCTGGCGCCGCCTCAGGTTGAGGCTTTACTGTTTGCATTCTTGGCTAATCGCCAGAGAACTGTACTCTTTAGGACAAAATTGGACGGGATTGGCGAGTACTTTCCACGGCACTCAAATGTGGAAGATAAGAAACTAAAGCCTCTAACAACATCACACCCATGACTGGCCAATCTGAGTTATCAAACATGTAAATGTACACGTTTTTATATATAGCAGCCGTACCATGGGCGTATTTAGGGGGTTTTACGGGTTCAAACCCCCCAAATAAATAATTGCAAAATTTTTTTAGTCATATTTTCCAACTGCGAAATTAAATCTTTGGATGACATTGCTTGTACGTGAAACTTCGAAACTGTTACTTACTTTTTTATATTATTTTGTTCTCTAGTTCATATTGCTCTTTGTATCTTAGTCTTTGGGTTCTTTTTTGCACTGAAATAATAGAGCAATTTTGTTCAGATGATAGCTTAAATTGCTACCATTACAGTGTGGAAATTCGAAAAAAAGTTCAGTGGGAGGGCACATCCCTCCCAAACCTCTCTCTGCTCGGCGCTGCGCGCCTCGGCGGTCCCCCCTAAACTTTGAAACTCCTCGGAATTGTTTCCTGGCTACGCCCTTGAGCCGTACGCTATAACCGTGACCCTGTTCATTTTTCAGTGAAAAGGGGCAAGGGACTGTTCGTCTAAAGCATTCTTTGACTATACAATACAAAACGTTTCTTACGGACGCTGTATGAGAGGATCGTATTACATTTCTTGCAGGACTCCATAATTATATGCATGGCCTTATTGTGTCCCCTGCTGTACTGCTGAAAACGCCTTTGAAAATACTATCCTCCAGTCAATTTTCGAAGATTTACATTACATTACATTACTATGCCCGCAAAGCTCGACAACATGGTTTTGAATAATGACAGAATGAGGTCGACTATAACCATAAAAGTCCAGAACGACTGGAATTGCCCACCTTTCTACAAATAGGGCCTAAGGCTAGCCGTTGGACTATTTACATAACGATAGGCAGTGTTATTATTGCTATTTGCAGATTTCATACAGGCTGTAGGCCTATACGCTGCATTTAAAACGGGCAATTTTGTAGCGTAACATAATAGCACAGAGTTGTTTCGTAAAGGAATTAAAGTTAGTTAAAACTAGAGTTCTTTTACAAGATTAGAGATCTCCGGATCATTCCACGTGTAAGATTGACAATTTAAGGTTATGTAAATGTCCGAAATATCTCAGCGTCATTCAAAAGCCTCATCAGGTTGAGTCTGGTGGACTAGCTTTTTACCGGCGCTATATTAGTCCCTATATTATAATACATGTAGATGAAATCCGCAATAGACAGGTTGTTTGGTCCGTTCCAGTGCGATGGCAGAATTTAAGGACGGTCAAGACGAGGAGACAGCATTGTGCTGCGGTGGAAATCGTCGGTTGGTCATAGGGTAGTGAAAGAGAAGATGCATGATCAAAGTGGTAGTGAAGCAGGGTATTTTAAATGGTGGACATATATATGTTTGTGTGTATAACTTATATATATATATATATATATATATATATATATATATATATATATATATATATATATATATATATATATATAGTAAGGGTGTTTTTAAGGTACATGTAGAAATTTTCAACTCAAAGATATTTTATCGGCTAGTTCAATTTATCATGCCAATTCATGTATAAACTCTATATCATAAATTAAATCTTGTTAGCTGAACATTTAGGACTTGCTCAAGGCGACCGAAATTATAGGACCCCGGTTGGATTATGATCATATGTCGGGGATTGGAAGACTGAATCGTGGCCATGCATGTGTTTTGACACAACGGCAAGTAACGAGTTGCAAGGGCGGCGTGTGCATCAAGCTGGGAACGGAATTAGGAAAGGACCTCTTGAACCTTGCCTGTCGACATCATGTGTCTGAAATTGTTCTGGAAGAGATGTTTTCAATGCATGATTCTGTAAGGTCTCCAAAATTGGAACTCTTTTGTCAGTTCCGCAACTTCTTGCCGAAAATCGATCAAGCAATGGAGGATAAAGATGCAGCACAGCGTGTCACAGAAATTCGAGACAATGTCATCACCTTTGCATTGCAGCAACTAAGTACTGAATATCACAGACACGACTACAAAGAGCTACGAGAACTAACAGTCATTCTCCGACGAGGAATTCCACCGAAAGGAATAAAGTTCAGGTACCCAGAGGCATTTCACCGCGCGCGTTGGATGGCACGTGCGATCTATGCGATCAAGATGTGGTTTTTGAGAGATCAATTTCCCATTCAACAACGCCAGAGCACAGAGAGGTCATCTCGACAATCCTACTCTCAAAAGGTGTGGAATCATTTACTTCGAGTGTCACTTTTTGTGACAAAAACTTACGTGAAGTACTGGTTCACCTGTACGTCACCCGCTGAAGCCCCAAGGAATGATCTTCAATTCCTGAAGGCTATCCATACTTACCAGACAAGGAAGTCTCACAGATCGCCCTAACAGCATTTTCCCGACACCTTTGGTATTTGTCGGAGACCCTGGCTGGCCTCAGCCTTTTTGACGATTCAGTCACCGTCGATGAAAAGCATCGCATGGTCTACAGCATGCGGAACAATAAAGGATCTGATGACATTCCAAAGAGGATACATTATCAACCTACAAAAGCAAAACCCGACTTCTTCACCACTTCAACCACCAAAATATTCCAGAACCTCGGATTGGACGACTCTTTTCTTGATCGAGACCCGCAACAATGGGAGTCAGAACAATCATACAGTGGGGCAAAAGACATCACAAGAGTGACGAACGATTTGGTGTAGAAAGTAGTGGCTTTCATGCAGTCCTACAATGAAGCCGTGGTCATAAACAGGGGCGGACTGGCCAGCCGGGAAACCGGGAAATTTCCCGGTGGGCCCCCGGCCCCTGCTCAATTAAAATCGGCTGACCATGCTTATGATCAGCACGTTAAATTGCACTTAGCCTACTTACTTGCATGTCTTTTGCCTAAAGACGGGTAACATAATGACGCCACATTATAATCTACATGGCTCTGGTTAGCATGTAAAGAATACATTCTTTATTGTAATCTGTACAATATCGGCTGGATGAGGCCCTATGCATGGGGCGAACCCTCCCCCACGCTCCTTCTGGTTGCATATCGGTGCCCCGCAGACCAGACCTACCCATCATGGCGTGCTGCCAGAACGGGCCACGGGCCTGGCTTGGCTGAGGTTTAGTTCTTTTCCTAACCCCAATAATGTGCTTCCCCACGTATTGCTGTTCTGTCTATCTTAACGTAGGTCTATGTAATTCAGGAGGGGCCGGAGGGGTAGACAGACAGCATCAACAGGCCACGGAAGATTGACATGACCTTGAATTGACTCTCACTCTCCGAGGGAGCACCTAAAAGTTCCAAAGTGCAATAATCATCAACTTATAAAACGCATGTATAGTCAATGAGTCATCCTCGATATGAAACCCCACAGGCTTAAACATATCCGTCGTCACATTGGCACACATTCGGCCTATCAGGCAGCTCATCCCCCAAGAGTTTGTAGTAGGCTCTATATCTCAAATTTCTAGCACAGTCGACATGTAAAGTTCTAAACCCAAATCACAGCGTTTTCGATAAGCATAGGCCTAGGCCTACGTGTTTAAAAAATTGGCTTTCGGATTGGAGATCTGCATACTGGATTAAACTGCTATGCAAAGAAGACTATTTGGTATTTGCAAAATCAATTCACGTTCTTGAAATAAATAACAGCAAACTGTTAGAATTATAAAAATTAGCAAATTCAGAATTGGCCTATGCTATATAGTCAAATAACACAGATGGTGCAATGTTAGACAACCAGTTATAGTTTGATATCACTGTTAAAGGTAATGCCTTTTTCTTCAGCTGATTGTGAGAGAGTATTCAGTCAAATGCATCTCTATAACACCTCTAAAAGAAACGGGTTGATCGTTACATCTGTAAATGACTCTACTAATGATTGGTGTAAATGGTCCACCTCTCGCCCTATGGAATGCTGAGAAGTATGTTATTAGTTGGTTGAAGTCGGGCAAACATAGTGCCCTGCACAATGCTATGCTTCCCAAGGACAGCTGAATGATCCAGTCATAGTTCGAAATTATTTGATTAATTAATGAAAATATCAATTAGTTTTCCTCTTTGTTTTCATTCATGCCATGGCCACTTCAGTGGTTAAGTCATTTTTGCTATTAGATATTAATCTTCTTAATAATTATAAAACTCAAAAGTTTTCCAATAAAAGTAGGCTACTGTATTCTTCATTGTTCAATTTTTGACACAGTTAAGGATCAAGTACGAACTCACAATCACTACAATTTACGTAGGCCTATAGGCCTACCTCAACGCTCGTGAATAAGCTGGTGCCCTGCGCTTGGCTTTCGAGTGGCGCTTTAGAAATTTGGAGATTACGATTACGATAGGCCTACTGGTTCCAGTTTTTAAAGAAATTCTGGTCCGGACATCCGGACTTCGCCTATTTTTCAACCCCTCAGTTCAAATTTAACAATTCAAACCTAGCAACAGAGTGTAGACGGCCAGGCCCGAGCCAGGAATTTTACCACAAGTCTTTGCTAGGATGCTGCTACTATACTCATTTTCATGATTTCCTGAACCGGCTCGCTACTGACCAACGAATCGTTGAACACTATTCAGTGCAGTTCAAAGGTCGACACACTGTTGAATACTATTACTTGTTTTCGTAACATTAGTAACGGTGTCACTGTTAGTCTGATACAACCGACTTACGCCCCAATCACCCACGCGTGATCGGGCCCTTATAGAGGAACTGTTTCCCGGTACTAATTCTCAGTCCAGTCCGCCCCTGGTCATAAATGAGGAAGAGAAACGGTTGTTCTGCAAATGGTCGAGTTCCACCTAAACGAATACCCAGAGGCATTAAAGGGAATAAATATATATGACAAATAACTGACAGAATTTCCTTTGATTTTGCCTTATATCTTATGTTTAATTGCTGAAATTTGTTTTTATCTGTGAAAATTGCAATGTATCACGTTGGTCTCTAAGTGATAATTCTTCCGGAGCTTTGAGCAAGTTCTAGATCTTTTCCGATTTTCATCTAATTCGACAATGTTTCTCAAGGTGGAACGCAAAAACAAACTGGCCGATATTAATTTTGAAACTTCAATAATTAGACACACCCTAATATATAGTACACATAGCACATAATGTACCTGTTTTTTTTAAATAGCGCAGTTTTAAAAATTCACTTGACAGGCTCTGATTAGTTTTCCTAATAATAATAATAATAAAAATAATAATAATAATAATAATAATAATAATAATAATAATAATAATAATAATAATAATAATAATAATAATAATAATAATAATAAATAATAATAATAATCTTTTCTTTATTAAAGCGCCTGACAAACGCACTGCGCTGTACATTTTTACATGCTATGCAATTTAAATCTTAACTATACTAACAGAACAGGCAGCCTGCAATACAACGGCGCTAATAGCAGCCTACAAAGCATATCCGCCCTACGGGGATCGAACTCGGTACCTCTCGCTCTCTACGCCAGCGTGTTATCCAATGCACTATCGGGCCCCTCATGGTGGCGCTATAGAAATGTCCAATTATAGCTGCCTATGTTCCAGCAAATTAATTTTGGTAAAGCCTTCTGCACACCTGTCTGATCGCCTCACAACGCCATAATATCAGACAGTGTGACCACTCCTTGGGATTTTTTCCAAGATCTTGGGACTTGTGGTCGACTTGGGATCTGGGGATTTTACATTGCAATCTTGGGACTTTTTCTAAGGTCTACAGACTAGTTTTTACCATACTTTTCAACAGTTAGCAGCGAATCAGATAAGAAAAAACTCGCTTAGTGGGGCTTTCTGAAAGACGTTTATTATTATTGTTACTTGTAAACATCTGTAATAATGTTAATTCAATGTTATGCTCCGGATTTTTTCTTTGCGAGTTCGTAGCTAGGCATTTTGTGAATAATTGTGATTGTTAAAACGCATTTCAGATTTCATCACAACTTTTCGTTTTCAGAAACTTGGGATTTTTTTACACTTTTGTCCAATCTTGGAATTTTTCTGGAAAGAACTTGGGATTTCAGAAAATGGAGAGTGGTCGCACTGATATCAGAGGAGTTGAAGCAGTTTACTGTCGCTTCACAAAACACCAATATAACTTTTGATCAGCGCTTAATATTTCTAGAGTTCGAGACTCTGGAGGAAAAGCAAGTATAAACTTGACCTTATCATCAGCTTTACTCCTTTTAATCGATGTGATTTTCCGGTTGATTGCACTGAGATGATCATGTAGGCTATGCCCAGTATAAAGGCACTCCTGGACACGATTTCGAAATGCAAACCTATGAAGAGAATTAGAGAAACGAAGCAGCGGCGCTCATTCTCTGCGAAGAAACTTGGTCCAGAGTCTTTGAACGTGATTCCAAATGATTCCATATAATCCAAAATGACTCTAAATGATTCGAAATGACTCTAAATGATTTTATATGTCAACTCTGGATAGGTCTCTGTTGTTTGGGCTCCACGTGTGTGCGTGGGCCCGCCGCCGCTGGGTCGTCTCCCAGGTTTCTGTGCATGGTTTTGCCTATTGATGACAGAAATTTCTGTTCTTCCGGACATTTTGCATCAGTAAAGCTAACGAATGGATTGTCTCTGATTAGTTCTCACGAGATGGCGCTATAGAAATTTAGAATTGCAGTTGGAATTACACCAGAAGAAAATATGTAAGGCAATTCGATGCAGAAGAGTTCTAATCATGTTTATGGTGTAAAAATATAACGACAGAATTATGCGGCAAATTCAGAATGCAAGAAATTAAACCTATGACACAAAACTTTTTTTAATGGCGACATTAAAATATTGTGCGAATGCGCGTATGCTTTAAGCAAAAGCTAAGGTTCAGCGGTTTAATCAAACATAGGAGATTTCATATTTTACGAAATGTATCAAGTAAATATTCTAAACGTAGCTTGATAATAACTAAACATCCACTTGAATGTAAGAAAGTTTAAGACTTTGAAGTAGATATGCATCACCGTAAACAGGCGGAATTATTTAAAACGGAGCAACACAAATAAGATAAGCACCAAAATAATGATTAATATTAAGCCTACTTTTGTAACCATAGTTAAATGTAGCCTATTCATTCAGGCATAAAACACTTACACTAGGAGCTGTTTCCGATATTTAGTAAATCAAGCATAATCATCTTTATAATCAATATCATCATCAACAGCATCAGTATAATTAATATTATCATTATTTTTGTTATTATTTAGTAAATTCTAAAGCATCCGTGTATAATGCACAAGACACGAACCGATTGATGGCGCACTAAAATCGCAGTAGGATAAATCGCCATCAGAACAATGAACGTAAATGCACAGGCCTACATGTCTCACAGGTATAATGTTGCTGGATGCCTATGAACAACTTCCATAGAAACACATTCGTAACTAAACTTTAAAAGTATAATATACAATTATACATACAGTTTAAGTTTATTCTTTGACGTTGCTATTTTGGGCAGCACTGTCTATTCCTCTCAGCCATCAAAAGCAAGCAAACAGCAATTAACGAAGCAGTGCATTTTAGCGTTGAATAATCAGGGTAAAATAATTAGTATAGAGTGTAATATGAAAAGCAACAACTACATAAGGGTGTCAAAGCGAGACGTTTAAAATATCAACTATCTACTGTAACCACTAAGAACATTAACCCCATATAACAAGAAAACAAATGCCTAAATAGTTGCTCTATGTTAATGTAACAATAAAGCTCAAGCCTCTATTCCTGTTTAGGCATATTATTAGTATTAGAAGTTAATACTAACGCTCAGTAAAGACCTGCAGATATGAATTTTAAAATGTGGTACTAAGGAGCGAGCGCTTACAGACGAAGCCTCGGCCAGGTTATAGAGAACTTAGTCGCAGAGATAAATGGTCTCTTAGATTGGATTTGAACCACAGCCTCTTTCCTGTCCCTTGCATCATCTTCCGCGTTAGAGACGATGTCAGCGACATCTGTTGAGCGGAGGACGAGTGTAACAGTCTTGCAGACTCCTCCTAGGCTAGACACACTCATCCCAGACAGTGAATGACCCAGAACTTGAATATTCTTTCTCAAGAGCATACAAAGTTGAAGTTAAATAAATTACCTTTGCAGATACTCGATACTAAACACAGACATGCACGTCGAGTCGATGCCAAGAAATCAACAAATCATTTTCAAAGTGGATTATTTTAGTTAATCAGTGCCAGCTTTAGGTAGGCTATAGGCGATATAGGCGGCTGCCTAGAGCGGCATTTTTCAAGAGGCGGCAAATTCCAGCCAAAATAAAGCAAGAAAAGCATATTGTGCTAGCAATTTATCTGTTATATATAAAAATGGCGGCATTTTTATCCTTGCCTATTATTTATAATAGCATAAAACTGTCAAAAACTGCCAAAAGCCTCCTCTGTTTACTTTGATATAATATTTCATTCAAACGTATATAATATTTTTCATTTAATGATGTTGCAGTTGTAGCAAACAATATGGAAACAGTTAAACTAATCACCTGTGGCAGATAGCACATAATTGTTAACAATATTATAAATTACACGAACGATAGTTTGATTCAAACTATACATTAAAGACAAGAAACACAAACAGCCAATCTACTCAAAGACGCCATCAGATAATCGCAATAATGAAAAACTACATAAGAAAATGGTCAAAGCAAAACAGAACAAATACATTGGATAACAACAATAGTAGGCTAACCATAAGCATCACTTCTTCACTGACCAGCTAAGACAAAAGCAGCATGCACAATGTCTGATAATAAAACTGTGGTAAACACAAAACTCATTTTAACTCAAGACATTCAATATATCATATAACTTCTGTAGCTGGAAAAAATACTGGGCCTAATCCCATATCACAGGAGATTTTCCAAGTATAGAGAACACAATATGAAAAATATAAAGGATGTACCGTTTTCATGTTAACAAAGGTACTATGATCAGGAATGCATATTATTGACGTTGAAATAACTAACGGCTGCTGACGCCTATCTACGTGAATTGGATGCAAGTAAAAGCTAATAGAAAGCTTTACGTTAACACAGAGACACTGCGCGTTTACCCTCAGTACTTAACATGCAGAACTGACAAACTCAGGTATAACTTTTCACAATATTTAAGTACAAACACTCATAATTATATACATACCTACGTACATATGTACGTACAGTTACACTCGTACAGGCAGACATACAATTAACAGTTCACAACAGTTGACACCAAAGCTAATTTTTCATAGAAACTGATTTAGTACAAGGATGCAAATACGATGGCAATCGGCTGATAGCAGAACCACAAGGCAGTATACTGTATTGTGCAATGTCAAAATAGGTAGAGAGAGAAAGTGAAATGTCAACAATAGCATATCCTTTGTCTATGAAGCTGATTATTTGAAAGAGGAAAGCATTTACGAAAAGCAGACTGGAAAGGGAAAAGGGAATAGAGTTGATGCGATGAACGGTGGCTTCTCACGCGGCTCGTACAGATAATTTTCCAGGATTTATATACGTCTAACTTGTCTGATATAATATTCGCTTTATTTTATGCCAGGTTGACAGACCGCAACCAGTTACAATAGACAGAAGTGTTAAATAATTAAATCATTAGAGGAGAAAAAACAGTCAGGCTAGACCTAGACCTAGGGCATGCATTTGTGAAGTACACGTGACAGTTCTTCACATCCTTAGCGGGCAGATATTGGGCGGAGGTTATATCGTCGTTGGACAATTGACAAGCTTCGCAACACATGGCATTCATCCCTTATTACTCCATGGACCAGATGCTCTTCAGCTGCACCCACCATCTCATCTAACCCCGGCAATCGCGGTGGAAGGAAGCCCATCCTCTGCACCAGACGCTAAAGTTTAGAACGGTCCTCAGTGCTACCGTAGCCCCAAACAGGCTTGAGCGGCAGAGATGAGGCGGGCCACGGTGGTGACCCTGGCCACCTCGTTTTGAGCAGTAGGGTGGGGCAGGCTCCTTAAAATTCTCAGTGCGTGGAGCAAGTCTGAGAACGCTCCGAGAATCTCACTAACGTGGATCGTTGCTTTCCGGTCGCTGCAGATGGTGACTCCATAGGTCCATTCCAGATACACGCACAACGCTGGCGTTGATGGAAGAGTCAGCTGACAGCAGCCTCGTGAATGCTGCTGTATCAGAGCTGTAACAGGACTCGAAAATATTTAATAGCGTGCCGCAACTTTCTTGGACCTAGTGAGAATGTGTCTATCCATGATTTCAGATAAAGTTGAATTATTCAAACATCGATCTAAGTAACTATCAGATCTATGCTTGGAATGGTAAATGTGACGGCAAGGATGTTGGTTTTCAAGGTTGGAAAATCAAGCAGTTTCCAATGCCCGTAACTGATAAAAAAAAATGTATGTGAAAACCTGTTTGTGACGGAACGAAACCTGGGCAGTAATGACAGTAGTAGATAAGCAACTCTCTATCATCAAATAGGAATTGTGTTGAACCTGACATTTCTATGTTTTACAATTGAAAATCAAGATTCGACCGCTGTCATAAGTGCATGCCTTTTCTTTGTAGTTGTTATCAGCGACAAATAATATTCCTCTCTCTTCATCGAGACAAAGTCTCATCGGAAACCTTAACTTACCTTTATCGTCCGAAACAATTATTCTCCTATATTCCAAGGTGGGACTCAATAGCAACACTCTTTTATTCTTCATATCGGCAACCAGGACGTTCCGTGAACTATCCTCAAGCAAGTGAACAGGGCGATTCATATGCCGAGCATCTGAGCCTTTCTTTCCCCCAAATGATTTTATTATCTTCCCATCAGCATTTCCAACGCAAACTCTTTGCAACGGATCATCACCAATTCCGTGGCTGAATATGAAATGCATACTTGTTGATTTGATAGCATGCCATGGATGACTTATGTTGTCTGCTGGCGACAGCCTGACTTCTCTGATCAATTTTCCGTCTGATGAATATTCGTTGATTTTGTTTCCATTAAACAAGCTCACGACGACATTACCCTCTCTGGTAACTGACAAGTGACCGGTGTCTTCTGGAATAGACCACCTCACTGAAGGGGGTTTGATAGCATCAACACGTAAGATGGACTTTCCTTTGTCAGAGCTTTCATCGGAAATATACAGATAATTGTTTGTGTTACAGGATGCTATGTCCAGAGGGTTGGAAATCTCAGCAATTTGCCATTTGTTCTCGTGGTTGAAGGTAACTGAATCATAAACTTGAATTTCGGAACTTTTCTCGGCTACAACGTATAATTTGTTGCGTAAGATTGTCATTCCAAAGATTGGCTTATTCTTCTTTTTAGAATCAGCTTTCTGGTCCTGTATGTCAATTGTAATAACCGCCTTTGGATTATCGCTATAGCTGGTAATCGCTAAAAAATATATATAAAAATAAATATATAGTGCAGTTTTGCATAAAACAAGAAATATTTATCAACCAACATATACATTACATGGTGTGAGGAGAAACTGGTTTATATGCTGAGTGGCTAATTTGTCAAATAAATTACCAGTCAAGATTTACACCAAATTGAATATTAAGTTTTCCAGCAGTGTAATTCGTAAGTTCTCCGTCGTATATGCACTGCAGCTTAAGGATCCACCAATCAACGACAGTTTGAGGAATAGTGTTCATTGGATAATCAAAGACAAGACCAAATGTGCAGTTTAACAAATTAATTGTGTTGTCATGTCAGTCTACGTCATCTGCCCATTTTGTCATAATTGAACATTAAATTTATAATGTTGTCTAATCTGAGTAGAAATCTTGAAGGGGCGCTATAACAAGTGCTCGTACATACATACATCTAGTCATAGATCTTACGCCGTCGCAAAAACAAGGTCGAAATCCAGTGGTTAAGAGAAAAAAGATAACAGTATTAATAAATGGGCGATTAATATTAATACTGGTATCGTCACGACCATCATCATAATAACCAATATATTTATTAAGCACCACTATTTAATGATGAAACATCAACCTATAACTGTGTGTGAGGACTTGCTGACGGTCCCTACACAGTGACCGTCTCAGAAGAACCTGAGATTCGAACCCGGGCACTCCATTCAGAGGAACTACATAGCGCCTCTTCAAGATACCTGCCCAGAGGCGTTCCCGCCCCACCGAGGAAGAACAGTTTAAAAATGCTTGTGAAAATGTTTTCGGAGTCTCTAGTTAAAGGATCACGCAGATCTGAAGAAAAGTTACTCCACGAGGTCTGCTCAACTACAGAAAAGGAACGACGTTTTGCGTCAAAAAGAAGAACAAGTTTACCTCGAGATGCTGAACGAAGATTGCCGCTGCCAGCCAAACCTAAGGTTAGGCAAGAAAGCTCCCGCAAGTTGCCAGAGGCGTTACCTAACTGGCACCGACACACCTAGACCCCAATCCTAAATTCTGTGCTCTGGGAAGTAGGGAGCCAATGGACAACGTCACGTTGTATAATGTAAGACATGATCAAATTCTAAAAATGCCATCAGTAAGCCTAGCAGCTACATGAAACCAACAGACTACCGTGTCACAAATTACGTTACAATACCTTTTTTTTCGATTGTCTGAATACGAATTACCTGGCGGATACAGCCAGCCTTCCAATTCACGCTTCTCGTCTTCCAGTTGTTTGCTTTTCTTCTTTAGATCAGCAATTTCCTTATCCTTCTCTTTGTTGTTCTTGGCGAACTTTATTAACTGTTCATCTGCGCAATTAGATTTCAACTTCAGTTCGACAACCAAGAATGCGTTTCAAATCAAACACTTTTTTCCAAATTGCGTTATAATTTAAACTTCACTGTTTCAATACAACATTATAATAACATGGCCATGCAAATAAACTAAGTGAAATTCATTATATTTTCACACATTTGGAACAGTTTTCTTTCGAAATTGTTTTTCATGCTGAGCTAAACAAAAATCATGTTTAACTGTAATTTGAAGGTTAATTACCACAATTGCATCAGCATTGTAATATGTGTGCTGCTTCTTTAAAAAGTAATTTGACTAATCATTTTTCATAGATTACGAAATGCTTTGCAAACTGCCAATTCAATTACCCAATCAAGGTGCGACCGTACGTACGGAACGTTCGTTAATTCTTTCTATAATGTACGATTGTAGGCCTACGTATGGTACGTGTACTTTATTATGCCGTACGTTGGCGTACGTTAGCATCAATTTATTCTCTCGTGTGCATCACTCATCTGTTCAGTATAGGACTCGGTGTCACTGGAATCACTGCTACTATCAGCGCAAACACAATTCCACTCAACAGCAGCTGTCTAGTGATAATTCATATAATTTATTTTGTCCAAAAAACGATCATCTGCATGGGTACAGTGTGCACCAATTTTTCCATAAATGTATTCTGTTCATATTGCAACTGTGCAACTGCAATTACATGTTGAACGTACGTGTACAGTAGGGCCTACATGTTCTTTATTCCGGTAAGTAACGTTCGGTCGCACTCTGTACCCAATAGCTTCGGCAAATTGTTTATAATTATACAAAAAAATAAGTTACTCTGAGGACTCACACGCCTGGTTATCAAGATTGTCACATGCCATATCAGGTTTTTATTTGCTGTTTATTTACCTCTGCATAAGCAAATTTATTATGGCATCGGTTGGAAACAGTTTAAAATGTTCATTAAGATCATTAATCTACGTACATTGTTCACTTTGCTCTTCTGTCGCTTTCGCGTCTTTCGGAAACGATTTAGGTTCATTGCTTTCGGTAACTGAAAAAAAAAACATACCGATTATAATATTATTTAATCCCACTTGCATTTAACATTTCACCGTACTGATTCGAAGTGACATGATTTACGATATTAGTTCCTTGAATTAGCCTAAACAATTACAGATCACACGACATTAAAGCGCACTGATATATACAATTTCACATCAACAATTATAATTTTAAATTCTTCATTGATGTTAACCTCATTGGTGCATAAACTAAACATTAAAGACAAATAATAGGTCTGAGTCGATTGAAAGAAAAACAAATATACCATGGAACGAAGCAGTGTTGAAGCGCTTTTCAAATGCTACCATAGCCTATATGGTTAAAATTAATTCATAAAAGTTTGATTTCAACTAACAGCGATAACGAGACATACAATACAGAACTTTCAATAGCGAAAGGACACAATACTAATTTAACCCTAGGGCTACCAAGCTTTTTTTGTAACACGGACTACCAAGGGGGGGGTGGTTACCACCCCCTGGATTTCGTGTTTGGTTTTACATATCATAACTTGTAATATAGCAATGGATTCAGCATTCATTTCTGCACAGAATGGTATATTTAGATGTACATTATGTGAATGCACCTCGAAATTACATCACTTTTAACAACGGAACCCCTTAATTAGCAATATTGTATATTATTGCGTACATTTTGTACTTTTGGATAAACAAATATAAGATTATGTGTGTTTTGAAACTAATCCATGTATAAAAGATACACAAAATCATCCCTACACATGTTTATATAGTATAAATGTACATTCATACATATATATCCATACATATATATCGGTTTACGTTGTAATGCTGTATTCAGCCATTTTCACACAGATTACGCGTATTATTATTTATTTTGATCACTTCCGGTATTCAAAAGACAAAGATGTAGGTATGCAAATGAAGCCCTTCATTCCCTCTAAAGAATGGTATCTTTGTTTCTCTTCCAGGAAAACAAATGAATATGCTACAGACAAAAACTAAGGGGGAGTCCTTCCATTCAGCCATTTTTCACTCATATTACGCGTATTATTATTTATTTTGAGCACTTCCGGTTGTCACAGGTCAACTCAGTGACCATAGAAATGTAGCCCCACATTCCCTCTATAGAATGGTATAATTTGCGTCTCTTAATATTAAATGACGGATAAGATATAGTCGAAAGTCTAGGGGGTGGTATCCACCCCCTGGTACCTCGGGTATATTGGCTATAACTTTTGAACGGTGTGAGATATCATGTCACATTTTACGTCAAAACGTGTGTAAATGAACCCCCTACAGCTACCTAAAAGGTCAAATTTTTATTCCATACGGAACAAGTTTGAAATGAATAAAACCTAGGGGGTGGCAACCACCCCCCTTGGTAGCCCGAGGGTTAAATATAAATTTAAGGGTATTCAGTTAGTCAGTCAATCAACCAACCAATCCATCCATTCTTCAATCTATCCATCTATTCATTTATACATAGGCCTACAAGTATATGTATGTATGTATGTATGTATGTATGTATGTATGTATGTATGTATGTATGTATGTATGTATGTATGTATGTATGTATGTATGTATGCATGAATGTATGTATGCATGTATGTATGTATGCATGGATGGATAGTTGTGTGTCGAAGTATGTATATATATATGTATATGTGTATGGGGCATATATGTGTGTTTTCAGGTTTGATTAGACGTTAAGAAAGTTTGCATGCAGATTTTGTTCGCATAAAATCAAAATCCGTTCGTCAATCAATCCATCCATCTATCCATCTACCCACCCAAGCCCTTCCATCCAGCCATCAATCTCTTTAGAATGTTTATAAATTGTCCCTCGAAGATACCTATTCAAGAGGCGCTTCGACAACGTAGCAGACATAGTTCTCAATTCCTTCGTAAGAGACTATGCTAAAGCCAGACGTTTAGGCAGAGGTAGACGATCCTTGAATAAGACTGATTGAAGTCATCGTTATAGTTATAGTGATGGCTGCGAACAGCAATTTCTAGAAAGAAAGAAATTATATGCACAAACCTTCAACGCTGAGAGGAACATCTTCTCCAGATGTGTGTTCTGTCTTTGAAGGATAACGTTCTATATCTTTTCGTTTTACTGTAAAGAAAATAACACAAATCGATTCTCATTTAAATATAAACATTCACATCACAATTTATACTTCTAAATACAAATCTTGACTAGAATTGGAACAACTGGAAACAATAATTAATACGATACCTAGTCGTTCAAATATCTTGAGACGCCAACGCGTTTGTAGGTAGATTCCTCCAGCAATACTTGCCGCAATAATGATCGGAATCAAGAAGAGAAATATGACCAGGATTGCATCAACATACGGCTTCGTGTTTGGGCAAGTTGTGGCTGTTGATGAAATATTAAACAAAAGCAATGAATATTTCATAGAACATTGAGTGAGTTGGCCAATGCAGACATTAAAAGCAGCTATAATATTTATACGAGGATATTAATTAAACGTTTTCCGCACTTAAAACGTGTCTAAAATTGGACAAAAACTTTAAAATGACCGAAGTATTGTCTTACTAGTTGAAAGTTAAGTTGGATCATGTTGTTGTAAAACAACATTCTTACTCTCACCATAATTTAATAAGCGCATCAAACAGCGCATCGAAACAGTGCGTAGATTTTTTAAAATTTCATGCAATTTTCTAGACGCTTAGTACTCGACAAGACGACCCCAATATCAGTTTGTAAACGTTTATTGTGAGTTCAAAATATAATACCGTCACATCTAGCTGAAAAAGTCCTTAGCATTAAAGCATCATTAAAGTCAATGGAGCACGGTAAACCATTCGTTAGAGCGCTCGAATTGTTCCGCGGAGATTAAACATTCAAGCATCCTCTTAAACAGTTACTGCTTAGGGACATTGAACATGTCTTCCACTAAAAGTTGCTCAGCGCCATCGAGTAATGCTTAATCAATGAGTAATAATAAATAATGTAATGTAAGAATGACTGCATCCTGCCCGAACTCAGGTAGTGCCAGTCTTAAATATGGATAAGGGAACGGCTCTAGAAGCCATAAAATTGGGTTAATCGATAGAGACTAGTAAATAAATAATATTCATGGTTCTGCATATCTGGTAGTGCCAGTCCTAAGCCTGGGCAATAGAGAAGGCGACGTCAACGTCATAAAATTTCGTTAAACGCTAGAGACTACTAAATAAAAAGCATGCATGGTTCTGCATATTGAACTACTCACAAGTTCCAATTATTTTAATGGAGCCTGATGTGCAACCATATGGCGTCAGTCTTGATCTCGTTGTTCGGCAATGGAAAGAGGAACCGTCCTTAATCGAGTCAGCTTTCAACGTTAGGTTAGACAGAGAACGATTCCCAGAGGATGAGGTACTGACTCCATCAACGAGAGGTTGGTCTGATCCATCCTCGAACCATTTCAATACGGGAGCATCATCACCATAATAAGTTGCGCTGCAAGTCAACTGCAGCTCTCCCAAAGGAATGCTGCATATGTTTGTACCAATCACTTCGTTCGTCTTCTGGTTAGATTGACAAATAGGACTTTTATCTATAAAATCAATCACCAACAGTGAAAGTAGATTTTCTGATCCAACTAATCATATGAAAATTCGGTGAATGTACTCTAAAAATGTAAATCAATGTTTATCATCAAATACAAACTTAAAAACATTTAACGTAACTGAAAAGAAGCAGAAAGCACAACAAACAGTCTCAACGGGATCGCTTAGTATTAAAAGTGTTTATTGCATTCATGAAGTCTTATGCACAGTCTTAAAATTCTGGCGCATTATAGTTATTTCCATAAGAAATTTCCCAATTTTCCCTTCGAAAATGCAATTCTATTACATTTAAATTTTCTGCTCACACTAACTTCTCCTACATGTCCATATGAATACATCTACCTTGCTTTATGTAGGTTATCTGCCTGAAGTTCTGTAAAAACAAATTAGTATAGACTTATACCTGTCTACAGCAACGGCTTGAACTACGACAAACTGAGCGTTAGACTGTCTGCTTAAAAGGCTATTCTAAAATCTAAACACAAGTTAGCAGAAAACTACTGCTACGGTTCTGACTTTAGCAAACTTATTTTACTTAACCTAGATATGGTTAATTTTAACAGCAACCAAGTTCATTAATGACTCATGTAATGTACGCTTTTGAGGGAATAGCCTAACAAACCTAGAACAATGAGCCGAGCAGAAGCCTTGGCTCCACGCCCTACATCATCCTGACATTCATATTTTCCAGCGTCTTGAACTTGAACAGATCCAATGACAAGATTGAACGTTCCCGTGGCTTCGTTCTTTTCGATCGTAAATCTGTCCCTGTATGCGGCATAGAACTGAGCATAGCCATAAACAATATTCCGATCTCTGCTGTCTCCAACACGATAGTGGAACCATTGAATTTCTTGCGATACAACAGAAGTTGAACAGTTGAAATAAGTCAGCTCGCCAACCAAAGTCTCTGCGTCTGTCGGCTTCACAACCAACTCTGCAATGGCTAAGATTGAAAAGCAGAACACATTTAGTTGTTAAATCAATTGCTTAAGATAAACATTAGTAAGACTACGGCTTAACAGCTTTGCTGTTGTTTCATAATAAATTTAATCCAGAGGATTCACGCATTGGGTTTTAAGATATTGATCAGTATACACACAAGTATGTATGAATGCACGCATAGGCCTATATGCATTTATTCACGCATGTATGTATTTGTAGTCGGTATGTACAATTGTACATGTATGTAGGCATGTATGCGTGCGTATGTATGCATGTATACATGTATGCATGTATGTATGGATATGTTGTATTTATGTGTGAAAAATAAAAAGTATTTTCTTTTTGACGTATGAATATAATAAAAACTACTAACATGCCGCAGTAATTTATTACGAAAATAGTCAGTGTTAACATCGACCTGAATAATTGTCTGATAGTGTAAATCTCAGTGTGCAAATACAATTAAGAAATGTGTTGATACTTTGGAAGATAATCTTACTTATCTGGAAAAAGATAACAGCGGTTGCTATCGAGATTAACGTCTCTCTAAATCCGATAGCCATGATTTGATTATCTGCAAGCAACAAAACACCAAACACTATTATAGGAAAATTCATTACAACATAACCCAAAGCGCAAGACGGTAACAGTGTAGGACTAACTGTAAATTGTAATAGCTGACGTGTATAGCCTCTCCTCAAGAAAGAGTTTCAGCAGAGGAGCGCCTGATCAAAGGAAGAAATAACATGAAACAGATTAGTCACTTCATTGGTGTCTTTAACATCCATAATTTTATTCTCCAAAATAATTTTTGTATCACCAATCGTAATCGTACGATCCAATTATCTAAAGCGTTATGTAGGCTTAATATAATATAAGAGCAGGGCACCATTTCATTCACGAGCGCTGCGTTGTATCAGAGGTGTCTCCAGAAATGCCCAGTTGAGATCCGAGTCTGAGAGACCAACGGGAGAGGCGGAAGAGCAGATGCAAGCGGCCAAGAATAGACAGGTGAAGGGAATTAGACAGAGATGAGAAATGTAGAGATTAAAGTGAAGATTAATCAAAGATTAGAGTTTCCTTCACCCATAGTGGAACGTATATTGGGGAGTCGCCGGAATCTGTCGCTAAGGAAATACCGACTGCTTTAATGAGGTAGCCACTGACTGGAGGACTTATGTGGGTTAGTCGACTGACCGCAGACGTTGCAAGCAACGTATTTTCAACGCGACGGTGATGGACGACTCCCAAGGTTCTGTACAAAGACCCAGTACATAGCTAATCCAATCCAATCTTACCCAATATAACTTCACCTCACCTAAATCTCACCGAACCGAACCCCATCCTACTCCACTCACCCACCCTGCTACCCCACCACATCACACCTCAACTATCCATCACATTACACCTCTTGTTATCTCATCTGAACTCATAGCCTAATTTAATCTGATGACTCATAACCTAATTAATTAATCTGATAATTGTATTTTAATCTGATTGAATCTCCTAATCTAAGCTAACTGGGCCTAAAATACTCTAATCTACAAACTTCAATAGGCCTAGTCGATATGAATTCATGGTTAATCTTAGCACTTCTTAGATCGACAGTGATCATTGTGCAATTCCAAACGCAGACATAACACATACTGTCGTCGGCCATGTCTTCCTTGCCAGCGGTGGTTATAGTGGTTATGAGGGACGATGTAGCAGGTGCAATGCTAGTGCTACGAAGGGCGTCCAAAATCATAATCTAACTGTGACTAAAGTCAATGTACAATAAAATAATGAAGTGCTTTCCCATTAAAATACCATTATCACGTCGCTACGCTTATCAGCTTACTTGTGCTTGTAGGACGAATCTGTAAACCAAATCCGCTTCTTCGCGCAACGCTATTTTTGACTCACCGTAAGTAGGTCACATGAGCTGACGGCATAGTTTATTTTGCAATGAGTTGATTGGGTAACGTCCTTCATAGCGGTTCCACGACAACTCGTCTACAGACATTTCTCAGACAGACATTTCGTCTACGAAATGATTTAATATTGTAACTTTAAAATGGAAGCTGGATTGATGAAAAAAACTGTTTCCCTAAATGGAAGTGGGATTGATGAAAACATTACTTATTGAATAGAAGGTGGATTGATCGAAATAATTTTCCCCGTAAATAGAAGCTGGATACCAAGCTGGATGGATGGATGAAACTAAGATTTCGAATCAATAGAAGGTGGATTGATAAAAATAAATTGGTTCCGTAGGCTAATTAGAAGCTGTATCCATGAGAATACATGATACTGTTTAAGAAAGCGGCCTCTGTTGATTAGCGCTAATGGATACAGCTACACTGGTAGATGAAATGTCTGTGGACGAAAATTTATGCCTATAGACGAAGTGTCGTAGACGAAGAGTCTTTAGACGACTTGTCGTAACACCTATCATCGCCGTTTTCCGTTTTAATGGGTACAACCATCGACCTACAACACCTTAAAATTTGTCAAAGGGGTACGCCTATCTCTTGCAACCAGTGATTGGGCACTAGCTAATTTTTTAAGTTAAACTATAACTAATTTTCAACTAAATAAAAAGTTTAACTAAAAGTTGGCAACTTATTTTATAAATAAGTTGACAAAACTAAACATATTTAGTTAAACTTTTTCCAACTTTTAAAAACGTTTTCACAAACATTTTCACAATGACAGAGATGAAGTGAACTGTAATAATGCAGAGCGTCAATGACAATTTCACTTTCAAACTATGTAATGTATACTAGGCTAATAGTTCTAGTACAGTTCTACAAGAAAATCATAAAGAAAGTTGGTAATGCAAACGATGATTCATTGTGCAATGCAGTTCACTTGACTTGAGTAATAAAACCAGTTACTCATGACAACCATTGCGGAAGATAGTTGCTGATTTTCTTACTCAAACTTTCTAGCTAATAACTAGAAATATTAGTTAAGCTTCAGTTTTTACTAAACTAAATTTTTTAGTTAAACTTCTGCCTTAACTAAAAAAATTAAGTTAAACTAAAAGTTTGCAACTTTTTATTTAACTTTTGTCCATCACTGCTTGCAAGTTGTAACACTGGAATATTATAAAGGAAGCGGTTAAATGCATAGTTGCTGTTCTATGAGAAGAGATCAACTTTTCAATTGCGGACCTAAAAACGCGTCAGTGTTACTGCGGAGTCATAATATCAACACAACGTTTTCGTTATGAGCACGGAACATAGTGAATGTATTCGCAGTGGCGTACCGAGAGGGGGGCAGGGGGGCGAGTCGCCCCGGGCGGCAATTGAGCAGGGGCGGCAAAATAGGGTTGAAGAAAAATAAAAGAAGGAGTGAATGCAGAAAAAAATTGAAAAAAGTATAAGAGAAAGTAATAAAAGTAGACAAAGAAGGAAGGAAAGGAAGAAAAGTAATCCAGTAAATAGCATACAGTGGCGTAATGAGGGGGCGGCACGGGCGGAGGACAGGGCGGCTTCTGACAATGATAGTATAAGAGGGGAAAAGCAAAAAAAACCGGTCATCAGAAATTTTAGCGGAAGTAATAAAGAAAATTTTCCGGAAATTTACAAAATTAAGTGCGCGGCGCGGCATTTTGGGCCGTCGCCCCGGGCGGCATTTAAGCTCCGTACGCCACTGTGTATTCGGAGACTAAATTTATCAGTGAAGTGTAGTAGGCCTATTAACTTTATGGCGGGTACACTGCTCCGCTGGTCAGGCACGGCAAGAAGGCTTTATGCGCAACTCAAACCTTCCAATTAATGCATTGCACTATTTGCTTATCTTTGTGCTCAGGGTGAATTTGCAGAGCGTGGATAAAAAAGTTCAGTTTGTTGGGTTCAGAACGTTCCTGTATTGTTAACTCTTGCCCAAAATGTAAATGCATGCGTTTTTCAATAGCAATGTATGCCCTACAGGCCTACACTGTTAATGTTCAGTGAATTTAACGGGTGAGAATCTTTACGCCAACGATCCTGTCCTGCTTCCAACTAAAAGTCGCAGTCTATAATAGTAATAGGCTATTATGCTATCCTACGATCAGGACTTTGAACCGAGAATAACATGGGATTTAAGTGGTTGAGAAACACAAGTCACGCAATCTGTTTCATAACACTCCAAGTCAACCTGCAACGCTTAGTAGGCCATCCTTCCTGCCATTACTGCACCAGCGACCTGTACTCTAGTCAGAAAATCGGACTGCAGTGGCGAGGATTTTTCCACTGCACTCTTTCATCGAAGATAAGAAACTAAAGCCTCTAACAACAGTGCACACCAATGTCTACCCATCTGAGTTATACTAAATGTAAATGTAGGCCCTACACGTTTTTATATAGCGACCGTATGGCTTTGTCATATTTTTCAGTGAATTGATTAATGATTAGGTGAGGGACTGTTCTGAAGCTTTAGTTGTCTATGCAAAACTTATACAAAACGTCTCTGATAGGATCGCATTCCATTTCTTGCAGGACTTCGTCAATGCATGGACATAATTATATTATTCTGTACACATGTATGCCTACTGCTGAGAACTCCTTTGAAATATGCACACGCATACACCCTCAAGGCTAGGCAACATGGCATTAAATAACGGTGGAATGAGGCCGACTACAAGTCTATAACCACAATTATTCCAGTTGACTGGAGTTACCCACTTCTATAAATATCGCTATCCGGTTACCTAAATACATAATGATCGGCCGTGTTATTATCGCTTTTGCACAGAGTTGTTTTGGTAATGCAGTTAAAGTTAGTTAAGACTAGAGTTCATTTACAAGTATCGATATCGCCTGAGTATTCCACGTGTAATATTGACAATGTAATGATGTAGATCTAATACTGACAATGTAATGATGTAACTCTACGAAATTTCTCAGCGCCATCCAAACGCCTCGTCAGGGAGAACAGCTGAAACGCCAGCGCTATATCAAATGATGTCCGCAGTAGCCAGGTTGTTTGGTCCGTTTCCGTGGCAGGTCAGAATTCAGAGGAGGCCAATCCGAGGAGACATCAAGGTTCAATTTGGAAACAGAATGTTTGCAGTGTCTGGTCCAGGGTTTGTGAAAAGAGGTTCATGAGGGAAGGAAACCTGCACAATTTTATATCATCATCTCTCTATAATGATCGATAAGGAATCGCGTTATACCTGAAATGTCTAGGCTTTAAAATTGAAAATCAAGATTCGACCACTGTCATACGTGGAGGCCTTTTCTTTGTAGTTGTTGTCAGCGACAAATAATATTCCTCTCTCTTCATCGAGACAAAGTCTCATCGGAAACCTTAACTTACTTGTATCTGCCGAAACAAGTATTTTGTTACACTCCAAGGTGGGACTCAATAGCAACACTCTTTTGTTCTTCATATCGGCCACCAGGACATTCAGTGAACTATCCTCAAGCAAGTGAACAGGACGATTCACATGCTGCGCATCTGAGCCTTTCTTTCCTCCAAATGATTTTATTATCTTACCATCAGCATTTGCAACGCAAACTCTTTGCAACGGATCATCGCCCAAACCGTGGCTGAATATGAAATGCATACTCGTTGTTTTGATAGCATGCCATGGATGGCTTATGTTGTCTGCTGGCGAGAGCTTGACTGTTCTAAGCAATTCTCCATCTGGTGAATATTCGTTGATTTTGTTTCCATTAAAGAAATTCAGAACGACATTAGCCTCTCTCGTAACTGACAATTGACCGGCACCTCCTCGAATGGACCATTTCACTGAAGGCGGGTTGTTGGCATCAATACGTAAGATAAACTTTCCTTTGTCAGAGCAATCATCGCAAATATACAGACAACTGTTAGTGTTACAGGATGCTATGTCCAGAGGGTTGGATATCTCATCAATTGGCCAGTTGGGCTCGGGGTGGAAGGTTACTGAATCATACACTTCAATTTCGGAACTAGCCTCGGTTACAACAAATAATTTATTTCGTAAGAGAGTCATTCCAAGGATTGGTCTCGTTTCCTTTTTAGAATCCGATTTTAGGTCCTTGATTTCAATTACATTAACCACCTTTGGTTTATCGCTGTAAGTGGTAAGTGCTAAAAATAAAAATAAAAACACAGTTATTATAATAGTACAAATTTTAAAAAAATGGAAAATGTCAGTCAAAATATGCATATAGCGTAAGGAGATTTAGTGCGAGGAAAACTGAATTATTGACTCAGTGATTTAGAAATAGTGATGTTTTTCTCAGTATTATTGTTCTTGTTCTTCTCCTCGTCTTCATCTTCTTCTTCGTTAATTCTTCTTTTTTTAAATGCCCTTATATAAAAAAAAGCACAAATCGATGGCGCTCACCAACTGTGCTCATGGTCCCTACACAGAAACCGTCCAAGAGTAACCTGAGACTGCTCACGAATGCAGTCGGCAACCGTGCCATGTCACACATTATAGTTACATTACCTTGCTTTCTTGTTTGTATGAATATCGACAATATCGATTTACCTGTCGGATACAGCCGCCCCTCCAATTCACGTTTTTCTTCTTCCAACTGTTTAGTTTTCTTCTCCAACTGTTCAATTTTCATCCTTTTTTCTTCGTTGCTTTTTCGTAACTCTTCATCTGCACAATTATTCGTTTTGAGTGTAACAAACAAGTCTAAACAAAACTTTCTACAAATTATTTCATGGCTGAATCTGTTCTTGTTTTAATGCAACCTTATGCAAACAACCTATGTAGAATTCATTTATTTTATACATTTAAAAAATTTCTGTTATAACGGGTGCACAGTTGACTTTACAATAATTATATGAAATGGAAATACATCATCAAACTAAACAAAACTGAAGTATTTTGTCAAATGCTATGAATTGACTCAATTTTGTGTGACGGTAATTTATAAAAGTTGCTCTTAACTACCAGAGACAGCGAGAAATACACATCGACTTTGTATTGCTAAAAGAAATCATATAAATAGGCTAAAGGCACACATAAATTTTAGATCATATAGGTAAGCCACAAATTGTTTAATAAAATGATTTATTTAATAATGCAATGAGTCAATCAAATACCGAACTCATCCGTCCATTCATTCATCCTCCAACCAAACAACGCATATAAACATCCATCAATCCATCCACCCACCTATCCAACGTATCTATCCATCCACCCAAAATATTTATTCAGTGCTCCTCCAAAAGGCGGTACAAAGAAATAATTTAAATGCGTCTCGATTATTTTGGTATACACTTCTGGAATCTGGTATGGCAAAACTGTTGGGTGTAGGTAGCAAAATAAGATGCTCGCTCTGTTCGTTGAATAAGACACGTTGAAGTCATCATTAGTTATAGTGAAAACTTTATGCAGTAATTTATATCAAGAAAGATTTGTACAAACCGTCAGACTTTAGAGGTACATGTTCCTCAGCACGTAGTCCTGCTTCTACAGAGTAAAGTTCTATAGGCCTATCTTTTCTTTTTCCTGTAAAAAAACAGCACATTCTAATTTTCATTAAATATTTACATTCTATGTTAAAATTAATGCCTCTAAACGTAAGCTTTGGCTAAACTAAGCCTGATGATTAGAAATACGGATATGAGACTGCCAAACATAAATTTTGAAAAAGGGCAAATATTTTAGTAGTCTAAACCGTAATGACAACTTAGAGCTGTTGTTCTCACTTCCCGCGAGTTAGCCCTACTCTGGAAGCAACAATAATAAATAAGATACCTAGTCGTTCGAATATCTTGTGACGCGCTTGTAGGTAGATTCCTCCAAGAACACTTGCCACAATAATGATCGGAATCAGGAAAAGACATATGACCAAGATTGCGTCAACATACGGCTTCGTGTCTGAGCCGGTTGTGGCTGCTGAAGCAACAGAAGTTGAACTGTTGAAATTTCTCAGATCGACAAACAAGTTTTCTGTGTCCGTCGGCTTCACAACCAAATCCGCAGTAGCTAAGATAGAAACCAGAACATACTAAGTTATTTAAGGAATCAAAGTCTGTTCAATTGTTTAAGATACAGATTAATAAAACTATACAGGAAAGATTTCGGACATGGTAAACTAATCCTGTAACGACATTTTGAACTCTTTACCTAAGAATTATAAGTAAAAGTGAACATTGATTGTATATAATATAATTTTATTGTAAAACCTACTTTCTATTCTCACTTACATACTAACTTACTGGATGCAAAATTTTTTGTCATATTATATATAATAAAAAATGTCTGTAACCAAAGTGCGATTAGCAATTGGTTAATAAAGAATAGGCCTATACTTACTTGCTACTATGCTTTAACGTATAATGGCAATTCAAAAAATCAACTGCAAGCCGCAGTAATTTATTATGTAAATGAAAATTAACGTTTAGCTTGCTCTGCATTATTCTGCTATATATAGTGCAAACCTCAGCTGTAAAGATTGTAAATACAAACACAAATTGCTTTGAGAGTTTAATAGATGATCTTACTTATTTTTGGAAAGATAAGAACGGTTGGTAACGACAATAACGTTACTCTAAATACAAACGCCATGATTTGATTAATCTACAAACAGTAAAACAACAAACTAAGGAAAATCACAACAACCATAAAACACAAGACAAGGACAAGGCAGCTAGAATGTAATTGTAATAGGAGATTTGTATAGCGCCTATTCAGAGAGAGAATCACCAGAGGCACTTTCAACCATGAGGAAAAAGAAAACCAGGTTTGAACGGAATGGAGTCACCTAATACCAAGGACCAGTGTTGCCATTGAAGGAAACTAGCCGAACCTAAGGTAACCTACACGGATTATATCTAATCTCAAATCTCTTAACCCTCGGGCTACCAAGCTTTTTTTGTAACACAGGCTACCGTGTTTTTTCATGTTTGGTTTCACATCATATAACTTTTAATATAGCAATGGATTCAGCATTCATTTCTGCACAGAATGGTGTATTTAGTTACATTATGTGAATGCACCTCGAAATTACATCACTTTTAACAACCCCATTAATTAGCAATATTTTATATTATTGCGTACATTTTGTACTTTTTGGATAAACAAATATAAGATTATAAACTAATCTATGTATAAAAGATACACAAAATCATCCCTACTATATATATCCACACATATATATCGGTTTACGTTGTAATGCTGTATTCAACACACAACGCTATTATTATTTCTTTTGATCACTACTTCCGGTATTCAAAAGACAAAGATGTAGGTATGAAAATGAAGCCCTTCATTCCCTCTAAAGAATGGTATCTTTGTTTCTCTTCCAGGAAGACAAATGAATCTACAGACAAAAAACTAAGGGGGGAGTGCATCCATTCAGCCATTTTTAACGCATATTACGCGTAGCCTATTATTATTTATTTTGATCACATCCGGTTTTCATAAGACAAAGATGTAGGTATGCGCGGTAATGCGCCCTGCATTCCCTCTAAAGAATGGTATAACTGTTTCTCTTCTAGGAAGAATAGTCAATAGGCTATAGTCGAAAAACTAAGGGGTAGTATCCACCCCCCTGTTGCCTTGGGTATATCCGGTATATCTTTTGAATGGCGTGGGCTACCACCATGATTTTACCTCAAAATGTGCGCCAATGAATCTGCTACAGCTGCCTAAAATGCAAAAATTATATTCCACATGGAAAAAACATGAAAACCTAGGTGGCAACCAACCCCCCTTGGTAGCCCGAGGGTTAAACCTAACTATAATAGTAGACCTAACGTAAACGTAACCTAACTAAACCGAACCTAATCTTATCTATTAACTTCTATAGCTATAGCCTATGAATATGAATTTGTGGTTCTCTGCATGTCTTAAACCATCCTCAAAATTAATGGACGTTAAGCGCAGACATCAAGCTACGGTTGACCAAGGCGTTTAACATAACGTCGTCGGCCATTGCAAGCGGTGGTTTTAGATCTACGATTTAGCAAGTACAAAGTTACGAAGGTCGCCCTAAGTCACAATCTAGCTGCGACAATTGTCGATAATTATACAAGAAATTAAGTACTTCTAGGATATGAGTCTAGTCATTATCTAGCAGCGACAGATGTCAATATACATAATACAATAAATGTGGTACTTCTAGGATATGAATCTTTATCGCGTGGGTATACGCTCATCAACTTACTTCAGTATCCAGATGTATGTATAAAACCACTCCGCTTCTTCTTGAGACTATACTTTGGGCAGTCATCGAAACTAGGTCAACGTTTCCACACAGCACAGATATGTCTGGGGCTATTCATACGATAAGCATGTACTGTGATGTACATGTACCAAAGTTGCAGTGAATGTAGACTTTTCTGTAGCGACCGTATGACCTAAATCTGTTCGTTTCAAACGAATTAATCGGGGGACATCCTTCACCACCTCTGTCCCATATTGTCGGGACAGTCCCGGAATTGATAAAATAAATTAAAAACGTACCGCGTCCCGCACACGTCCTTTCCGGGACAATGAAACGCTCCGAAATGCACTTTCTCTATAATTAAATACGTAGAATAGCCTATGCTATTTTAATTTTCATCTAATTATAAAGTAAAAATAAATGACAACATCAATAAATATGCTGCGCCGCAAAAAAATACAAATTCGCGACACGATGTCTGGTAATTACATGGTTGAGACCAAAGTTCATAACAAGTCACTTTATCAAGACTTGATAAAGTGACTTAGTCCTTACTATCTAGACTTGCATACTTTTGCTTTTTTCTTTCTATTTAAAAAAAACTACAAATAAAATGCTTAATTTGGATCCAGATCTATTCAGTTGAGGCACAGAGTAGTGTACAGCTCTCTTCCCAATGATTCCAGCTTCTGGTTGAATTTGATTTAAATTTGAAGTACTGTGGTGTCGCGGAATAACAGAAATGTGGTCACCCTGCTCCGGCCCGTTTGAATGGGTGTCACGTCTTTGTGACACCCAAGATTAAACTCTCTTAACAGGCCACCGAGTTTAATGGGCCTAAATTTTGCAATACTTTAATATTACACAGGTTATTACTTTAATAGCCATCGACGAAGCTAACGGTGTCTGTGCGCAATGGCAAAATTTAAACCGAAGAATTGACTCATAATGTTGATATCACATGCGAGGTATTATTATTCAGTTCAAGGTCATTTATGGGCATAAATTACTGTATTAGGAGGCAAACATTTACAGTGTAGTCAGGACCTAAGGACCGAACATGTATGGGTAAAGGCTATGGGTATAGCAAAACTGCTACGGTATTTACTATTTACATGTATATCAGTGTTATTATTAATGAATGAATCAACGACTTCTGTTGCACCGGTGTCTGATGCACGAGGCATCACCCGATGGCACACCAAAGTCAAGCCTATTAAAATTTTGAGGTCAGTAGGCTATTCAGAAGCTCACTCCGATAAGGCAGAGAGATGTTTCGTATACCCATGGCTGCCTGAGATGCAACTAGGCCTATTACAGGGGACCGCCGTAGTCTTCTAATTAAATATATCTGTAAGATTCATCGATATCTCTTACGTTACTTGCTCTGGGAACTATCTCCTAAGTCCTAACAGATGGAAACTACTCGATCGCATTATAAAAGTAATTTAATATATGAAATGAATTTCGATAGCAGATAAATGAGAATATATAAAAATAAAACATTGAAATAAAACCCATAATAAACATACCAAGAAAGAAGTAAAACTCTCATACTGAATTCACGGAGGATCATCATCCTGCAGGCCATGGTTCCCACAAGAATGACGTGAGCTGGGTTTGCGCGGGCTTATAAAGATTTCCGGGCTTGGGTTGGTCACGTGGTAGATCCGGGGTTCAAATCTCGGGTGCAAACTAATCTGGCAGAACCGACCGAAAATGGTCCCCACTATGGGCGCATGGGCCAGGGAACTGTCGGGAAGATGGATCGCCTCACCGGATATGGTGATGATAACTTTATCTGATATGACAAACACTGTCGCTAATACCTAGGGAGAAAGGCATGTATGTGGGTGATTAACTATTATCTCCATGTAACTCTTCTATAGCGCCTTTTCTACTCTGTGATACAACCATGGATATGAAGTGCTAGCGACTTCGTTTTCTTAGCCTCTGCACGTGAGCGCGAGTGACCAGTCCTCTCCCTCGCCGTCTCATCTTCCCACCGACAGTGCACGGTCAGCGTATTCATTATGGCTGAATTGTCTAGGGGCACAGGTGGAACATTAGTCTCAACGCGACTTCTGCCCCGGCGGGGATTAGAACTCCGACCTCTCGATTAACAGTCCAGCAATCTAACCACTACCATCCCGCACCCATAATAGCTTGGCTATGCTTTTGCAACACGCTTCGCACAGACCCTCAGTAAACCATTTGATAGACTGCATGTGTGCATGCACAATATTGTGTACACAAAGTAATGCAGCTCAGAGCGTCGCTGCATTATGTAGGCTATACGCAGGCGGCTGTTAAGCTAGACTGCATGGCTATCAGCAAGGCTTTGGACCTAATGAGGCCGACTACAACCACGATGATTTACAGAACCACTGGAATTTCCAATGTTTATCTACCTCTCTATAAATAAGCACACCGTTGGCCTAAATACATGATGGTGGGCCGTGCCATTTTCGTTTTTGCAGAAGATAATAATTATCGCCGTATTTAAGAGATTTTAACCACGGACTCAGTAAGTATGTAAGTATATTCTTTGATAAGCAATTACTAATCACACGAATACAGCCTACAGTTAACTATAAAACGGACACTAGTTGTAGCATGGAATACCGAAAGCAGTGTTGTTTTGGTAATGCAGTTAAAGTTGTTTAAGACCAGAGTTCATTTAAAATTATCAATGTCTTCCCATTATTCCACGTGTAATACTGACAATGTAATAGAATGTAAACGACAATGTGATAGACATATAATAGAATGTAAATGACAATGTGATAGACAGTTTATTCTTGGTGATATAGGCTAATCTGACATTGTATATTATTTCTATTATTATTATTATTATGTATCAGATAGCGGTGTGTCTCGGAAATTTCATACCAATCAACGAATATATTATATTAATAATGTAAATCCCGAAATTCTCAGACCGAACTTTTTCTCCAGTGCCATATCAATTGAAGTTAACAATATCCAGGTTCGTTGTTTTTTCGTTTCGGTCCCATGCCAGAATCCGAGAGAGGTCAAACAGAGGAGACAGCATTACTGATACAGTGGAATTTTATTGGTGTTGGTAGTCATTGGTTGGTGCAGGAGTAGAACCATGATAGGATCAAAGCGCCTGTTAGGCACGATATTCTGAATGTAGGCCTAAGGTCAATAATTATGTTGGTAAGCAAAATAAACATGATGGAGACGCTACTTCTAACGCCATGGCCCATGGGCTCTACTTGCGAAGAGAGACAGCAAAAAAATTGTTAGTTTTGTTTTCTAGAATTATTGACATACAACATCTAAAGCAGTGAGTTTAAACACTTTGTTGAAATTCAGATTCAATTCAGTTCAATTAAAACATTTGCTGAATCAAGAACACTAATGCAAGTAAAACGTTTCTGGCGTAGCAATCGAGACTAAAATCAGTTTTTTCGATGCTTCTCAACTTTAATAGTAACATTTGGTAGCTGAGAACTTAATACATTCAGTTCTTTTAACAACACTTACTTAATGTACAATTGGATATCTTTATCAAATACAAATGCGAATAAATTGATCAGTTAGAAAGAACCATTCACGGAATTTGAAGAAGCAGATTCTAGTGAGCCTACTCTAAAGGACACTATAGTGACATCATGCCAACTTTTCCCCTCAAATTAGGTATAATTAAAATTAAATCTCATAATTATAGGCTAAAAAACTGCTTACCTATTTAATAGTAATACTAGCCTATATATTACTAGCCTATATAACGCGGTAAGTATAGGCCTACTTAAGCACAACAGTGTGAAATAACTTCAGACATAGTTAATATGACACAATAAAAGCGTTGCAGTATACCCAAAAGCTCTTTTCTCCATCATACGTTAGGTAATCTTATATACCAAGATGCGACCATCGTTCCAAGTGTGTTGATTAGAGTTGTGGTGGTTTAGTGCCACAAACAGCCGATCTCGCGCTTCGTTCAAGCAAATTCTTACTGGACTCAGATTTCTTTTCATTTCAATAAGTTTCCGCTGAAACTTCATATTTGGGCTCAAAAGGAAAACTCGACTTTCTTTCGTGTCGGCCACCAACACCGACTTATCGCTATACTCAGCTAAGCACATTGGAAAGTTCATTTTAGCCATAAACGTTGGCATTTCTTCTATGGCTCTTAAGACTACTCCGTTGGCATCTACGACACAAATTCTGTGGCGATCTTCCTCAGCCATCAGGTGACTAACTGCAAAATTGGTTCCGGTTAGTTTAATGGCATGCCAAATATATCGAAAACCGTCACCAGGGGATAATCTTATGGTATTCACCTTCTCCCCGTCTGATGAATATTCGATGATTACCCGTTTCGTAGCAAAACATACAATCAGGTTGGACTCGTAGGTTGATAATCGGCCGCTGTCACTTTCTGTCGACCATTTCTTTCCTCTGCTTCCACTCAGATCAAGTTTCAAAATCTCACTCTTGGAACTCGAGTCAGCTCTGTCGATAACGTAGAGACATTTGTCTGTGTGTGATGAAGCAATGTCCATCGGACTCTCCAATAGTAAATTCTCTATGACGCTTTCAAAATTGAATGTCGTCGAGTCATATACTTCAATCTCTGGACTTTTCTTACTGACGACGTAGAGATTGTTTTCTAATATAGTTATTCCCGTTACTGAGCTTTTGTTCCTTTTCGATGCTTTTGTGATGATCGCTTCAACTAATTTAGGCGTGCTTTTGATGAAAGTACTGTCTGCAAATGCAAATCCCAAAATTTTGACAAATTGAATCATTTGTTAGTTGGCCTACTGTGTCGTTTAAAATTATGCACGTTTCAATATTATACATTAACGGCATATACATGTATGATTAAGCTGTCTATATTAAATCTTACTATTTAGAGTAGTTGGAGTAGCCGTGTATATTAGATCTGATAAAATGATGATAAATAAGTTCTTCGTTATAATATATGAATACAAATACATATAAATGTCAGATTCGATATCTATTTCAAACTGTTAAAATATTGTATTGATAAATGTTGAATTTACTTACGACATCAGTGGTATAATCTCTAGTGAAAAGTACGTACAAAGTGATAATTATCTATATGTGAATAAATATGCTGTCTAAATATCATCATATTCACCATTGCGATACAAAAGCTGTTCCAGTCCATTGACTTTGGCATTAAGACGTTCATTTTCGGCTTTTACTTCTTCTATTGTTTCTTTACCTTCAATTTAATGTTAAGTACAAACGAAATAGAGTTTGAACTAAACATCTAACAAATTAACATTATTAACCCATCAACTTATTACATCAGTCAGCTATTTCTTATTCATAGATACATAGAACTCAATTTTCCATGGTCCTTATTTTTATATTTCCCGATATTGCGACAGTCACCTTATACTTGAACCACTTGACATATTGTAATTTCAGTCAAGGAGCAGACTTGCGGAAAGATTTGCAGAGGAATCTAGGAAGGACTTGCCATTCAACTGCCAGGTTTTTCATAGTAAAAAACAGACAAAGTCGATGTTCAGTGTCATAAAATTAAGCGTGGAAGCCATTTTGAAAATAACAAGAAATTAAACAAGGACAATTAGAAGAACTCATTAAATTATATTTACAATACCCTGTGACTCTGTTGGCTCTTCTTCACCTGGTGTCGATCGACCTCGTCGATTGTTTGCAGTGTCTGGAAACAGTTTGATTTCGTATTGTCCTTTTACACTTTAAATATATAACAATTATATATCTAGAGTTTCTAGACCAATAAAGTTTATTCAGAACTGTTTAGACTGAATATGTTGGCGTTATTAACATCGACTTTTAGTTTTGCATCGTCTGACTTTAGCATGATTTGACGATGGGTTTGATGACTAGAAGAACTATTATATAGTATTCATGAAAACGATTAAGCTTCATTCACCGTTCTATTCACATTCTCTCTTTCACATAATCCTGTACTCATTTTCTCCATAGGATGTCTCTTGGTCCTCTCTGATTTTCCTTTGGGTTTTACTTGACTTGGCCTATCCTGGGATTTGATATTCCCACCGACTTTGCTTGAGAGCGAACATAGGCTGATGGCTTGAGCCCTAAGCCTATAGCATTGTCGCTAAAAAGTTCCTAGATTGTAATTATTACATTTGCTAGTTCCTGCATTTGGAACTTTACACATCTTTATCTTCGCGACTCTCTTACCGAGACCATCTTTAACTATGAATTGTGTTTGCTTATGGTTCTTGATTTTTACCTTCGTTGAGCACTTCGAAACATCGCACGGAGGGTATTATCCAATCTGAGTTGTACTATACCGTTTTTTATTTAATAGAATCCATCATTTTTTTTCCAGGGTTTCAATCATATCAGACGTATTAAAATCTCAATCAAGGTATGACGTAATACAATTATAAAATAGCACTGTAGATCATAAATAAATAAATAATCAATTAAATTATCGATTAATTTGTTGCATTGTTCTGTCGTGCCTTCAACCGTTTTCGATCCGAGGATTGGGTTCACAAAGCATAGTTTTGCTCCATCTGATTCTGTCTCTCATCTCCTGCAGTATCTGATCGAATGACAGATCATTCCATGTCATCTTAGGTCTTCCGTGAGTTTATGATCCTGGAGCCATGACTTTAGAAACCTCTTCTGCAGGCTATGCCCACTCTTCCACAGTATATACCCGAAGTACCGGTACCAAAGAAATTTATTAACTGGTTACTGATCATAAACACTAAGAGAAGTAAAAATCCCGGATAGATTGTATTTAAAAGCCCACAGAATTCTTGACAAGTTAGCTACAGTAAATTTAAAAGCACAAAAATTCCATTAAGGCAAGTAGCCTAAGTCAATTGAAAGGTTAGTAAATGCCTCACCTGTTAAGTCTATCCATTGCCCTCGTAGATACCACCCGCACGTAAAGCTGGCCAAAATTGCCATTGGAATTAAAATAAGGAGAATATGGATCATGGCGACGGCTGCGTCTTCTTCTGAAAACACAAAGTTTTTAACCTCGGCCAGAATGATGCGGCAAATTTATAACTTAAAATGTTTCAATATCTGGTTTTTCAGCACTGAACAGTTTTCGTTTCATCTAACCAAAAACCAAAAGGAGGATTCGGTTGGCATGACACACCTATTCTAATTAAGCCTTAGATACCTGAACACCTGGCTTTTCAACGCAACGCAGTTTCGTTTCGTCTTACCGAAAAACAAGAATATGGAGATTCCATTTAGTGTGACACAGCGCATATATTAGCCTTACATGAATCAATATCCGGCTTCTCAGCACAAAGTCAATAATATTGTTGTTTCGCTGAACAGAAAAAGAGGAAAGTGGATATCCCACTAAAGAAATTAGAGCCTCCAGTTAGGAGACCATCGTGCAGCTTCTATATTCTAGGCGCTGAAGAAAGGTGTTTATTTAACACAGGCCACAATCTACTATTAAAAAGCCCTGCTGTGAATTCTATTTCAACTACTACTTCTGCTAATTTGTCAAAGGTTCTTTTAGAAACTTGGCCTACCTTTTTAATGCGTCACACGATTAAAAAATTAAATCAGTGATAAAAATAATACTGCGTAGCTATAATAGGTATTGTATTTCAGCCAGTAGCAAACTTCATCCTTTTGTACCAATGTATTACATCATCGACTTTTAAATGAGTGTGGGCTTCTGAATAGGAGCATAACAGCCACTCGAGTCATCTGACTACAGTTTACCTTTTTAACCTTATCTCGATGTCTTGTCTGAAGTGGAGACAGACACAGAGACACACAGACAGACACACAGACAGACAGACACACAGACAGACACACACAGATACACCGACGCACGGACGGACAGACAGAGAAACTAAAACAGAGACAAAGATAGATACAAAAAATAGCTTCATAATACAGAGGTAAAGGTAGATAGGAAGATAGTGAAATAGAATCACACGCGAAGAAATAGAGAAACAAATAGAAACAGGATATTATACAATAGAGGTAAACATTAATTCAAGTCAACACTTGCGGAATTATTGAAGAGAAACTCACCTGGTCTATATTTCAAGTAAACAGCATCCTCCCACACATAGTTGAAAAAACGGATTAAGTCCTAGTTGCATAGTAAATTCGATGACCCAATTACATAAAATTAGGTCTTCGTGAGTGTACGGTTACTTTCAACGGATTGTGGCTTTGGAATACAGTTATGTCTACATGCGACCTTCAACTAATGCTTTCACAAATAACGGAAATTGTGCTATAGAACTCCTTTGTAAGACGAGATTAAGTAGGCTATGGGATCTGAATTTAAATTGCGAACAGCTTTCCTATAAATCCATTTCCAAATTGATTGTACGGCATATCGTATAGGGCCTAGTAAGCAAAACTGAAAATAAGGGGGTCATCCGTACGATGTAAGTAACCTAGGAATGTATTAGTCAAGTCTGCATTTGAAACCAAATGCTTTTTAAATGCAGATTCCGATATCTTTTCGTTGCTCTTAATTCAGCCATCATCGCCGGACTTCAGATGACAGAGATTAAAGACTTCCTAGACCATAGAATCAATCACAAAGCCCTTTGACCATTGAATTAACGAAAGAGCACATAGACAATAAATTTAACCAGATGTACATGTAGATTGTAGACCATAGAACTGACCTAAGAGGACCTAAACCGTAGAATAAACCAGAGAACCAAGACCACAGAATTAACCAGAGGACCTAGACCATAGAGGTTTCGAAAGAGAAATGGAATGTAGAATTAACGAAAGAGCGCATAGACCATAGTATTAACCAAAGAGGATCTAGACCATAGAATTACCCAAAGAGGACGTAGACCATAAAATAAATTAAAGAGGACCTAGACCGTAGAACCAACCAAAGGGGATCTATATTACAGAATTAACCCAAGAGGATCAAGACCACTGAATTTACAAAAAGGACCTGGACTATTATCAAGTGGATCAATTGGGCAATTTTATGATAATGACGCCTTTTCACGAATTATTCCTAGCTATCAGCAAATAATTATTTTCTTGTATGGTACGGCATTAGAGGGTAAGCGAAAAGAGGATAACATAGAATAATAGCAAACAGGACAGGATAGGATAGGATAGGATAGGATAGGATAGGATAGGATACGATACGATACGATACGATACGATAGGATACGATAGGATGGAGTAAATAGCGTAGGGTTGGGTCAGTAAGGTTTTGGTATATAGGGTAGGCTATATTAGGTTGGATAGAGTGTAGTAGGCGAGGTAGGGAGGAGTAGGGTAAGTGGAATATGGTGTGGTAAGCATGGGTATAGAAGGCCTACATGTAGGTAAAATTGGGTATGGTAGGTATGGTAAGGTAGGATGAGGTAGGCTTGGATACGATCACCGTTGATAAATAAATGATTAAACCGGTCAAACTAAACAGTTATTAATTTAATAAATTCTACTTTTATATATGCAGGAGAAAAGTCGTTCGCAAGTGGAGCATTCCAGAGTTAAGGCAGGTAGAAACTGTTATCTTCATATTGAATTTGATAGCAATATAGCATTGGCCATCCAAGTAGCATTGGAATTTCGTGCTTTTGTAGCTATGTTGCTCAAGTTCGTTTACATTTGCCACACGTTCATTGTCTAATTCACAATTGTTCATTGTTCATTAGCAATTCTTCCATCTTTGCAGCTTTTTGCAAAAATAACACTAACCATGAAGACAAATTTATGATAATAAGGAACAATCTCAAATAATATAGCAGTTTATCGGTTAAACTATGTTAGATAAAGTGCAGGATTGTGAACATGGCTCTCTTTTGCTAGACCCCTGGGTTGATCAATGTAANTATTCACGCAGAGTCATGTTCATCAATCAAACTTCTATTTACGAAAATAATTATTTTCATCGATCGAATTTCTATTTACGCACAGAAATATGTTCACCAATACATTTTCTACTTGCGGAAACATTTTTTTCACGAATTCAACTGAGCGTGGAACGTTTAATAATTTAGCAACCTAAAGTACGGGATTGAAAGCATGGTCTGAATTTAGCAACCTAAACTACGGGATAACCGAATACTGAATACAACAGAGACGACTACAACGAGCTACTAGAACTAAGTTCAGGTGCCCAGGAGCATTTATTGAGTTGAGTTGAGTTGAGTTTATTGAACCATTTGCATTCAAATTCAAAATTACAGTGCATAAACAGCAATCACATTAAACAACTTAATTATCTAACAGCACGTTATAGTTTAACAGTATGTGAGCCAAAAGAATATGAGTATGCGAGTCAAGTAGCAAATGATTCATGGGGAGATGAAGCTGGGACAGCTTATCTAGTCTTCCCCATTGGTTACCAGTCACAGAAATACAACAACAAAATGTATTGGGTTAACAGGCTAAGGCAGCCGTACAGTTAGTAACAGTATTCATAGTTAAAACGATAGTCAGCATCACACTCCAAGTTATGAGTTGCTGAGTTAGTACTGGTCAATCAGAAGCGCATTGGATGGCACTGCGATCTATGCGGTCAAGATGTGGCCTTTCAGAGAGTTGTTTCCAGTTCAGCAACGCTAGAGCACAGAGGACATCTCATAATCTTATACTCTCAAACGTTGTTGAATCATTACTTCAAGTGTAACCTTTTGTGACAACTTACGTGAAGTAGGCCTACCAGTTCCATGAACGATCTTCAATTCTTGAAGGCAATCCATACTTACCCAGACAAGGAAGTCTCACGAGTCGCCCTAACAGCATTCTCCCTACATGCGCAACAATCAGGGATTCGATTAACCTCCAACGAGGCTTCCTCCCATATAATATAGTCCATCTACAAAAGAACTACCCGATTTCTTCACCACTTCTACCACCAAAATATCCCAAATCCTCCGATTGGATGACTATTCTTGGTCGAGACCCGCAACATTGGGAGTCAGAACAATCATACAGTGAAGCAAAAGGTATCATATCCGCCCGAAGAGTGACGAACGATATGGCGGAGACAGGAGTGAAACTCATGCAGTCCATCAATGAAGCCCTGGTTCGAAATGAGCAACAGAAACAATTTGTTCTTCAAATGGTCGAGTGCCATCGAAACAAATTCCAAAAGACACTAGGGAATAAGTAGGCCTAACTGACAAACAACTGACAGTATTTCCTTTGATTTTGACTTATATTTTATGTTTAAGTGTTGAAATTTGTTTTTATCTTTGAAAATTACAATGTATAACATTGCTTGCTAAGTGATAATTATTCCCGAGCTTTGCGCAAGTTCTAAGTCTATTCCGATTTTCATCTAATTACGCAAATGACAATGTTTCTCAAGGTGGAACATAAAAACAGGCCGATATTAATTTTGAAACTTCAATTTTTAAACACACCCTAATGTATTTATGCATAAATACACATACAATAAATATATATACACACACATATATATATAGATGAATATTATACATGCATATACTGTATATACAATTATACATATAATGAACATATGTATATATGTTTATAATATAATATTACACTGCAAATCAAAACTTGTACATGAATTTCAAAGAGTGAAAGCGACTATCGTCAATCACAATTTGAAAACCATCGGAACAAATGATTGTGATTTATGCATGAACTGTGAATATGATACTGCTAAATAAAGAATATATAACGAGTTTCAAATAGAGTGAGGGTGACTTTGTCAACAATAATTTTTAAAAAGCAATAGAATAAATAATTTGTATAATATATATTAAGAATTTTATCAATGACCAAACATAAAACATTTGGATGGTATTGACTACATTGAGCAGTTGTTAGCTGAGTTTACTGGGCCTACAGCTCTCCGTACTGTCGTGAAGAGCATCCTGGAAGAGCCCATCCCGGAAGCAGCCAAACGGAGCTTATTAAAACCGCTGCTTCCGAGGCCAGTTTCTCCAGTTCGAAAACCGAAAGCCCTTCTGGCAGAGTTTGACCCTCTGCTATTTAAGAAGGATCAATTCGTCCCGCCGCCATTTCTACTACACAAAAGTTTACTGATCAGCTTAGCGACTATCGTGCAGACGTGCCTCATGGGCATGGGTTAGAGGGTGCAATTGCTTGAGTGCAATTGCACCGGACATAGAGGCTCATCTAAGTGAAGAGCTGATCTGACAGCGCAGTCTGAAATATTCGTAAGTACTTACAGTCGAGTTAGAAAAGTTAACATTGAATATTGATAATGTGTATGACGATGGCGCAGCCTCTGGTTCCATCACCACCACAGCATGCTTTCGGAGTCGTGCAGCACCCATCCTCGATGTGTGCGCATGTCAGCGGCCATGTCGTTTTGTCAGATTACATTGTCGGAACGCAGCATTTGTTCGATAGGTCCCGCACGTTTGGATAATTACTGCTTGCTGAGTCGGCGTGTCGGATTTTTCTTTTAACTCTGCCACGGATATGCTGCGTTTTGAACGGTTTTGGTTGTGAGTCTCAACTTCTCCATGGCTGGAACGGTCCACCTACAGACCGAGGGGGAACAGGTTTCATCCAACTGACCTACTTACGCCGGCATCGTCGGTCAACACGGCGGAACGGGTCGTTGGAGAGAAGCCACTGTTGTCAATCAAGGATACAATGTCAACCGCTCGACGACCAACCGATGCCGTTGCTGTGCGCGGAACTATCCGGGGTGGACCTCCGGACGAAAATATCATCACCATCCGACATACCATCATCCGGGCTGCAGAAATCTCTGAACTGATGGGATCAATAAACTAGTTGGGAATCTGGTGGTGGGCTTAGCGTGATTGCGCGAGCCTGCCACTGGTGACTCTTCTAGTGAGCGATGTTATCATACGACAAAGTAGCCTACTCTGTACAAAACGACATTTAACATCTTGAGACTACACTACGCGCTCTCGTGCAAGACTTGTCTTGTTAAAGCGCGTTAAAGCGCGTTATAAATGTCTAATTGTATTGTATTGTATTGTTGTGGTTGACATCCAAGGAGTTGTGCGAGAGGCAAAGGCTGAAGTCTTAAAGCATCTTGAAGAGTATACTAACGAGGAATCTGGATGGAAAGTGAATTGAGTAATGGCGCTTGGCTTTCGTATCGCGAAATACCAACCACACTCTTAAATTTGCAAAGGTAGATCAGCTTAATCGGCAGTCAAACCAACTATAATTCGTAGCTAAAAATTAGCTTCCTATGCCTTAAGCTGATTCAAGTGATTCTTCATAGTTATCTGAATGTAGGTAATTTGCCTTAAATACCAAGCTGATTCTTCTTTGATTATGTAGGTGATTTGAGTAAACGCATTTGTGGTTCGCCTATAGAAATTTCTTAAATCAAGTGAGCCATAGAGACGGCAGCTACGAAAGCTTAGTTAAGTCAGCTAAGCATTGTACATCCAACTTCGCCTATAGGTGACTCACCATCACGCGCCTAGTTGGATCTCCTAGGCCAGCATCGTTAATTATCCATTAGGCGAGCTGGTTCAACGATGCCGCATCGTTAATTATCCATTAGGCAAGCTGGTTCAACAATGCTCCGTTGTTGTAAGAGCTATGCTGCGTTGTTGTAAGAGATATGCTCCGTTGTTGTAAGAGCGATGCTGTGTTATTGTAAGAGCTATGCTCCGTTGTTGTAAGAGCTATGCTGCGTTGTTGTAAGAGATATGCTGCGTTGTTGTAAGAGATATGCTGCGTTGTTGTAAGAGCTATGCTCCGTTGTTGTAAGAGCTATGCTGCGTTGTTGTAAGAGATATGCTGCGTTGTTGTAAGAGATATGCTGCGTTGTTGTAAGAGCTATGCTCCGTTGTTGTAAGAGATATGCTGCGTTGTTGTAAGAGATATGCTGCGTTGTTATAAGAGCTATGCTGCGTTGTTGTAAGAACGATGCTGCGTTGTTGTAAAAGCTATGCTCCGTTGTTATAAGAGCTATGCTGCGTTGTTGTAAGAACGATGCTGCGTTGTTGTAAGAGCTATGCTCCGTTGTTGGGGCAACTAACTCATAGCATATTTACGCCGCCTATATAGGCCCCTAGTTATATGGGCATAATTTCAGAACTGGCAGTTTTGTTCGTTAGTTGAATTAAAATTATTCATATTATTTTGATGAAGCTTGCGTATATAGGCTACATGTAATTAGATCCGCGTGAATTTGTTGTTGACCTATATCAAAGTTGTAGCCAAAGGTATATCAATCAATCAATTTATTCATTAGTCCAAGAGAACAGAACATTTCACAAATCAAGCAAGTCCATTTCTCAAGTCGCAAAAGTGGTTTACGGGCCTACCGTTGGGCACAATATGTAGACCTGAAGGGATCTAGGCCTATGTCCCGCTGTATATGTATAGGGCACCTTAGTTACCAAATAAGTTACGCACCGGCAGTTGATTCTACTGTCTTTGTACAAATCAAAGGTAACAATTAATCAATCATTAACTTAACTAAGAAATACTAATACATTGTACATGGTCTCAATAAGCCATGAATGCAATATTTTTAAATATAAACACACATAGTTGAATCTACATAATGCCAGAGGCAATTCTATTTCATTAGTCTTTATTTTAGACCAGACTAGTGAGGAACTGAAAATGTCATGTAGCTTTTAAATCGGCATGCAAGTACATATAAAAAATAAAGCACATCAACTGAATTAGCACAAGCATTGAAGCATGTTTTAAACATCACACCCTCTAGTAATATTAACTATGAAACTGGTATTCCTGGAAAGAAAAAACACACAAAGTACATGCCATTGAACAATTTAGCATAATGTAAAGCTATTCAATATAATCTAGACTCCTATAACGCCATTGTCACAATGCATAAGGTATCAACAAAAGTCAGTCTTAATCCATTCGAGAAGCAAGATTAAAATGCGACAAGTAAGAAAAACCAGAAATCTAGCTACATGCCGGCAAGCTGAAACAGACGAGTTTTATGCTCAGCTCTGAATAATGTTAAATAAATAACACAATGCACAAACAGGGCAGCAGAAGTTAAGGGTAATTAGCAGGACGTGATGGGCACCTTGCCTGGCTGCTAAACAGTTCAATTCGACTCTTGTAATAACTTGTGATCACCCGTTCATACTAGGTATTGTAATTATACTGTGATGTGTCAGTTTGAAATAATAAACAAAGATTATCTTTATAATTATTATGAACGGTCATCTCAGCAGAGCTCGGCGAGCGGTGGCAGTATCCCAGAGAGGCAGATGGCGTTCCCCCGTCGAAGAGCCACTGAGATCCGCTGGAATACGTATGATGACTCCATTGGATCATGGGTTGCATCACTTATCCGTCATCCCAACTCAGAAACGAACTGCAGTCCCTCCCTTATCCAAGTGCCGCCAGTTTTCAAGGCGACCTCTACAAAAGCTTGGGTTGTAGTGACGGTGGTATACTTGACCCTCTTGGACACAGCCTCGCGTCCGACAGCTTTGCCAGCTCTGATAGATGTATGACCAAGATGAGATGTGCTGACTTTTTCTCAACACATTACTATTATTAATAGTTTATGCTGAGGAACAATACAGTTATTGTCCATAGCTCTGACAGTAGACTTTTTGGAACATCAGGTGGAAAATTTCGACTCTTTTACTTTGTACTTTTTGTGCCATGTGCTGAAGTGCACTGCAAAAAAACACCAAACAGCACAATTAATCAAAGAACATCATCGCTATAGCCCCATTCCAACATTGGCACTGCAAATGCAGCATAACACTAATTGACTCCATAGTAGGGTGGTTGCATCTCTAATGGAAAATTTTCAACGTCACTTGCTTACTTTCGCCAACCCGGCATTCCGTGCCAATTGGTTTAGAAGTAATGTAGCTCAAAAATTATCAAGATCGAACAATATCTAGGACTCGCACAACGTCTTTGAAATTTTGATTTTTACAAATAATTTTCGTCATTTCGAGTATAAGTATTTGATTCGCATTTTTGGACCTATGTTTAGTTTTAAACAGAAAGGCTAGAGGATTTTACTTCAGCACAACTAAAAATAATTTCTACAATGCTTATGTTCTCGTTGATTGTTTATTATTTATTTTTATTGGCATTTTAGTGGAATTTGATCCGTGAGTTCCTGAGACCGATAACCACAAATCCATACAAGCAAGCACACAATGTTAGGTCTAACGTTGAATCTTCAATGCACGACAGTAGGCCTACACACTAAGCACATAGTGTCACCTATATTATGTAATAGATAATACTATTATAGTATATTATACATTATACAATTATATATCATACAAGCACAAAGTTTCCATATAAAAAGTTTGTGTTCTGAACTAAATCTCCTTTTAGTTCCAGTTGTAACTATGGACCTACTGCTCTTCCTTCCTCTTGCATCAGCTATTTAACATGTGCTTTATTTTACCCAATAGAACCAGCTGTATTCTTCATTGGTAAAATTGTAATCAACAGCACTTTACATAATAGGGAGAACAGGGCAAGAGAGGCCCTTTTAGAACACATTTTATATTTTCAAAAATAGATAACATAATGCCACAATTTTTCATAGGAATGATTAAACTCATAAAGCTAACACAAATGCCTTGAAAATTGACTATATATGATAAGATTGCAATATTTTGCAAAATACGCCAAAACACAAAGTGAAAATGCCACTCTTACCACTACCCCTTTGGCAAAAGTGGCATATAGCCTACTGCTGCTCATGCCCAAGTGCTTGGTCATGTTTTACATAAAGGCAGTGCTAATGGTAATTGAGCTATCTGAATTATATGTTTCACATTTAACAACAGTAACGAGAAAATGAATTAAAACTGTCATTTGTAATCTTACATAAGATAAATTGATAGCAAACGACAGTAATTACAATAAAAAATTGCGTGTCGCCGGGCTCAATAGGGGCGCAGCTTTCATGGCACCAGTACTTGCATGTTAAGCATTGAATCCATGTTTCTTCGTGTTGGTCGCTGTAAGCTGTAAAGCTCTCTGCATTAAGAACAGTGGAGGCTGATGTCACTCTCCACGTTATGACACTCTGCTGTTGCTGGTTCTGTTTCTTCTGCTTGTAGTTCCTCTGCTTCTGTTTCTTCTGTTGCTCGTTCTACTTCTGATTTTTCTGCTTCTGGTTCTTCTGCTTCTAGTGCCTCTGCTTCTGGTTTTATGCTTCTGGCTCGTTTGCTTTTTGCATCCATAGCAACTCGTTCTCGGCACCAACAATTAAAGGAGCGTGCCGTCAAGCGGTCAAGGCCCCATTGACATTGACTAAGTACTAAGTAGCAATAATAATAATAACTGTAATAAATTATTTTAATCACTAATCAGTGTAATCACTAGTAATCAGGCATGCAATAATGTCATTGTGTTGTAATCTGGACCTACTGCAAGTGGTTGAATTTATTCATAGTTTATGTATTCATTGTTGATTACAACTATTATGCTTACTGTTCGAGTGTTCGCATATTGATATATGGTAAAACTTTGACGGTGTTGTGCGAGTCCTAAATATTAATATTTTTTCATACAACTTTTTGTGTGATGTTTCTGGATGGAATGGAACCAAATGGAACCTTGGCGAACAGTAGATTCACACTTTTATTATTAAGGACCACCCTACTCCATAAGCATAATTATTAAACTTTAAACAAGGAACAATATAGAACACCGCTTAGCGTCAAAGTCCAACATGTAATTGTCATTGCATCTGGTAACTTCTATCTTGCTAGTGTCTAATGTTTACGGCATTAACTGATCGCATTCTATATATAGAGGGCTTTTCATTGCCATCATAAACTCTGTCTCAGAGGATTGATCTTTTGGATATTGACCTGATTGCAGGTTGGCTTTAGGGTGCCATTGGTTGATGCCTTCCTTGTGCATTACAAAAATATGTCACAATTAGCCATAAAATATCATCACTACAGTTTCACAACACTGGCTGGCACTACAAATAAGAATTAACCACCAGACACGTAGGTGTAGTTATATGCAAGAGTCTCCTAAAGCATATGCAGCTTTCAACCAAGAAAGATTTAGCAGGCTTTCAATCTCCACCATAATCTCTGATCTTCTGGATACTGACCATATTAACTTGGCGTTCATGTACCACCAGTTTTTGACTTGTCCGATACAAGTTACTAATAACAATTACTTCTTGGATTTTGACACTAGGAAGCATTTCTGAGTCAGGTTGTCAAACATAGGAAGCTCACGGTTATGGGAGTGTGATGTTTACTAGTACTCTTCTAGACAACATGGACAGTTTATAAGTACTGCATGGGTATTCCATAATTGCAATGTTGCTTGATAAAACCAGAGCACGAGGAGATATTTTGTAATTGATTGATTAGAGCATTCGCCTTGTAATATGGGGAGTCGAAGATCGAGACTCCTCTGAAATGGTTACTCTGTAGGGACTTTTAGAAAGACCTTTACTAACAATTGCTCAGCGATTTCAATTGATACTAGGTTATTAGATAGTAGTGCTTAATAAATGCATATTAATAATGATGTTGATACTACTAATAATAATATGGCGGAAAATTAGATACTTACGATGTGTGTCCGAAATGTAAGAGAAGGTGTTTTTGACCACACTGCTTCAATTGACAGAGCAAGATGACATCACCCATTTCAAGTGTCAGAGTCCAAACAGCTGCACTGACTCTCAAATAAAGTCATTTCTTCAATCGAATCTCAAATGGCAAGTCCTGCACTTTGTAGATCCGTGTCAAAAAAGGAAAACCAGTCAGGAGTGGAATGAATAATAAGGTTACTAGACAATTCCAGATGGGGACCTGGCAGGTAAAAGGCTCCCCGTCATTTACTTCTCTGAGGTTACATTAATTTTCTCTCATCGACAAGGAAAGACACAAAGAGAAAGACAGACAGAAATGTAAACAAGGACAATTGCCAGACGCATGCACACACCCAGATACATAAGATTTACAGGAAGCAGAGTAATCCTAATCGCAATTGAAATCAGCAGATTTATATGCACTCCTCAAAACTTAAGCATATGGAACGAGCTTATTCACAAGCACTGCATCAAGTCAAAGGAGTTGTCCAGAGACACTGGTCATGTGGAGGTCAAAGTCCAGATGATTAGCATCACTCTCATGCTTCACTCACAATTGCTCAGTGCATCATCGATTGATACCACTTTACTCTTTTTCGTTGCAAAATTAGACAGAGGATAAGTTACATAAAATGTTCAGTGATGGACACAAAAGAATTTTTAGTTAAACTAAAACTATTTTTAGTTACCTTAACTAAAAAAATGTTCCACGAATTTCTACCTCGACGTACTGCAATACCACTTTCTTCAATGTTGTACTTTCATCTCTTCCAGCCATTTCTTTCTGCATTCCATTGTGCAATAGAATTTCTTTCTGAATATCAGGTGAAAGGTGACATTTCATCACTGACTTTACTTCAGTTTCATTGTTCTGATGTTCTGTGGCTTGACTTTCAGAATTACCAACCACTTGAATTCGATTCACCCTCGAATTTTCTTGTTTTCCATAATTTGAGGTTGTAACAGGAACTGGACAGAATTTCATCAAATGCCTGTCTGATCCACAGTTATGACAACGTTTCACCACTGCACCTCGTTGTTCGATGCTTTCTTTTCTCTTATATGGAGTAAACGATGCATTGCCTTCTCTCGCGACAAACCTTGGTGGTGATTTGTTATATACCTGACGTTGTCTGGTCATCATCGACTCTCTATTCTCGTGAACAACCGGAGAATTTGGTTTCACTTCTGCACCTCTGAACTGATTTCCTGTTTCTTGATTGCTCTTCCAATGAAAACCAAAATTTGGAGTGAACTGTTGATTTCTTTTTACATTGGGTACAAAATCAAAACTTGTCTTATTCGGAATTGCCAAACCAATTCGATTATTAACATGAATGTCTGCTAGGTCTGCCACAACACTAGCTTCGTAACAATCAGTTCCTTCCTTCGACAACACAAACTGTAGTGGACCTGGTGGTAGTGATTCTTTCAACTTATCCGCCACTAACAAATCAAACAGTTTCTCAAAATTCTTATCCACTTTGCGACTTTTCACATAATAGTTCAGCAAGTTCTTCAGCCTTGCTGTAAACATTGTATACGTTTCTTCAGCTGTCTTCTTCGCATCAATAAACTTCGATCTGTACTCTCTCGGTGTCAACTTGAATTCTTTTAACAAGTGCTGTTTCACGATCTCATAATCATCTAAATCATCGAATGACAATCTGTTTAGAACAGTTCTAGCTTTCGGAGTCATCAATGGCAATAGTAACTTCACCCAGAATTGTTCTTGCACGTTGAAACTACGAAACGCATTCTCAACCGTTTCGAAATATAATGGCACCTCCATCATATCGTTTGGCATTTTAGGTAACACGTGTTTCATGGCATCACCAATTTCTTTATTTTCGAAACCATCGTTTCACTTTCTTCCTGTTTCCTTTTCTGTTCTTCTCGTTCTTCTTCTCTTCTTTGCTCTTGAGCTTCTCTATTTTGCTTCTCCTCTTTGAGTTGTGCTTCTTTTAATGCTATTTTTTGTTGTTCCAACTTTAAACGTTCTTGTCTTTCCTCTTCCGCCTTCTCCATGCTTTCTTTCTGTAATTTCAGTTCTTCTTGTCTAACCTCTTCTGCTCGCTCCAACTCTGAAATTCGCACTTTTTCCTTTTCTTCTTCACGTAGTCTCTTCTCTTCAATCTGTTGCTGACGTATCTCTTCGTCACTTTTCCGCGCCCTTTCAAATTCAATCATCTGCTCTAATCTTCTCCTTTCAGCATCTTCTCGATCTCTTTTCAATTGCTCTAATTGAATCTCAAATTGCTGCTTTTGCAACTCAAGTTCTGCCACACGAACTTGCTTTGCTTTCTCTTCTTTCTCTCTCTGAAGACGTAATTCTTCCTGTCTTGCATTCTCTGCTTTCTCTTCTTTCTCTCTCTGAAGACGTAATTCTTCCTGTCTTGTATTCTCTGCTTTCTCTTCTTTCTCTCTCTGAAGACGTTCTGCCTTCTCTTCTTTCTCTCTCTGAAGACGTAATTCTTCCTGTCGCATTTCTTTCTCTTCTTGTCTCCGTTTCTCCTCTCTTTCTTTCTCGTCTTGTCTTCGTTTCTCCTCTTTCTCTTTCTCTTCTTGTCTTCGTTTCTCCTCTCTTTCTTCTTTCATCATCATCCACTGCATCATCATCTCCATAGACATAAGTCCAGGCGGTTTTTCAATAACCTTTTCCACAGCACCGCCGACAGCACCTTCTTCTTCTTCTGCTTCTTCTTTAAGCCAGACTTCAGCTAGCGCTTCTAGCATGTCCTCACGTGACATATCTTCCAGTTTCTCTTCTTCAAAACCAGCCTTTAACAAGCGCTGTTTTAATCTTTCAGAAGACATCTTCTTCAGTTCTGCTTGTTTCTTGACACTTAATTTCTCCATCTTACTTCTTTACTTCAGTGCTGTCCTTTCTGGAAAACACGAGTTTTCTTTTGTGTTTGAAGTATTGGGGATTGTTCTTTGTTTGAAAACAACAAACTTTTATACCTTTGTCGTTGAGGCTTTCGTTGTCGTAGATTTACCAATGATTTGAATGCGTATTCACCAGTCGACGTTGTTTCAAATCTCCGACGTTGTTTCGAATCCCAGACGTTGTTTCGAATCCCAGACGTTGTTTCGAATCCCAGACGTTGTTTCGAATCCCAGACGTTGTTTCGAATCCCACCGCTGCTGCCACCAAATATGTCACCAACTCTTTTTCTTTCTTAGTTGTGACCTACCTCAAGAACTTTCCTTATCTCTACATATAAATTGCTCAACGACTTCTAACTGTTTAAGAATTAAATTGACACAGTTCTTTCAATGTTTCTTTCTCTTCTTCAAACACAGTTGAATAACAACAACTCAACTCTTGCCTTAAAACAACTGTACTACACTGTATAGTTCAAATTCACTGTCATCAGCAGTTTCTAAGTTTGGCGCGCTAACTGCACGTGTAAAACAATCTACCGTCAGCCAATGTTTAGGCTACTTTAGGCCAAGCGCCCACGAGCCGACAGCGCAACTAAGGCCTAAGACTAAAACGCTTAACAATCGATACACATTATATATATATCAACCTAAAGAACACCTGTGCTCATTATATATGCAAAACATTTGTTCACATCCACTTCTTTGAGTATAAAAATATAAGCGTTCTATTTACGTTGTTGAATGCAACTTTGTTCTTCTTGTATCATGGTTCTCTTACATTTAGTGATATCTTTCGGCACCGTTGACTTAAATTAAAGCTTCAGTGAGAAATACTCACACGATGACGTGTTGCGATTGACTTTTATAAACAGCTGCAAAAAAGCGTTTTAAAGGTGTCTAAAATTAGCTGTGTTTGGTGTCTAATATTATCAGGTGTCTAACGATATTTTGCGGTAAGATCGCAGGGTCTAGCTAGCGATTTAGCGCAATTCATGAACATAATTGTAAAATGAAGGTAATTATCTGTTTGTCTTTGTATTGATATGACTGTGCATCTGTCCGTCTATTCCTCTATCTTTCCACGTATTATATCTATCCATTTGAATTAAATAGCGCCAACATTTTCTGTCCTCGCTGCTTCATCTTCCACCGACTGAATGCGGTAAGTTATTGTTTGACGACTCTATATCAAAAACAAAGATGAATAGCGTCGTCCACCTTCTTTAAACGCGATAAGGACTGGCACCACCCGACAACGACGCTGGCAGAGTTTCCATGTCCGTCTCCACTATTATATTGAAGATATTGTAATCGTGTTTTATGGTGTCTACTTCAAACTTTGTGTTTCAATTCGTATTAGCGAACATGTTGCGTATAACGGCACGGTAACTACAGCGATTGGCTGTTTTAGTCTTATATAAGTGCACTGAAGGAGGTGTCTAGAAGGAACTTGGCATTTTACGTACTACAATAAGTGTTTCATGATATAATTTTACAACATTATTAGTAATATAGTTTAAAAATATGGTAACTGACAAAATCCGTCAACCTATCGTTCATTTTACTTATTATGAATAAACGTTGACTCTTTATTCACATAATTTCTTTTCTTTTGCTCCCACGCGCCACAAATTCGACAATATCTAATCTTTTCTTGTCTTGCCATCCCAAATTTTATCTTATCATTTGCTTCCTTCAAAAATTCTATCATTTAACAGGTTTTTTAAAGAACGTTTAGTCCTTACAAAAACAGCTTTTGTGTGCATCGAGACTAGTCTTGCCAGCCCTAAGCTTGTGTAAAGGAGGAGGGTGACGCAAATCATCGTTTTTCTTATGACACAGCGTTGTTATACAAGAAATTAAAGAACCAAACAGATGTGCGTTCTTCACGACTTAAGGTACATGTAAGTACTGCAGTATAGTATACAAGCACGGCAATCATGGAATGTAGTTAAACAGTATATACTGCGACGCTCTCCATAGACACATTTAAAACGCTCTCTAAGAACATAATACTTCTTCGCACGCTATAGTGTAACTGTGTAACGTCAAACGTTGTTCCAATCTTTAAATTACACGTCCTTGCGGCCTAAAATATTCAGAAATTTCAGCTGCGCACTCTTCCTCAAACTGTCAAAGTGTAGGCTACTTGAACCGATGTGTAAAATTTCAGGCATTACACTGAAGGCGTGTGTAGTTGACTTAACCTCTCTTAAATTCATACTACACACTCCAGACAAGTCAACTGCACACTGTTTTATCGTAATCGTAACTGTAATCACGAGATTTGTACTGCGCCAAAAAAGCAAAGTCACTTGAACCAGATAAGGTTGTAGCACTAGTCTTATGGCGTTGATGTAAAACATACCTAAGTATTGTCTTAGGGCTTTGAGATTTGTTAATCTAGTTATAGTTTGGTTGGTTATTTTTCTACGACGTTGTCTCATAACATAGCTGATTGGCGTCGTCCTCCGTTGTATCCAGGCTTGGGACTGGCACTTCCGGAGCACGGGATTAAATGCCTCAAAAATTATTATTTTGTGTTTTAAGATAACACGATCTCTTGCGTTCTAATCGACATGTCAACCATCTATCGATCGTTAGTAAGTATTGTGTGTGTCCACAGTTTAACGGCAGCTTATGATTACATAGGCCGTTGCCGCCGACAAAGATTAGTTTTGGCATATAACAGCTCTCTTAATTAGTTAGTAATTATTGTGTGTGTCCACAGTTTAACGGCAGCTTATGACAACATAGGCCGTTGCCGCCGACAAAGATTAGTTTTGGCATATTACAGCTGTTAGTAATTATTCTGCGTGATTGCTCAACTTATATTGCTGGAAATTATCTTAGTAAAGGTGTCTAAGTACAAGATTAAATTTTAATTGTTTCTTTTGTTTAACGACATCGTATAGTTGCAAGGGACATTTCCGCCCTTACTTTGCTTGTTTTATTAATTCTGTAATAAAGAAATTAACTGTTGCTTATCCTAAATGAAATGGGACACTAGGATTCCCTAACTAGCATTGCGTTGTATTGCATTGTATTGTTTGCAATCAGGCTAATCTAATAATAGCAACTCTTCTGAGCTTATGAATTTCAGTTCGCCTCCCGATGATGGCTTTTTTAGATATTTAAATCTCGTACTTTGGAAGTGCTAGTCCCAAGCCTGGATGAAGCAGGAGGGCGACACAAATGATCTTTGCTATCAGACAATGTCGTTAAACTGAAACTACAACTACTAAGGTGCTACGCTGCTGAAGTAAGAGACTCATTTAACCCTTTGGAAGTGAAGTGAAGCATTGGAACGTTTGAGGTGAGGTGGGGTATGACATACACAATACATATTTTTACTTGCAAGTCACAATATCAACTACATAACATTAATTGTGAGCTAAACAATAGTTTTGTAATCAATTATAAGCTAAACTGGTGATTGTCAGGAACAAATAGCTGTTTTCAATCATAATTGAAATGACCAGAGCGGTTGCGTTCAAAATCAAAGCGGACCTCTGCAATGGCATCTTCGTGGCCCTTGAAACATGTAACGTTTACTAACACGTGACATACTACCCGTAATAATGGACCAACTTTGCATCTATGCAGAACTATATATATTTTATATCTTATTATCTGCAATAATCTTCTATTATCCCCAATTTTTTCTGCACTGAGCCGTTACTTTTTTTTAATTCATTAAAATCAACATGTATACGAAAAATTATAATTTCACTTGAATTTGCAAAGAAAAATAAAACAAATGTGCGTTCAAAAGTATCTTAAGTTAAATTATCCTAATGTGTCCGTATTTCACATTCACATTCACTATATAAGGTAGAAAAAAAATAATCTATGCTGGTTCCACTTTTTCCGTAGAAAACGCAGCGTAGAATAGCTATGGGGTGTGTCATACCCCACCTCACCTCCAAAAGGTTAAGAATCGCATATCTATGTTTCTTGATGTATCCGTTGGTCTATCTACCTGTCTGTGAATCTATCTGTGTGTCTGTCTGTGTGTCTGTCTATCTATATCTATAAATCTGTCTGTCTGTTTGCGTGTGTCTGTTGGTATTTCTCTTGATTTTCGCGAATTACGTCTATATACAAAAGATAGACATCGTTTTAAAGGTGTCTAATATTAGCTCTGTTTGTTTAATATAATTATAATGTAGAGTCCAACTATATCTTGCGCTAAGATCGTAAGGTCATAGCTAGCGATTTAACGCAATTCACAAACATAATCGTAAAACGAAGGTGAATGCCTAAGTGGCTGTCTCAGACTGTTTGTCTATGTGTTGATCTGGCTATGCATCTGTCTGTCTGTCTATCCGTCTATCTTTCTAGCTATTATATCTATCTCTTAGAATTATATGGTACTGACAATTTCCGTCTTCGCTGCTTCGTCTTCCCACCGACTGAATACGGTAAGTTTTTGTTTGACGACATTATATCAAAACAAGGATGAATAGCGTTGCCCTCCTCATAGGACGGTGTTAAACGTTTGGAATAATATTAAACAGTCGCTAGATGAGAATCTCCAAAATCCCGTGGAAAGTGGTAGCAAATTCTTTTTTGGTCATTGCATTAATTCATTATATTAAGTTAATGAAAATTAATAATTCTGCCACTGTAAATACTGTGGTAATGCCAGCCCCAAACCTAGAGAAAGGGGGAGGTCGACGTCAACGGCCCTGGCAGCCACAAGATGTCGTTAAACAATGGAGGCTGTTATTACAATAGGCGACGACAGCAACTGAGAGAGTAAGGGTTCGAACCTCCTCCTCTGAAACGGTTTCTGTGTAGGAATCCTTGAGTATGTCCTTTGCTCACAATTGCTCAGCGCCATCGAGCGATTCTTGGTCAATATACAATGGCGTTTAATGAATGCATAAAAAATTATAATAATTTTAGGTTTTGCATGAGGTCTTTATGAAAACACAATTATAATATAATGCGAACTTCTGTAGCGTCAATTTAATATAATGCATATGCTCACATTAAACACCTTTAAAACACTTTTTATATTCCTATATATAATGATCAGCTGCCACTGATGTTAACTTTTTCGTGGACTGCGAGTGTAATTCTGTGACCGCTTCGTTTGGGTGGCTTTCATTACATGGGATCTCGACTCTGGTAATCTGAACAAATGCGCTACAAAATCTTTCGTTTGACCCTGATTAAGACTCGCTCTATATGACGCTTAGTGTGTCCCCAAGATACTTAGGCTAATAAAGCGTCTTTAGAGGTTCTCTAAAAACTTCTGTTCCCGATAGCTTAGTGGTGTTCATTTAAAAACAAAAGCTCATCTATGAGCAATTAATGCTCCGAAAAGCTGTAAAAGTTATCCCGTGCACACGTAAAGTTCAGGTAAGATCGAACCTGGCAACCGGAAGATGTCGCTAAACACTGAAAAATTAGCTTTTTCATTAGACACCCTTAAAACAGTTCAACCAATGTTATAATTAAGCGTAGTTAAGGTTTTGCTAGTTAATTCCATGACTGCCGTATTCGGGTGGTGCCAGCCCCAAGTATAGATCAAGAAGAGGAGTAACGTCAACGGCCCTGGTGGCAGCAAGATGTCGCTAAGCACTGGTAACTACTAAAAGGTCGATACATTTCGTCACATTCGCTTAAGTATTTTTGTTTCTTGTTGCATTAATTGATGACGTCTCCGTTGTGATGTGGTTGACTGTCACAAACCAAGTTTGTTTGCAATGTAACGAGGGAGAGGGAAGAGAGAATGGAAGAAGAACGTTGGCGGCGAGGGAATAGGGGAATGTTCACCATCACTTAATGGGACAAAGTTACGTCCTTGCTTAAATGATTAATTTTGTTGATTTATTGTTGCCTGATCCGTTATATATGGACCGAGAGTATAATTAATCGGTGTTTGGAGTTACCTCGGCCGATGGACCACCGATTTTTCTGGTTTCCTTACAGACCAGACTTACTCTGGACTTTCCATCCAACGACTATTGAATTATGCAGTAAGGTTTCATCTGAAGTCGGATGCCGTGTGCACTCTTGTATAGGAGGAGGAAAGAGTAGGAGGATGAGTGAATAAGTAAGATGCATCTACGCAGAGCGCGGTTATGCAACTGGTAAAATAAAGAATATACTAACTTACTTATAATAGATACCTCTGTAACGACGTCGCCTATGAAAATAATGGTTGCATTTACTGAACGCTGTTGATGAGAAGATCAGACAGCAAGGAAGAGGATTGGCCTCCTCAAACCTATCGCTCCCTGCTTAGGTTACCTTGATTTGGGTCAGTTAGTGTTCAGAGTTTAAGGCTCGAAAGTGTCAACACTGATTACACAACCATTACCTCATTCTGGTTCCATGCCAACAGGACTTTTTTCTGGACCATACATTTCAGCTGAAGTCGGACGCGTTGAGTGATCTTAAGTTGTTGCGGAAAAATTCGATATAAAGGTGTCGAAATTGCGCGCTATATCATTTGAAAAATTAAGTGTTTAACGACATCTTAAATGACATTATTAATAAAACCTACCTTTTCTTGAATGGGATAAATCCCCATACGTACCTCGATCGATAAGCTCGGTTTATCGAACGACATAGGAAGCATTAAATGCGACGATTACTGTTGATCCTAATGCTCGAATACTAGACACCTTTAATAAGGCGTAGCATTTTATTATATTAATCATCGGTTGAGTAGAGTAGGTCAACTGCGTGAAGAAAACTTAAGATTGGCTTGCAGAAAAATACAATCGTAAAAAGAAACATTACAACGTTAACGAAACATTACATGGGAATGGATTTATATTGCGATGCAGAAAGTGTTTTAAAGGTGTGTGATTAGAACATTTTGATTATATGCCACGATAGCTATTGATCTTCTGGTCGAAACCTTTGCATAACATAGTTATATAATAATCAGCTGATCATGAACAGTTTTGTGTAAATACTTAATGTACATAAACAGAATCAATAGTTTGCATCGACGAAACCGTCCGGAAGATAGTTTAGAAAGTCTACATTCAACGATTTACATAATTATAAAACAAAAATCAAAACTAAGACAGGATCAGACTTAACTTCACAGGGCTTAACTTTGTATTGCATGCGACGGTGGTGTTCAGTCAACAGCACTTTATAAATGGTCGTGACAACCACCCAACTTTTTGGCTATTTGCTTAAATGTTTTTTGAGTTGTCTTGTTATGAAGCAAGTTCAAGCAACGTCAGTTAACGGCTGTGAATTCCTGTTTATTTAGCTCTCACAATGATGTCTTCACGTAAGCTCACTTACTTATTGTTTTATGTCGTATAAATTGGTGGAATCGTCCGTCTTGTTGCACATTATAAAAACATAGCAAGTGAGTACACAATTAAAGGAGAGAGAAAGAGAAGGGACGAAGACGAAATTTGGTGGCAATGGAATAGGGGAATGTTCACCGTCACTTCCTGGGACAAGGTTACGTCATTGCTTAAATGTTGATTATTTTCTTATCTATTCTTGCCTCCCTCGTCGAGTGTGTGATCTGTTAAATGCGTATGCCATCTGTTGTAAGAAGTTTTCGTCTTCGAGGAGTAAAATCGATGTGGGTCTTTGGAGTGACCTCGACCGACAGTGGAGCTTCAATTTACCGACCTGCAATATGAGGTTTTAGCAATAGCTGTTGTGGTGCTTTTGCTTCGTCTTATGTCTAGGCTATGATTTCGTTTAGTCCTGTAGTATCTCTGCAACTCAAACAGCGTACAGAGACTATGTAGGCTCTACTAATCCATGTGTGGAAGACAGATAATCTAACGACCGCAGACCCTATGAGATACTAAGCCCTATGTATGTCTGGAACGTTGCTAATCGTAAGTGTCGTACATGTATGTGGTGATCCTTCTGTCACTACGTGCCTGAAGTCAGCCAAGCGATGTACTAAATCAATTAACTTAAATACACACCTTTAATTATTTACCTGCACCTACTATATAAGTTTGGCAGGCGCGATCTATTGCATCTGTATTTGAATTATTTCCATTTATGAGGAGGCATGTGGAATTGTCTAACGACGGAAAATCTGAAAAATGTTTATAAATTGCGCATTATGTCATTTGAAAAATCGAGTGTTTAACGCCATCTTGTGGCTGCCAGGTCCGTTGACGTTATTCTTAATACCTATCTTTGTCAATGAATGATTGTCTGAGCTCGACTTATCGATTTAGTTATGTAGGACTGTAGGCAGTTTCTGTTTAACAATCCCGTGTCAAAACAAAGTTGATAAGCATCGCACCTCCTTCATTCAGGCTTTGGACTGGCACCAACAGAAAATGACTGTGGAGGAGTTCACCAACTGGTTGGTTACCATCAGTTTAACGATATCTCATGGTAAAAAGCCGTTGACATCTTGGATAAACTTCTTGGACAGTTTTAACCGTAAAATAATCTATGGTTCATTATTTTGTATATGGTTACGGGGATGCATGGCTTTTGCTTTGTTACTTGCGATTTATTGACACTGTGTCAGACCAAATATGATTAGAGTCGCCCTCCTCGTTTCTCCAAGCTTGAGACTGAAGTTTGATGAAAACATTTCCATTATGTGTAACGGTAACTGTTGATCATTATTATCATGCTCGATCACTAGACACCTTTAATATGAGGAATCATTCTACTATATTAATCAGCGGTCGCTTTAGGCAATACGTCTTGAATCTTGCTAATGAAAATAATGTAGTAGTGGTTTCAGCTTAACGACACTGTGAAACAAATATTTTTCACGTCGTCCTCCTACCTCATCAAGGCTTGGGACTGGCATTGCCAAGCCCTAAGGCATGGACGTGCAGTTGTGGAGTTAAGGTAATGAATATATCAAGAATTTATCGCCAGCTTATGACAACATAGGCCGTTGCCGTCGACTTACATTGCTTCGGCATATTTGGAAATGAAATGACGTCCGGGAAAGTGATTTAGAGATGTACACGTGATGAGAGCATTTCCACTCTGTGTAATGGTAACCTTACCTTACCTTAGACCTTAGTCCTTCCCGTGCAGGACTGCCCAACAGGCAACGTAGTTTTTCCATTCTTCCCTGTCCTTCGTCACCTCGATAGCATCCTCCACCGTCATCTCCAGACATCTCAGGTCCTCTCGAACAGTTCCCTTCCAGTTCTTTCTTGGCCTTCCTCTCCCACGCTTTCCCTCATGAGTTGAATGAATAATTTTCTGCATTGTTTCTGTTGCTAGGTGTTTTTTTTTACCTTGGTGGGTTGCAAGTCCACCGCAGAACCCTCCTCCTTTATCCTGGCTCAGCGGAGGTAGCCTGTGGCGGAGTAATGGCAAATGCTACATATAATATGCTCGAACACTAGACACCTTTAATAAGACGCGTTATTCTATTATATTTATCACCGGTGGAGTATGGTAATTAATTAAAGCAAGGATTTTTTTATGGTTGCCTATAATCTCAAATGTTGCTTGGAGAAATAGATGACGTCGTATTAAGTAAAGTGTTTTAAAGGTGCGTTATGAGAGCATTTGGATTAAATTATGCGACTGTAGTGTCATATGCTCGAACACTTGATTTGATTCATTTTCATTCGCAGCCTGCAGATTTAGGTGGTTATATATTATAATCATCTGGTAAAACAAGAAATATGATATAGACGTATTGACGTCAGATTCATTATTAATTGGTATTGTGTTTTATAAATTGGTGAAGTCGTCCGTCTTTTTGTAGATGACAGTATCATTGTGTCATTTCAAGTCTGTTTAAAGTGTAAGGAGGGAGAGGAGAAGGAGAAGGGAAGACGAGCGAAGACAAAGTTACGCCCTTGCTTTATTGATTATTATTTATGATCTACGTTTCCTCTCTCGTCAAGTGTTTGATCTATGGACCACGTACGCCATCTGTTGTCGGGAGCTTTTGTCTCAGTGGAGTAGGATCAACTTTGGTCTTTGGAGTGATATCGACCGATAGTCACCGGTGGAGCTTAGATTTACCAAAAGGCTGGAAATGAATCCCTGCCCTTCGTGCAGGAGATGAATGTCTGTTCTATGTTCACCCGGCCACTCGAGGGATAGCCGGACTTGCGTCATCTAGACATCTACCACTACTGGGCGGTGGTGTTAACGTGTGCTGCGGACGCTGCCGCCTCTCGTCTCTCCAACACTATCTTCGCTGCAGACTTTCAACTTGATGCTATCTGTTTACTATAATGGACAGGAATCCGTTGGTTGGATCCACGGTGTGCGTGAAACAGACACTGGTGATCCCAGTAGTTTTCTGTGCATTGTTTGGTTGCTACCCCCTGATGAATTTATTTCCTAAATGAAAATTAAATGAAAGCTAGCGCAGACATCGCATATTACTAGTCTTTTCTAATTATAGAGGCGGTATATCAATTTCTCAGTGAAATTACTATCAATTACTAAAAGCACCTTTTGGCATCAAAGGCAATAATTATTGGCGTCGATAGGAAAAACACTGTTGTGTATACACTTGTATTCTCGCTGTAACTGACAGAATTTATCCTTTTATTATTATTACTATTATTATTATTATTATTATTATTATTATTATTATTATTATATTTATTATTATTATTATTATTATTATTATTAGTATAATTATTATTATTATTATTATTATTATTATTATTATTATTATTATTATTATTATTACAGCAGTTTATATAGCGCCCCTTCAAAACAGTCTACTCAGGAGCGCTGCCAGCCCAACCTCGGTCAAACAGGACAGTCTTAAGGCCAGAGTAGAACTGAGCAGAGTTTCCTATTAGGGTCAGACGCAGTGCCACCGGAGGCCCATTCCAGGTAACCGGGCCAACCACCGGGCCAGCCACAGACAAAGGTGAGAGGCGCTGCCGGATAGCAGTCCGTGCACGGGGAAACATGGAACTCCGCTTGCACTGCCGAGTGTAACGAGCCACAACGCGGAACAGCCACAGTAGGGCAGCGGAGTTCCCGCAAATATGGTGGAGCGCCGGACCATTGCAGAGACCCGGTAGGCAATGCGCTGCGAGTAGGGGAGCCAATTGACGAAATCCCGCATGTACCCCGAGACTCGACTGAACTTAGGGATGCGACCCACTAGGCGGGCAGCCGTGCGCAGGAATTTGTCAAGGCATTTATCTTTGTTATCGCATGGTGTCGTTTAACCGAGACTACTAAGTTATTTTTTTCATTTTTCAATTCTACCAACGTGTGTGTGTCCACAGTTTAACGGCAGCTTATGACAACATAGGCCGTTGCCGCCGACAAAGATTAGTTTTTGGCATATTACAGCTCTTAATAATAACAACGAAACGCGATTGAGGAACATTATACCACAAATTGAAAGTGTTTAAAAGGTGTGTAAGTTGAGCGTTTTCATTCTATAATCTAGTGTTCAAAGACATCTGTCCGTATGGCATGTTGGAGAAATTACCGAACAAGCACTAGATAAAATCTATTCTACACAGAGTTTTCAATAATACTTAGCGTAATGTATTTAATTACATTACTGAGTTATGCTTAATTGCAAATTGGTGCCTGCCTCGTAAGACACCTAGCGGAGGAAAGTTGCATTATTGACTGTAAATGAAGGCGAGACGTACACGGCTTCGGTTGTTGAGTCAATGATCGCCTCAGCATTGGAGAGTTCCATCACGCGCTTATGCAATGGCAGGAAGGTTTACTCCGCCCTATTATTACCAGAACCGATCCGAAGATCATCCTCAATTAATATTTTTAAATCTAAACTTAAAACTTATCTCTTCTCTAAGTACTATGATTAGTAACTACATTGTAACGCGTCCTTTCAAGTAAGACTCTTTTTTATTAAGGCGCGTGATAAATACAAGTTGTATTGCATTGTATTGTATACGTCAAGAATTATTATTATTAGCTTAGGGGCCGTCCATAATTACGTCACGCTATTTTTGACCATTTTACCCCCTCCCCTTGTCACAAACTGTCACAAAACTCGGACCCCCCCCCCCCTAAAGTAAAGTACGTCACACTTTCGAACATAGAAATAGTAATACTTCCGAAAGCAAGGCTAATACATAAACAAGGCTTCGCAACAGCATTATTACTAGCGCTCCTAGCGAGAGGAATCGTGAAAACACATTCAGGAGATATGCATTTCATGCTATTTTGACATAAAACTAATTAAAATGTTTCAGAAATTTTTGAAAATTATTTTTAAAGCTATGACATTCTACTACTAAAAATAAAAATAAATTATAAATAAAATTTAAAAATAAATGTGTGACGTCACACCTGGCCTGACCCTCCCCTGTCACAAACTGTCACCCATGGCCTGACCCCCTGGGCGTGACGTACTTTATGGACGGCCCCTTAGTAATGTCATTAAATTGATTATACCAATCCGAAGCGATATCAAGCAGAAAACTTAAACTTACTAGACCTTAAAAATCCCAGGACGAAGATATTTTTAAAGAGTTTGATTTTACAAACCTTTAATAATAGGCTTAATTGTACTATAATTAATCAAGCGTCAGTGAACGGATCCACTGCGTTAGTTTCATTGTTGTACAGTTTTCACCCTAAAAAGGCAATGTTTCCTAAAACTATGGAAAGATATAAATATACGCAGTAGGAGCTGTGAATTATAAATAGCGTCGTGGAAAGCGTAATAAAGGTGTTTGAGAAGAGTATTTCTTTATTTGTAACGGTAGCTGTTGTAGGCTACATATGCTCGAACATATAGACCTATTCAGTAAAACATCTAAGAGGACAGTCCAGGGCCGTAACCAAAGCACTATTGCGCTCTTATGACGTTTGATGACGTTTGCTTAACGATGGTTACATGGTTACATACAGGCGCGGATTTAGAGGGGGCGGAGCCGGCGTACGCCCCCCTAAACCTGCAGCAAATGTTCTCAAACTAAACTGACCTAAAACTAATATAACTGCAATTTGGGAATAGGATGTTTGAAGTAGCTGGACCGGCAGAATGGAGCTCTCTTACCGGAGCTCTCTTACCTACTTACCTGAGTTGCTAGCAGACGTTGCCCACGTGACCAATGACTTTTGCCGTGACGTCATTCACAAAGTTCATGTACAGACAAAATTTACGTAAATAGAAATTGGTCAATTTAAAAATATGTCGAGTGGTCCGCCGTCAAAACGGCTTAAACAAGCAGTTTTATCATTCGCGAATAAGCCGACTGCCGTTGGTAAAACCGAAGACATAGGCCTATCTTAGGCCTAAATCTCAAAAGATGGCATATGATTATAATTTTGAAATTCGTCGTGCTGATTCTAGCCGCCGAAAGCGTTCAGCTGCCGATATTATGGACAAATGCAAATCAAGGATATAGAACTAGGCCTACTCATATAATCATTCTCTTAACGCTCAGTGGCGTGCGGTCCATGGATGAGGCGCATGATCCATCCCTTGCTTATTGAATCTATTTTTATACAAATACTAGTGTATTCAATTTCTATCATTACTATGTTAATTATCGTATGATAAATTGGCATCGACTATATTATTTTTAGTTGGGGGCAGCCAGGGCCGCCGAAAGGGGGAGGGGCAAATTCCCAGGGGCCCGGCGGTGTGAGGGGGCCCGGAGTGCCCGGGGAAAAGTAAACAATGTAAGAAGTTTAACAAATACGAAGACATTCTGCGTGTAGAATTGCGAGTTACTTATTATTATTATTATTATTATAGAAAATTATTATTATTATACATTTATCAATGATATTGCAATATTTCAGCATTTGCACCAGAACATTTACCATTTCAGAACAACATAGTGTCATTAAATCCCAAAGAAGATGGCAATTGTCTATTTTCATCAATTTCTGACCAAATGAAGCTATGTCTCTGCAAAAATTATTGTTTGCTCCACAAGGAGATCAAGTTAGACATTGATGGCATTATCAACGCCTACGCCAGAAAGCATCCAAGGAGAATGACACTGCTTAATCCACTGGCATGTGACACTTAATTATTTTCTTTTTGGATCAAGGGTTGCATGATCAAAACCGATAACTGATTTATAATCGTTTCACTGTTAACCTTCAGTGGAGACCAGGTGCTTTATATGAGAAACTATATATTTTTATAAAGTTCCATAACATTTTCTATAAAAAGGATCATTATAGTTTTGCGTGATCTAATTTCATATATCAATCAATCAATCAATCAGCCGTTTATTGAATCAACAACAGCACAATTAATTAACAATCAGTCATTAAAAAAAATGTTAATCTGCTGATGCCGTCAACAGGACAGCCCTAAAGGATAAAATAATCCGCTATTGCAGGGCTGCCCCTTTTCCACATTACATTTAGTGATGGCAAGACGATTTTTATGATCATATAGTTTTAGAAAATTCTATTTAAATAACAATGTTAGGGCTAAATCATAGCCAAATAACTAAATAACAAAACATTGCAGTACAAGATTTAAAACAAACAAATAAAATCAAAACAAAACAGATTATAATGTTCACAGTTGTACATTATAAACAATCTTAACTAAGGTACAATCTATCGAGTCATATTCTTTTTATTTGTTCAATAGATAATGTTTCAGTTGAGCTTTAAATTGAGCCAAGTGTAATATATTTATTAAATTCGGAGGAAGAGAATCCCAAAGTGGTGGACCTGAGCATTTAATTGAAAACTGCTTAGTTCTGGTTCGTGCCCCTGGGGTTCGATATTTACAAGATGCTCTAGTATCATGTCCATGGATAGCTATTCCCTTAAGGAAATATTTATCAAAAAGTGATGGAAGAAGCCCATAATGATAACAGTACATGAATAGTCCAATTTGATATTTTGTAATATCATTTAATTTTAGAATATTGTGCTCTTTAAATATTAATGTTGTACTATCAGACCATCCCAGTAAGCAAGTCACACGTATGGCACGTTTATGGAGAGTCTCAAGGCGTTTTAATCTAGAGGAGTAGTTTGAGCCCCAGCAGATATTACAGTATGATAAGTAAGGAAAAAACAGCGTGTAGTATAATTGTCGGAGAACAGGTTTAGTCAAATAATGCTTAATTCGTGACAAAACACTTATATTTTTTGCTAATTTCTTTGATACATGTGTGATATGCTCATTCCATTGCAGATGCCGATCTACATAAACACCAAGAAATTTGGTGCATTCAGTTTGCACTATTTCCCTGTTATCTATCATAATTTCCATTGCTTGTTGGGGAGCTGGTTTACGGTGACCACGGAACAGTATATAACATGTCTTGTCCAGATTGAGTGAAAGTTTATTGGCTTTAAACCAGTTTGATATTACTTCAAGTTCCTTATTTACTTTCTGCTGTAATACATCTATTGATTTATCAGTAAAAAAGACATTGCTGTCATCAGCAAATAGTATAAAATCAGTTTTATCAGCAATCTGAGGTAAGTCATTTATATAGATCAAGAACAGTAATGGCCCCAATATAGATCCCTGCGGCACTCCACACCGAATGGTTATATATATATATATATATATATATATATATATATATATATATATATATATATATATATATATTTACGGGATTGGATTGGTAGTATTTACGCCCCCCCTAACCAGAAATCCTGGATCCGCCTCTGACATAGGTGTTTGACAACATAGGAAAATATCGAACGGGGAGGGGGGGTAACAGTCTTTGCTATTGCTCTCTAATAAGGTTACCTTTTGATGACGTTTGTTTAACAAAGCCTTCATAACAAAGATGATTGGCATAATTGCAAAGCAGTACAGCAGACGGACTGAACAATCATCAGCCCATAGGCCTAGTTTTCTTTACCGCTTCTCTGTAATTCCAAAATAACAGCCTTTTTTTACCATAAGATGTCGTCGAGATCTGGATCCATCAATGTTAATTTATTAAAATTATTAAAGTACGATCAACTCTACCCCTCTCTTTGCCCAACTTGGCATCTTGAAGATACATGACCTAAGTTACACATACCTAATGCTGTTTATGTTTAAATTTAAACATAATATTCTGCCTCCGTTGTTTGAAAATTATTTCACGTTAGTGTCTCACATCCATACATTAAATACACGCAGTTCTCACAGATATGCTGTCCCTTTTGCCCGAACTACCTGTCGCTACAATTGCTTGAGAATAATTGGACCACGTCTTTGGAACTCCTTGCCTATAGATATTTCAAGTGAAAGTAGTATTACAAATTTTAGAGCTAAAATAAAGGAATTCCTGATTCTGAGATATAATTCTGTATGTTAAAAATTACCACATAATTATAGATATAACATGATATCCTATGTTTTGCATTGGAAGTATTATGAAGTACCCAGTATAATGAGCTGTTTCCAATGAATGTAAATTATGCATAAAATTGGTTAAACATGTATATTAATGACTGTAATCAACTTAGAATTGACACTTGTCTATGGATAATCGTTAAAAAAGTTACAAAATAAGAATGATGATAATATGACTTTAGTAACCATATTTTTGTCATGCATAGTACACTGAACATGTTATCAACTATAGGCATGATAGTGCTTATTACTGGGTCTTTGATGGCATTAATAGGAGTCTTGGTGCTGAAGCTTTCATGCTGATGTTTTACTACTGGTGGTATTTCTAATAATACTGTTAGGCCTACTGTTATCACTATGTTTGTTATTATTACGCTATTATTATTACTATTATTATTATTATTATTATTATTATTATCATCATAAAAATATTTGTATTTTTATTATTATTATATTAATGTTGCTACTATAACTAGGATTAATGATTGTTTCAAGAACTGAACTATTTGCTCATGTTAACTCAGAAATGTGAAGACTATGACACAGAAATAGGGGCCTAACTCTATATAAGCGTTAGCTTTTGTAGGGCTCCGTTTGTACTCGACTGAGATTGTGCTTGTTTTGATGTGATGAGTGGTACAATAAAGAAGGAAAATATATATAACTTTATCGAGCCTGGCAACCGTTAGACGTCGCGAAACACTGAATAACAGCTGTTGATATAGACACCCTTAAAACGCTTCAAGCGATGTTATAATTTCTTACAGTAGATAAGGTCGATGTTCATTGTGTATCTCCGTGAATTTATTCAGTTAGTTAATTCTGTCGCTGCCATTACCGGGTAGGGCCAGCCCAAAGTCAAAATAAAGGTGAGGGGATGTCAACGTCCCTGGCAGACGTAAAGGATGTCGCTAAACACGAGAGTATAATGGGTCGAGGAGCTTAAATGTCACCACTGAGGACGGGGATGAAATCCATGTAAGGCTAAAATGAGATTTAAACAATTCCACAGTGTACTTTTATACGGTCTGTCAGCTATTTAAATTTGCTGCGGTCTTACACTTAAGGCTGACAAGTTTCAATTTAATTACGAACTGTTGCCTCATTTCGAGTTTCCTTACATACCAGACTTCCTCTGAACTTTTCGTATGAAGAAGAGTGATCCCTGAAAAACCCTTGCGCACTCTTATGAAATTGAGGGAACTCCGATAAAAAGGTGTCTAAATTAAGATGCATATATCATTCGAAAAATCAAATGTTTAACGAAATCTCATGGCTGACAGGACCGTTGACGACACTCAAGAGTTTAACGACTTCAAAGGCCGTTGACGTCGACAGAAAAAAATAATTTGAACAGTCTTACCGTTCCTATGACATTACATGTATAGTAATACAGCCGTAATATTAACATGCGCTTGAACGCAATTTTACAGTATATAGTAGAAAATGCATTTGATTAAAGTTGTTCAAATATAAAGTCTTATTTCATCTAGTAGTTTCTGCTGTTTAATGACATCTTACAGAGACCGCTGATATCGATAAGAATATAATTTTTTGCACTCATTTATAGAACGTCATATTTAATATCGCAAAACAAATTTAAAGTTTGGCGATATCCGTGTATAAGTGTGAAAGGATATACAATTATTTTCCTTTATAATAGATTCCTTGAGTTTCACCGTAGAACGGCAAAGGTTTCCAATACGAAATGATTCCGTTGCACGCTCGTAAAGCAAATAACGGTGTAGGCAGCTGGATATAAATAATAAATAGCGACGCTAATATTACTTTAAAGGTGTATTGTGAGCGCATTTCATTATATGTAACGGTAACATTTGTTCAAATAATTAACATTACACTTTCATCTTCAGACTGCAGATTTAGATGGCTGTATATATACATATGCAGTTGGTCATAAATAGTCGCGTATAAAAAAAATTAATTTTCATAAGCTGCACCTTTAATTTCCATTCGACCAGAGAGTTGCAAGGATAGTTGATCATGGCAAGTGATTGGCAGAATAGTATTTTGAAAATAGATTTCTATTTCTAGAACAGAAAGTACTAGTTAATTTGTTATTTTGAAGAAAAACATTGAAAAAAAGTAATTTTTGTGGATGTATTTTGGGTCTTTGGAGTGACCTCAACCGATATGTTCACTGGTGGAACCTCGATTTACCGACAAACATCATACGAATATCTGTCCTATGTGTTCCCGGCGGCTCTAGGAATAGCCAATTTGATTTTTTTTATTCCATGGTTTAACGTTATCATGTGACATCAAAGGCCGTTGACGACAATTCAAAATTTTGTACAATACAGTTGAAACAAAATTGCATTTTCGGCGTGTCTAAATTGAACGTTTTCATTTTATAATCTGGTGTTTAACGATGTGTGTATTTGTACAAGTGCGTGTGCGCGTGGTATTCTTATATGCGTCAAAGGGAAACAGTTTGTACGTTCGCGAGTGTGTGCGTGTAGGTGTGTGTGCAGTGTAGCGACACTTCTGGTGGTCCCAGTCCCAATCCTCAAGAAAGGAGGTGGTCGACGCTAATCATCTTTTTATGACACGGTGCTGTTGTTGAATAGCAACTACCCAACCTAATGCCTGCACCAAAAGGTATTAAACAGCAGTATTAGTAGTTTCAGTTTAACGACACTGTGTGATAACAAAGAGCATTACGTCACCCTCATCCTTCATCCAGGCTTGGGACTGTCACTGCCTAGCACTAGGGCACGGCGGTGCAGCAGTGGCGGAACTTCTATTCGAACTATATTATTTCAAGACCCCACATCCAAAGTACCTCTGCTAAGGGTCCTAACAGTTACATATGACGTTAATCGCTGATACTAGTTTATCTTTGGACATTCCAAGCGTCTGAAGAACGATGGAAAAGATAAAGGTAAAGAAAACTAAAGAAACACGTGAGATGATAATTCCAAAGACATCAATGGTCCATCGCTCCTCAGCCGTTAAATTCCCAAATTCTTTATTAATTCAAACTGACATAGTGAATTTCTGTTTTTTTATATTAAGCGCATGTGAATTAACGGATTTTCATGCTAATTAGATTTTTCGCTGCAGGTGAAATTCGGAGACCTCGAGCCATATAACACAAGTAATTGCAATTACAAAGTAAATTACGAAACGAGGTATAGTTGATATCAAAGGTTGAGGCAATGCAATAACGTCGCTGAAGTAACTCCGTTTAGACACCTTTAGAACGGTTCAACGTTTGGTAATAAATAGTTTTGATAACGTTGCTGAATCAATCTTTCGTATGGAGACGGACGATATAATATATGGCTTCATTGTCAACGGCTCTTGCAGCCGCAAGATGTCGTCAAACACTGATAAGTAATCCAGCTATAGATTTTACCCTCGTTTCTCTAGGTGTGGTAGTGCCAGTCCTAAGCCTGAAGAAAGGAGAAGTGCCACGCCAATCATCTTTATTTACGACACAGTGTCGTTTGCATCAACTAACTAACTAACCACAGTTAGAAGAGAGAGCAAATGAAAATACAAATTAAATCTAAAGACATCAACAGCAATAGCAGACATAAGACGTCGTTAAACATCCGCAGTAAGTTCTTAAATAAATTTGTAAGTACATGTATGTATGTATGAATTGGCTCATTTAAGACACATTATGTATGTATGTATGTATGTATGTCTGAGGACTTGTTATAGCGCCCCTTCTAGATTTCTACTCAGAGGCGCTCTCGACTACAGCGCGAACACTGAATCGGAGTTTCACGCCGAAGCGCATGAGCCTAGGGTCCCTACGCGCGGCGGCTTGATGTGGATTCCAACTCGCAACCCTCCAGCTGCAAGGCACCGAACATACCCCTACACCACCGCGCCCCACAAGTGCATACTTATATAACGATCGAATAGATCCTCGACCTCCATCGAAATAGAGACACAGAAAGAAAGAGGAAGATCATAATATTCCAGATTGCAAGGAATCCAATTACAGAATGAGGGACCAACACTGTGACAGTCAGGTCAATATGTGGGAATTATAAATAAAGTCGTGCAAAGTGTTTTAAAGGTGTGTTGAGAGCATTTGGTATCATATGCGACTGTAAACTGTTGATCATTTGCTTGAACACTTGATACTAAATTTTGATTCTCAGATTGCAGATTTTGATGGTTTTATATCATCAGCTGGTCGTAAAACCTTTCGTTTAAAATATTTAATGTCCATAAACAGCACACTTGGTTCCCACTGGAGCAAAAAACATTCAGAAAGATATTGTGTGAAATTCTACATTCGATGATTGCTATTTTCTTGCGTGAAATCCTAAATATGACAAGACCAAACTTAACCACAATGCAATGGAGGAAGTATGTGATGTTTTAATGAGCTGCTTTGGTGCTTTTGCTTTGTCTGTTGTCTAGACCATGGTTTCTTTTAGTCCTTTAGTAACTACGCCACTGAAACGGCGTACATATACTATAGGAAATACTAATCAACGGTCGAAGACAGACGATCTAGCGACCAGCTACCCTATACTGATCATGATATACTAAGCCCTTTGCACGTGTGAGGCGTAGCTAATCGTATGATTGTGTTGTATGTGGTGATTCTCCCCAGTCACTGAACCTTGACACTCGAACAAACTTCCTCTGAATATCGCCTATGCTCAGTTCCTCCATTAAAACCGCCGCTCACCCACCGTCATATGCCTCAGGCTCCTCTACTCATCACCTCACAGCATTCCCACTCTAAACTGAAGTTTTACCTCTTCAAGAATTCCTACTCTAATCCATGCGATCATCTGCCTTTGAAGCTTTCTCTTCCTCAACGAATCACGCCTTAGCAGCCCTTCAGCCTCTTCTCTCTTCTCTCTGGCAGCCACACTAAGTCTTGGTCCTTCATTGGACATCGATCTCTGAAAATCCCTTTGATACGATTATTCCCATTATCTAAGAGTGGAGACAAACTTGTACGTAAGTTTTAGCGACACGGCCGCAGTGCCAGTCCCAAGCCTAAATAAAGAAGGAGGGCGACGCTGATCATCATTGTTATGACACAGTGTCGTTAAACAGCAACTAACTAACTAACGCTGTACCCTGGTCCTTTATCGTATCGTATCGTATTTAAGTATTTGTAAAGCGCCTCTCGTAGGGTGAACCGTTCAGAAGCGCTCCCAGTGTGCTAAGCCCCGCGAAAATAAATAGGTTTTGAGAAAAGCGAAGGAAGAAGAGAGACTTCCAGAGAGAATTGTATGGGTCCCACTACTGTTAGTCGTATTAATACTATTCTACACACCCATCTAATTCTTCTGTTATATTTTGTTGTATTCTGCATATGAGTTGTCAGAAAGTTTCCAAGCAATGGATGTTCTGATGGATTACTAGTAAATAGACATGCTCCGATTATTAGAATTCGTATTCGGTTGAATGTTGATAAAATGTGAATATTCGTATTCGAAAAAGTAATAACAGTAAAAGCGTGAAAACTAATACGAATAATTTTCCTATGATTGTCAATCTTCAGTTCCGAATTAATACTTCAGTCAGACAAACTTCAACCTCTCGAACACGACATTACCAGAATTAAACATTTTAGCATATAAAATTTTAATTGTTCGACTTTTACAATGTTTAAATTTAAGTTTTCAGTATTCTAAATTCTAATCGCATCTCGTAATCATCATCGTCTTCTTCTTCATCATCTTTTTAGTTCCTTTCTTCTCTTCAAGATCAAAGCCATTTTCTTTATCTTCTAATTTCCGTAATTTCTTCGTTTCTGCTGGCGACTCTAATTAAATGACGCTAAAGAATAAATTCATTGTTCCTTGTACAACTTAATTCCTTCCAAATTAGCTTTAATGTCCATGTTATAAACGGTCACAATCTATCAAATGATAGATATTTAAATATAGTTATAGTACTACTACAGTAGTTACTGTATTACGATGCTGCCTCGTAACAAAAATGATAAGCGTCGCCCTGCCGTTTATCCAGGATTTGCACTGGCACAACCAGAGTTCGAGCAGTGGCGGAGTTTTTATAGATGTAAGATTGGATGCCTAATATTGACGGCTAAACACAGATCTACTCTGGATTTACATAAATACAAGCTCAATTTAGACACCTTAAAATAGATACTAGCAACAAATATGATAACCTTCTAACGGTTCAGAGCTGTTATATGCCAAAACTAATCTTTGTCGGCGGAAACGGCCTATGTTGTCATAAGCTGCCGTTAACCCTCGGGCTACCAAGGAGGGGGTGGTTGCCACCCCCCTACGTTTTTATGCATAAAAATTTTTTCATGTGGAATAAAAAAATTTGCAAATTAGGTAGCTGTAGCAGATTCATTGGCGCACATTTTGAGGTAAACATTATGGTGGTAGCCCACGCCATTCAAAAGTTATACCCAATATACCTGAGGCACCAGGGGGGTGGATACCACCCCCCAGATTTTCGACTATATCTTATCCGTCATTTAATATTAAGAGACACAAATTATACCATTCTTTAGAGGGAATGTGGGGCTTCATTTGCATACTTAAATGTTTGTCTTTTGAGAACCGGAAGTGATCAAAATAAATAATAATACCCGTAATATGCGTGAAAAATGGCTGAATGGAAGGACTCCCCCTTAGTTTTTTGTCTGTAGCGTATTCAGTTTTCTTCCTGGAAGAGAAACAAATATACCATTCTTTAGAGGGAATGTAGGGCTTCATTTGCATACTTACAGGTTTGTCTTTTAAAAACCGGAAGTGATGAAAATAAATAATAATACGCGTAATCTGTGTGAAAATGTCTGTATGCAGCATCACAACGTAAACCAATATATATGTATGGATAATATATGTATGAATGTATATTTATGCATATATAAACATGTGTAGGGATGTATATGTGTGTATCTTGGATACGTAGATCAGTTTCAAAGCACATAATCGTATATTTGTTTATCTAACAAGTAAAAAATATACCCAATAATATAAAATATCGCTAATTATCAGTTCCGATGTTAAAAATTATGTAATTTCGAGGTGCATTCACATAATGTACAACTAAATATACCATTCTGTGCAGAATTGAATGCTGAATCCATTGGTGTATTACAAGATATGATATGTGAAACCAAACCCGAAATCCAGAAGGGGGTTGGTAACCACCACCCCCCTTGGTAGTCCGTGTTACAAAAAAAAAAGCTTGGTAGCCTGAGGGTTAAACTGTGGACACACCAGCCGTTAGAATTAATTCCCTTTGCGATAATCTGTATGGTTACGTAAGGTCAACGTCAACGGCTCTGACATCCATAAGATGTCGTTACAGGAAACTATCAGACGCTGGATTTTCTCAACACAACGCCATGAACTTAGATTCCCAGAAGCCTCTGAAGTGTACGCATGGAAGATAGTGACTATCTGGAACGAGTGATCTGCAATCAAGGAAGTGAACTAATGTAGGGCCCTACAATTCACGTCTTAAATGATATCGTGAATTTCTACTGGACCCAGACTCCATTAAAACGGAGTTCACCGATGCTATAATATTTATAGGCAATTACTCCACCACTGCTCACTCAGTCACTGCCCAACCTGTGGTAATGCCAGTCCCAAAAGTGGAAGAAAGGGGAGGGCGACGCTAGTCACCTATGTTGTGAAACAGGGCCGGTAAACAGCAACTAACCAACCAATTATTCCTCCATTTCAGAAGCGTCCGGTAGTGCCAGTCCCAAGCACTGGAGAAAGGTGGACGTCGACGTGAACGTCCTTGGCAGCCGAAAGATGTCGCTAAACACTGGAAGCCGTTCTTATAAATTCAGACGGAAACGGTGTCCAATTGGTTAGAGCGCTTGGCTTATTACGCGGGGAGTAAGGGTTCGAACCAAATTCTCTGAGACGATTACCGTGAAGGGATCTTGAGAAATAGGACACCCTTTTAACGCTTCAACCGTTGTAATAATTATGCACAGTTCAGGTCGAAGAAATATTATATTATTACTTTAAAACTACTAATTAGTAGTAATTAGTAATTACTAAGCGTCAACGGTCCTAGCAACCGCAATTATATCGCTAAACACTGATAAACGGCTGTCTACTTCTCTCTCTCTTCAACCGTCCTCGATACGAGGGGTTGGTCGCATTGTAGACGATTCTTCTCCATCCTCTCCTGTCCTCGGTTTCTCGCAGCAACCGCTCCGTTGATAATTCCAACCATTCGCCCACATTGTCCATCCATCTCTTCCTTGGTTTCCCTCTTGCTCTTGCTCCCGGTACCCTTCCTTTCATAATTGAGCCCTTTAGAAGAACAGTGGACCAAGTCCTTATTTAATCCTATGAACTTGGTCCACTGTTAATCTAAGGGGCTCAATTTCTGTCTCTAGACATTCACCTTGTTTCCTCATTATATGTCCAAAGTCAGACATCTTTCTTCTTTTTATTGATTCCAGTAAATTCTTTTCCACTCCCGCCGTCTCTAACACCCATTCATTTGTTTTTTCTCTATCCATGATATACCCAGTATTTTTCGTATGCATTTCATTTCAGATGCTTTTATTCTCTCCTCATCCTTCTTTTTGATTGTCCAGCTCTCACAACCACACATCATCACTGGCCATATAAGTGTCCTCATTAATTTAATCTTTGTGTTAATTTTTATGTTATGGCTTTTCCACAGTTTCAACAGATATACTCCTATTCCAAGTCCTCTTGCAGTTATTATTCTTATCTCCCTGCTGCAATCGACGTCTTCTGTTATGAGTGATCATAAGTACACGAAGGTTTCCACTTGTTCTATGATACTGTCTTGTACTTTGATGTTGCATTGATTCCCATTTAGTGCCATACTACTTAGACACCCTTAAAACACTTGGACCGCTGTTATTTATTCTATCCAGTCACGGTCGGCCTTCTATTGTACTTGACATCACTTGAAAATATTATTTAGTTTAATCGTCACGGTAGTTATTAGTTGATGCCAGCCCCAAGTCTAGATAAAGAAGAGGGACGACGTCAACGGCTCTGGCAGCCGTCAGATGTCGCTTTACACTGTTAGTATAATCGTCAAGGAGCTAAAATGTCAACAATGAGGGCGGGCTTCAAATCCCCGCAAGAGTATAAAGATATTTCAAAACTTCCACAGTCCAATTCTATACGGTCTGTCGTTAACTGGCGATGTTAAGGTCTTTAAACTTAAGACTCACAAGTTTCAATTTGATTGCCAACCGTTGCATATTTCTGGTTTCCTAACCTTCCGGACTTCCTCTGAACTTTTCCAACGAATTGCAAATTTCAGAGAACGGTTTCGTCTGATGCTGGATGCCTTGTGCACTCTTGTGACGATGCTAAAAGAGATATGATATTAGACGAGGAGAGGAAAGAGTAGGAGGAGGAGTAAATAAGTAAGATGCATGTACAAAAGAGTACAGCAATGCAGCTGCTGTAATGAAGAATATATTTACCTATTCACTTACTTACTTACTTAGAATAGATACCTCTGTCAAGACGTCGCCCATAAAATGACTGCATTGACTGGACGGTGTTGACGAGGAGATCAGACAGCGAGGAGGACTGGTTTCCTCAAACGCGTCGCTCCCTGCTTAGGTTAGCTTGATCCATACTTTGACGATTATCTTGTGGCTGCTAGGGGCCTTTTACGACCAATCTCTTTCGACAGAACAGGTCATTGTTTATAAGGAGACATGCGGCATTATATAACGCCTGAAAATCCGAGAAAAAGGTGTCTAAATTGGGCAGTATATCAATAAATTGAAAAATCGTCTAGCGACATGTTGTGTCTGAGAGGTCCGTTGAAATCACTCATACATACCTTTTTCGGGAAGGGTATCCGAGCTCGGCTTACCGAATTAGGTATGCGTAGGTACTTTCCGTTTAACGACCCCGTCACAAAAGAAAGTAAGTAAGTAAGAATGTTCTTTATTGAACGCAAGCAAACGCTCAGCGCTTTACATACAAAGTCAGAAATAATTTATGTACAAAGAAAACGGTAATTAGAAGAAAATTAGGTCAACTACAAAACATAATTATGTCTAACTGTACAACATCCTAGCTAAGCAGCCACGCCTGGTAAGGGAATCAAATCTAGGGAGAACACGGTTATGTGAGCGTGGGCGCAGGTCATGACCAGTGCAATTGACAGGGGAGAAGGTCGTGGAGGGTGTGGCTAGTATTTGTTAAGATGTTTCTAAAGAGGCCTATATCAGCTCTTTTGCAAAGCTCCTCAAAGGTGGGGAAAGACTTAGGTAGGAAACCAAGGCGTACCAACTTGCGGACCAGCGCGCTCAAAGAGTCAAGTTCCTGCTTACTGGCGAAGCCCCACCATACTTGGGAACAGTATAGCATGCGGTTGATAGTGGTAGCCCTGACCACATCATGAAGCCTGACCCCGAAAGCCCATGTGCGATCAAAATACGATGGGCATTCGGGCCAAGCAATCTCTCCGATTGCTTGGCCCGAATGCAAAGTATTTGAACATACGGGGAAAAACCGAACTTTTCGGTAATCTCAATGTCAAATTTAAACTCACAGGGTTGAAAAATTCTCACATTACCAGAATTTCTTACGCACTTAAAACCCGTCCCCTCCCGTCTCCTCTCGTACAAACGTGTCATGTTGTCGTGTCACTTTACCTTACCGTACCACTCGATAGCCAACATAACAATAACAGTACGTTGTTGGCCGCTGCTTGTCCGCTAGGCCTACGTGTGGAAATAATAATAAACGAAGTCCTTTGTGTGACGTCACAATATAATTGTCTAGGGCCACTTCGCGCAACACGGTGCACACGCACACACGCAGATTACATACACGCATTTATATTATTAATTGCTGATTTTGGATTAAGCGCGTCTAAATAATCTGATTTTCCTGCAACTTAGCTTTTCTGGTTGCAGAAATAATTTGCAGTATTCGAGCGATAAGACAAGAAATCGCAATTATAAGGTGAATTATGAGATGAAGTAGAGTTCATGTCAACGGGCGAGACAGTCCGAGAACCTCGCTGAAGAGCCTCCATTTAGACACCTTTAAAACGGTTTTACCTCAGGCTATAAATATTTTTGCTAGCGTTACTCAATTACTTGTCAAATCATTCGAAGTCTTCGGATTTTTCTGCAACCAAAAAAGCTAAGTAACTGAAAATCACTTTATTGCGTAATTGTAATTGTTATTGTAATTGTAATGGTAATCGAACATTTATATAGCGCCACTCACAAATCTGCAGCGCTCTCTACCTGCATCAGTGCCTGCATCAGGAAACAAGAAAGTCTTAAGACGTTTACCGAACTGGGAAGGAGAGGGCTAGTAACTCAAGGCGAAGAGACTGGGGAAGAGCGTTCCAAGCTGATGGGCCAACACGGGCAAAGCACCTAGAGTGGGCCGTAGCAGAGCGCATGCGAGGGACAACCATAAGGCCACGGGTCGAAGATCGCAAAGAGGCCCTCGCAGGTAAGGAGGAGACAAAGGTGCAAAAAGACCTCAGGTAGGATGGGGCCACCCAAACAAGGCAGTTACACATGAGGGAAAGGATTTTGAAGTTTACCCGCTGTTGGATAGGGAGCCAGTGAAGTGTATCCCGAATATAGCCTGAGATGTGGGCAAACTTTGGAATGGCGCCTATAAGCCGAGCAGCTGCATTAAGAATAGACTGGAGTTTGTGAGTATTAGAGGCGGAGAGTCCAATGTATGCAGCGTTCCCAAAGTCAACCCGAGTGCAGATCAAGGCGTGGATCAGCGTAGTAATGGCATGCAGTGAAAGAGAGCTGCGAATGGAACGTAGTTGGCGCAGATGCGTAATATATCAGTTGAAAGATCAAGTGTTTAACGATATCTTGTGGCTGACAGGGCCGTTGACGTCACTCTTACCTACATTTTTCGGAATGGTATTTGGCTCGGTTTTTTGATTTAGGTATAATATTATATAGTTAGTTTCCGTTAAACGACACCGTGTCAGAACAAAGTTGGTTAGCGTCTCCCTCTCCTTCATCCAGGCTTCAGACTGGCACCACCCGAAATAATTGTGGCAGCGTTACAACTTTTTGGTTACCATCTGTTTAACTACATCTTATGGCACCGTTCCAATGGCTTAGGCAGTAGTAGTAGTGCTTTCAATTTAACGAAACTGGGTGATAACAAAGATCATCAGCGTTACCAGTAATAACTTATTGTTTCATGATGAAAATAGCGCGATAGAAATGAGGAGTTCACGATTATGATCTACCACTCTTCAAAACATAATCGAATTGTTTATAAGTTCTGTTGAAGGATAAACGCAACTCTAATCTATTCAAATAGATCTAATGATCTAATTGGGGGGGGGGGGACCGTGGCGCATTGAATAACATCTGGCACAGTGACCGAGAGGTACCGAGTTCGAGCCCCCGTTGGGCGGATTTGCTTTGTAGGCTGCTATTAGCGCCGTTGTATTGCAAGGCTGTCTGTTCTGTTAGTAGTTAAGATTTCAATTGCATAATATGTAAATGTACAGCGCAATGTGTTTGTCAGGCGCTTGATTAAAGAAAATATATTATTATTATTATTATAATAATCGGCATGTACAAAATACAAGTTCAATTTAGACACCTTAAAATAGATGATAAAATCGACTTTAATAATCACAAACTGTGATCGTTGGTCGTTGTATCGTGGAAAGTTGTTTAGTGTAAAGAAATTTCTCAGAAATGTCAACGGCGTTTGGTGCCGTATATTATGTAAATGTAATTGATATAATTTAATTAAATTAATAAAAATAATAATTTATAATCATTGCCATTACTCTGGTAGTGCCAGTCCAAAGCCTGCAGAAAGGAGGAGAGCGACGCTAATCATCTTTGTTATGATAATGGCGTCGTTAAACAGTGACTAACCAATGCTATAAACTGAGGATAACTACGATAAAATTTAATTTTGGCTGATCTAATGAATTGTTTCAATTCATTAATAAAAAAATTATCTTTAGTGAATCCACCTATTTATCAGCAGCACTATCGGATTTTTGTGGATTTTTCCAAATTGTTATTTTAAGATGTTCTAAGAAATTCTTGTTATCTTTTTTCCTTATTGGTACATTCGAAGCTTGAGCTAATATGCAATTCAACGCGTCTGACAAACTATTATTACAGTAGATAAAGGTACGTAATTAAAGAAGATAAAAGAGTAAAGGTAGAAAAAATGGATGAAACTGAGTATGAAAATGAACCGGAAGTCATGGAAGCAGAGGTAGAATGGGCTATCAAACAATTGAAAGATAATAAGGCACCTGGTCAAGACGGGATACCAATAGAAATGGTAAAATGTGGGGATGGCGTGATGACAAAGACAATAACAAAAATTTGTAATAACATATGGAGAACTGGAAAATGGCCAGAAGATTGGAAAAGTTCAGTTTTTATACCTTTATTTAAAAAAGGAGATGCGAAAGAGTGTGAAAATTACAGGACAATAGCAATGATATCGCACATAAGCAAAATATTACTTAAAATATTACATAAAAGAATGGAGAGTACAATAGAGAGAGAGCTTCCTGATAGTCAAGCAGGATTTAGGAAATCTCGTGGAACACGTGATCATATTGCCAATATGAGGTGGATAATGAAGAGACAAAGGGAGTATGGACAGAAAGTATACATATGCTTCATCGATTATTGTAAAGCGTTTGACTGCATTAATCATGAATTGATGTGGAAAACCTTGGGAGAAATGGGAATACCGAAACACTTGGTACAACTTCTTAGGGGTTTGTACGAAGATCAGACAGCGGTGATAAGGACTGAATATAGAGATACTGACAGTTTTAGGATCAGGAAGGGAGTGCGGCAAGGAAGCATTCTGTCTCCTGTCTTATTTAACATGTACGCTGAAAGGATAATGAGGCAGGCGGGAATGGATGAGGCTGAGGAAGGAATAAAGACAGCGGGAAGAATAATGAACAATCTGAGATACGCTGATGATACAACATTATTGGCGGGTAAAAAAAACGATTTGGTAGCACTGATAAGAAGGCTTAAGAGTGAAAGTGAGAAAGCAGGACTCTACTTCAATATAAAAAAGACAAAGATCATGACAACAGAGGAGGAGGACAGTTTTGAAGTAGACGGAGAGGAAATAGAAACGGTAACTAACTTCACGTTTTTGGGATCAGTAATAGAAAAAGAAGGAAAGTGTGATATGGAAATAAATCGTAGAGTGGCTATAGGAAAAGCTGCAATGAATGGTCTGGAAAAAATATGGAAGGACAAACATGTGAGTATAGACACGAAAAAAGATTGGTGAAGGCTTTGATCATACCAACAGTAACATACGGCAGCGAGACATGGACAATGACCAAGAAAATGAGAAAAAAGATTAACGCATGCGAAATGTGGATATGGAGGAAGATGCAGAGAATATCACGGAAAGAGAAAAAGACCAATGATTGGGTGCGATGGAGTATCGGAATTGAGAAGAAAAAAATAAAAAATAAAAATAATAAAATGAGCTGTAAAATGCCAAAACTAATCTTTGCCGGCGGCAACGGCCAATGTTGTCATAAGCTGCCGTTAAACTAGGAAACCAACCAATATGCCAAAACAAATCTTTGTCGGCGGCAACGGCCAATGTTGTCATAAGCTGCCGTTAAACTGTGGACACACACACAATAAATAAGAAAAGTTACGTACAGTTTTGAATTAGAAATAACTTAAAGCATTTCTTGTGTAGCCTAATGACATATACTGCTTAATAATTATTATTATTGTTGAATTTTTAATGTTGTTTAACAAGGAACACTATTTTAAGGTTATATTAGGACAGTCTTAAATTGTGTCTTTTGGACGCTATGAATTCATTTTCACTGCACTGTATATGTTTTAAATTGTCGTCAACGGCCTTTGATGTCATATGACGACTTGAAACCTTGGAGTCAATAAAATGCAGTTTAGATTTTGTTCGGACACTATAAGTTTCTTGAACTATTTAAATTGTATTTTTCTGTAATATCGTCAACGGTCTTTGGTGTCATAAGACGACGTTAAACTTCAGATTAATAATAAAACAGTTTAGATGTAGTCGGTCAATTATATTTTGCTCGTCAACATATTCAGGTAGCGAACAAATTCCACAACTGCCATGTTAGGGCGATGCCAGTCCCAAGAACAGAGAAAAAAGGAGAGAGGCACAACGGCCCTGGCAGCCGTAAAGTGTCGCTAAACACATATAATTTCTTAACCTTGATTCTGTGCCTCACTTGTTAACGCCACTGACCAGCAGTCCCTCATTCATAGGTGACGCATGTTCTGCTATCCCCGAGCAACCGGGGTGCACGTAGAACATAATATTTATAGCCTATTCGTCACCTGCCTGACAGTAATTCTGTTGTTTATTGATACCTTGTGACGTCAACAGCGACCTCTGACGTCATTGGATTATAATTTTTGTATAGCTTCACCGTAGAACGGCAAATGTTTCCGATACGCGATGCCAATAAGGCCATTATCGACCATGTGAGAATTAACAGTGGTGGTTTTTCTGTTTAACGACTAGTTGTGTGGTAACAGAGACCATTAGCGTCGCCCTCCTCCTTTATCCAGGCTTGGGGGAATTAACAGTGTAGGAAGCTAGGAATTAACAGTAGGAAGCTAGGAATATATATAACGTTGCGGCAAATGTTTTAAAGGTGTGTAATTAGTGCATTTGCGTCATATGCAATGGTTACTGTTGATCATATTATGCTCGAACACGTGATAATACATTTTCGTTCTCAGACTGTAGAATTTAATGTTTGTATATCGTTAGCTGGTCATAAACACTCTCCTATAAAATAGTTAGAGCCCATAAGCCACACAATGTCATATAGTTCCCATTATAGCAAACAGTCAGAAAGATATTTTGAGAAGTCTACATTTATTGATTGTAACTCGAATAGTGCGTAAAATTAAAGCAAACCTGTTTAGTTCATAGAAGACTTCCTCAAATCGTGCAATGAAACAAGTGAAGGCAATCAGTTATCAACTTCAAATGTGGCATTGTTCCATTTCATCGTTTGCGTTCAATCGATCCTTTCAGCTGTTGCAATTCCCGACTAATGTCATCGCTGTTGGTCAGTAATAATGCATGCAATAAGAGCAAGAGTTCAGCGTTTAAAAACTTTTTTCGGATATCGATCAGCTGGTGTGTGATGCTGACGCCAGTCTACTGAAGGCAGTTATAAGGAACGATTTTCATGTGTTACGCTCACTGTTTCCACCAAGAATTACTCGTCAATATAATCTGTGACCCCGGCCTCATGATTTCACTTTGCCGGCAAGGGATGATCGTAATTTCATACATGTAGTACTTTTTTTGTGTATTAGGCTAATCAATCATTTTCTTTAGCAATAGGTCTCGGTCATTAATACATTACTAACCCTCTTATCAATTTGACTATTATTTTTTCTCTAATCGATATCTAAACTGTTGATTTTGTAATCTTGTTGCGTTTGTTAATTAATTCCTTTTGCGGTGATCTATAAGGTAACGTAAGTTCGACGTGAACGTCCCTGGCAGCCAAAAGATGTCACAGTGGCTAAACACTGGCAACTGTTATTTATAATATGCGACGCTAGTCATCTATCTCGTGAAACAGTGCCGGTAAACAGCAACTAATCAACCAATTATTCCTCCATTTCAGAAGCGTCCGGTAGTGCCAGTCCCAAGCACTGGAGAAAGGTGGACGTCGACGTGAACGTCCTTGGCAGCCGAAAGATGTCGCTAAACACTGGAAGCCGTTCTTATAAATTCAGACGGAAACGGTGTCCAATTGGTTAGAGCGCTTGGCTTATTACGCGGGGAGTAAGGGTTCGAGCCGCCTTATCCTCTAAGACGATTACAGTGAAGTGACCTTGAGTAATAGGACACCCTTAAAACGTTTCAACCGCTGCTATAATTAATTATAGCTAAGGTCAATGTTAACCCTAGGGTCACCAAGCTTTTTTTGTAACACTGACTACCAAGAGTGAGTGGTTACCACCCCCCCCTGGATTTCGTGTTTGGTTTCACATAATTATCATAACTTGTAATATAGCAATGGATTCAGCATTCATTTCTGCACAGAATGGTATATTTAGTTGTACATTATGTGAATGCACCTCGAAATTACATCACTTTTAACAATGGAACCCATTAATTAGTGATATTTTATATATTGCGTACATTTTTTACTTTTTGGATAAACAAATATAAAATTATGTGTGTTTTGAAACTGATCTATGTATAAAAGATACACACAATCATCCCTACACATGTTTATATAGTATAAATGTACATCCATACATATATATCCATACATATATATCGGTTTACGTTGTAATGCCGTATTCAGCCATTTTCACACAGATTACGCGTATTATTATTTATTTTGATCACTTCCGGTATTCAAAAGACAAAGGTGTAGGTATGCAAATGAAGCCCTACATTCCCTCTAAAGAATGATATCTTTGTTTCTCTTCCAGGAAGACAAACGAATACGCTACAGACAAAAAACTAAGGGGGGAGTCCTTCCATTCAGCAATTTTTCACGCATATTACGCGTATTATTATTTATTTTGAACACTTCCGGTCATCAAAAAACAAATTAATCAGTATGAAAAAATAGCACTACGTGTCCTCTATGCAACGGCATAATTTATTTCTCTTCAAAAATAAATTATGAATACGTTATAATCGAAAAAACATGAAAAATGTGTGAAAGTGTAACCTAGTTTCATACATTTTAATTTATTTTGAGCACTCCGGTTGTCTCAGGTGAACTCAGTGACCATAGAAATGTAGCCCCACATTCCCTCTATAGAATGGTATAATTTGTGTCTCTTAATATTAAATGACGGATAAGATATAGTCGAAAATCTAGGGGGGTGGTATCCACCCCCCCTGGTACCTCGGGTATATTGGGTATAACTTTTGAACGTTGTGAGATATCATCTCACATTTTACCTCAAAACGTGTGTAAATGAACCCCCTACAGCTACCTAAAAGGTCAAATTTTGATTCCATACTGAAAAAGTTTGAGATGAAAAAAACCTAGGGGGTGGCAACCACCCGCCCCTTGGTAGCCCGAGGGTTAAATGTGCCAAAACTAATCTTTGTCGGCGGAAACGGCCAATGTTGTCATAAGCTGCCGTTAAACTGTGGATCCAATCCGATATTAAATGTTTGTTTAAAATTGGTTTGCTTTGATTGCCATGTTGAAATTGATAATTAAATCTGTATGTACTATGATTGATAGATATTGAATATTGAACATCGCCTGTAAATGTAATATTGATAGTTTGATGGTAATTTAGATAGATGAATGTGATATTCTATCAAATATTGTTAATAAGATTGAGGAGAAAACAGTTATTAACATTATATGGAAATGAACTTAATCCGTCAGATACTTTAAATGCGTCAACATCCTATCAGAAACGGAATCAAAGACGAGAAAAGAGAAAGAAAACTTATGAGAACATTACAAGAAAATGAACTGAAATACATCAAAAACTTTAAAGACGTCAGCAGCCTTTGAAGCAATAGGACGTCGTTAAATATTGGAATAAAAAGATGTTAAATGTTTCAAAATTTGCAATGTTTGGTAAACGTCAACGATAATATTTATTTCAGGGAATACTGAATGAAACAGTTTTCTAATTAAATACCTTTGAAACGCATCACCCGATGTTATAATTTTATCCAGTTACGATCGACGTTTAATTCATATTTATTCTGGCTCAACTCCAATTGCTAACAGTGCTCGAGAGACTGATGGCTGATGACATAATTTTTGCAAGTATATCCCTTAGTTTCCTGGTCGAATGAGTCCACGGCGCCTTCTGTGGCGTTGTAAGCAAGAATTGCCTATGGCTTGTTTACAAATACATAGTGCAGAAATGATTAATCCAGTACCGAAATATAAAACCTTATTCGTCATAGTAGTCTGCCGCTAGTTGGCAGCGCAATGTGGCACAGCTGAAAACGACATTGTGAAGAAAAAACTTATCTAGGAAAGTCACAAAAGCAAAAGTCTTTTTTGTTTTAGTCAAAAGAAGCGTACGAAAAAAAGTAGACTGGGGGTTATTTTTTACCCCCCGGTTACCGTATAAGGGTTAATCAACTTTAATCTGTTTAAACTCTGTAGTTCGGAGACCTCGAGTGATAAGACAAGTAATTACAATTATAAGGTAAATTATAAGATATACTAGGTTTACAAGGTTTACTGCCGAGGCAGTCCAATAATGTCGCTGAAGAACCTCCATTTAGACACCTTTAAGACGCGTTAACATTGCATTATAAATAGTTGTGTTAACGCTATTCAATCGAGATAATGTAAATCATATGAAGCCATAGGAACGGTGAGAAATGTCTAATTATAATTTCAATCGACGTCAGCGATATTTGTTGCCAAAAGATGTCGCTAAACTCTTAATAAATCTAGCTTACCAGATTTCGAAGAGAGAAAAAATGAAAATACAAACTGAGTGGTGACCCCGTGGTCGGACCGCGTGGATCCTACCAAAACTATTACCATATGACCAAACACAGAATGTTTGGTGCTTTTGTCCAGCTGGTCCCCATCCGCTTAAATTTTCGGTCTAACAGTCCTCACTATGGACAGCTCTGAACAGAAATGCGTCTTCCGCTTGTGCAAACGTTTCAGTTCATCACTCACGGGCCCTCACAGCACATAGGTCGTTAAACGCTGAAACCATTTCATTTTAGGAAACTCTAGTAATGAAGTACGTGCAGAAAAGTCAGGAAAAAAGTTCGATGATAACTCTAAAGACATCAACGGTCATTCATTTAGGTAGGCTTACAAAAAATTTCAAACGATAAAAACGGCTTTTGGAACGGTAAATATAATTGGATTAATTAAATGAAATTAATTAAAATAATAACTTTAACCATTGTCCGTACTCTGATTGTGCCAGTCCAAAGCCTGTAGAAAGGAGGAGGGCGAGGCTAATCATGATTTTATGACAGCGTCGGTAAACAGTAACTAGTCAATGCTATATGCTGAAGATAACAACGATAAAATTTAGAATGATGCAAAATGTTTTCCTATCGATATCATCGGCATTTCATCCCGCAAAATATCGTTAAGCCCTGTATAAACTACTGAAGGAAAAAATAAAGCGTTGAATTTTAAACACTCTTTATAAGACTGTTTTTTGTCTATATAGTCGAAAATCGCGCTTGATAAAACAGGGTAGCTTTAACATTGTTTGAAAATGAAGAGAATTCGAATAAAATAGCTTTAGGTTTGTTCGATAGGCCTACATGGTGGTGTTAAGGTCTTTAAACTTAATGTTCACAAATTTCCACACTGACTACCACCTTAGCTCATTTCTGGTTCCTTACCTCCAGGCTTTTCAATGTTTTAACGAATTGCAAACTCTGATGCCTTGTGCACTCTTGTTACGATTCTAAAATAGAAGTAATTTTGAAGGAGGAGGAAAAACAAAAGGTAAGTAAGATTTATGCACAAAAGAATGCGGTTATTTAACTGGTATAATGAAGAGTCAGCTTACCTACTTATTTACTTAAATAGTGTGCAACTAAACGATGAGAACTGTTTGCAACAATTTCTATCGATATCAAAGACCTTTGTCATAAGATGTCGTTGAACTCATGTTGACGAATAGCGCGTGGTACTGCAAGTATAATACCACTCTAAAATCCAGTTATCAGATAGCTGAAACAAACTTACAAAATGGCAAATAATAAATTTATGGTATGCGAGTTTTTACAATGTTACAATTTTAAGTGTTCAGTATTCTTGATCACAATCATCGTCCTCGTTAATCATCATCATCGCATTCATCATCAAATTCTTCTTCCCTTCATGATCAAAGACATTTCTTTATCTTATCTGTCAATTCCCATAATTTCTTAGTTTCTGCAGGCGGCTCGATTTAAATCGTGCTGAAGAATAAGTTCTTTGCTTCTCGTACAGCTTAATTAATCCCTAATTAGCTTTAATTTCAATTTATTAAACGGTCACAATCTACCAACTTATAGACATTTCAGTTTAGTAATAGTAATAGGAATTACTGTACGACGATGCTGCGTCGTAACAATGATTCTGTTTAACGACACCGTTTCATAAAAAAGATCATTAGTGTCGCCCTCCTCTTTATCCAGGCTTGGGACTGGCAATAAGATGAACGGTTGTGGGACAGTTTATTTAAGTGTAATAGTGGAAGCATTATTTTGAAGGATAAGCACAACTCTACTCTGGATTTACATAAAATAAAAGCTCAGTTTAGACACCTTAAATATATGATACTATTCTCTATAATAATCGTCAATCGGGTTCAAGCGCATGTATATAAGAGCTGTAATATGCCAAAACTAATCTTTGCCGGCGGCAACGGCCAATGTTGTCATAAGCTGCCGTTAAACTGGGAAACCAAGCGCATGTATGCTATGTTAGTTAATGAAATTTGTCAGGACATAATAATCACAGACAATTTGAGATGAACTACTTTATATATTGAAAAAATATTGAATATTAGTGAAATTGTAAAGCTCTGTTTCGACACCTTTAATGGTATCGTTCGGATGCTATAAGTTTCTGGTTATGATTGTATTTTATATTTCTGTATTGTCGTCAACGGCCTTTGATGTCATAGGACGACGTTAAACTTTAGAGAAATAAAATAAGCGCTGGTTTATCACGAAAGGTGTGACAAATTTCCTAAAGATATCTACTACTACTATTCCTTTATTTCACAAACTTGTTGACACAAACGCAACAAGATTACAAAATCAACAGTTTAGATATCGATTAGACAAAAATAATAGTCAAATAGAAAAGAGGGCTAGGAATGTATTAATAACTGAGACCTATTGCTAAAGAAAATTAGTGTATAGCCAATACACCATAAAGTACTCTAGGAATGAAATGTCGATCATCCCTATCCGGCAAAGTGAAATCATGAGGCCGGGGTCGCAGATTATAATGACGAGTAATTATTGGTGGAAACAGTGAACGTAACACATGGAAATCGTTCCTTATAACTGCCTTTAGTAGACTGGCGTCAGCATCACACACCAGCTGATCGATATCCGGTGAGTTAGGAGGAAGATATCCAGCATGCTTGATTCGCTGCAGAAGTCTATCGAGTCTTTTTCGGTCTTCAGCCGTTGTAAGACCCCACCAGGCTGGAGCGGCGTAAGTCAATCGAGAGACGACAGTTGCCTCAGCAACCCGGCAGAGGGCGCCACTGGGAAGACCATTCGACCTGAGTATTCTGAGAGCGTGTAAAGCTCCACTACAGGAGACAAGGACTTCATCCACGTGATTGGTGGCTCGAAGGTCATTAGTTATGGTTACACCTAGGATCTTAATGGTAGAAACACGTTCGAGTCCCTCCAAAGCTTGAGGTGGCAGTACTTTACGGTTCCGGGTAATAATCATCTCGCGTGTTTTTCGAACGTTCAGACGCAGATTGTTTGTCGTCGCCCATTGCTCAACAGACAGAAGCTCTTCACTGATGGTGTTTCGCATTGAAGATCCAACCAGAAGGTAAGTATCGTCGGCATATTTAGACATGATGTTTTCACGGTTTCTTGGGTGTAGATCCGATCCATTAACATCATAGGCAGATGGACCGAAGCCACTGCCCTGTACAACACTGGCATTGATTCTGGCTACAGATGATAACAGACCACCAAATCTCGTTGAGTGGCACCGGTCTTTGTCCGTGCTATTGTAATGCCAGTCTCAAGCCTGGAGAAAGTGGGCGACACTAATCATTTTTGTTACGACACAGTGCATGTCGTTGAAGGGCAACTAGCTAACTAAAGGCATTGTAAACCAATGATGACGTGCAGTGAATGATCTGCAATCAAGAAAATGAACTGCTGTACAATTAACGGCTTAATTAACTTAATGGAGTTAGCAATGACTCCGCAGCCAGACTACTTGTACCTCTGATAGCGTCAGCTCCAGGTCTAGAGAAAAGAAGTAGGCGACGCTAAGGACCTTTGCTATCACAAAGTGTTGTTAAAATGAAACTACTACTATCTGTGGTAGTGCCAGCCCAACGACTAGAGGAAAGAGAAGGGCGACCCTAATAATCTATGCTATGAAAGATATGTGCATTCATCTACTGGAATTGTTTTCTTGAATTTGTTCTGATTACTGTGATCTTATGGTAGTTGATGCTGTGTCAATAAATGGCTTACTACTACTTAAAGAGTGTCGTTAAACAGCAAATGTCCAACCAACTACTGCAACTAACCACGGAAGTGTCTGGTAGTGCCAGTCCCAAGTCTTGAGAAAGGTGGAGGTCGACGTGAGCGGCCCCGGCAGTTAAAAGATGTCGCTAAACTCTGGCATCTGTTAATATAATATGCGACGGCAACGTTGTCCAATCGGTAAGAGCGCTCTAACGCGGAGAGTAAGGGTTCTAGCCTTATCCCCTAAGACGATCAGTGTGAAGGGACCTCGAAAATAGGACACCCTTAAAACGGTTCAACCGCTGTTATAAGAAAGGAGAAGAGAGGAGGGCGAAGCTAGTCATCTAACTAAAGGGTATGCAATGAAACAGTACCGGTAAACAGCACCTAACCAACCAATTACTACTCCTTGTCGCAATTGCCCGGTAGTGCCAGTTCCAAGAACTGGAGAAAGGTGGACGTCGTTGCGAACGTCCCAAGCAGCCAAAAGATGTCGCTAAACACTGGCAGCTGTTAATATAATATGCGACGACGGACACGGTGTCCAATTGGTTAGAGCGCTAGTCTTGCAACGCGGAGAGTACGGGTTCGATCCTCCTCCACTGAAACACTTACTGTGTACGAACCTTGAGCAAATCCTTCACTCACAATTGCTCAGCGCCATCGAGTGATGCTTTACCATTAGATATTGGCAGTTAATAAATGCGTCATAGCAATAATAATATTTGGTGTTGCCTCAGGTCAGGATATTAACTAATCTAATAAAACGGTGACTTCTATAGCGCCATTAGACTTCAGCTGATAATTATTCAAGTCTACTACTGTGACTGCTACGTTTGGGTGACTTCAAAAATCATTGGATCTTGACTCTGGTAATTTAAACGATTGCGCTACAAAATCTTTCGTTTGACTCTGGTTAAGACTCGCTCTGCATAACACTTAGTGCGTCTCCAAGATACTTAATGGGTCTCTGAAAGCTCCACCATTACCACTGGAAACTGCTACCGCTGCTGGGTTTGTATTTTAGTATAATCGTCATGGAGCTGGTTATGTTGACTGGACGCTGTTGATGGGAAGATGAGACGGCGAGAAAGAGGACTGGCCTCCTCAAACACGTCGATCCCTGTCTAGGTTAGCTAGATCTGGGTCAGTTAGTATCCATAGTTTAACAACATTCTGTGTCTGTTTACGACGACTTCACCCTATCGATTATGCTGTAGATCGGAATGTTATTTGGATGGATCCAGAGTTTAACGGCAGCTTAATAATATGGCAACATAGGACGTTGCCGTCGACAAAGATTATTTTTGGCATTTATTTTAACCACAGTTTAACGTCGTCTTATGACATCAAAGGCCGTTGACGACGATTTTTTTACAGCCAATGTTATTTATGTGTGTGTGTTTTCTTTTTAACGACTAGCTGTGTGGTAACAATGACCATTAGCGTCGCCCTCCTCCTATATCCAGGCTTGGGACTGGCACTGTCAGAAAGCGAACAGTGGCGGAGTTTATGTTATTTATGAGGAGGCATAACAATCTATATAACTACTGGATTTCTCAAAAAAGGTGTCTAAGTTGAGCTGTAAATATCATTTGAAAAAAATCATTTAACGACATCTTGTGGCTGCCAGAGCCGTTGATTATGACGCCATCAAAGTATTCTTTAAAGGGCACTAAATGAATCTGGGAAATGTTAAGAAGGTGAGTGTTATGAAGAGGAATGTTAAGACGCTGAATGTTAAGAAGAAGAAAGTTATGAAAAGGTAGACTATCTGAGACAGAAATAGAACAAGAACAAGAAAATGAGAGGTGATGGTACTGAAGGAGAACAAGAACAAGAACAAGAAAAAGCTGTCTTTTAGTCCAATTCTGATGGTAGGCTAGCTAAGGCTAGAAAGTTTCTCCGAATTTATAATCTTTGCCTCAGAATATGAAACGAAAAATCTCGGAACGAATGTCTGCTGGGTCTTTCAATCCCCGACCTATCAGTCGCCAGTCCAATCACCATAACCACTTCACTATAATTGCTCTTTTATACGGTGAAGTTTGATGGTGTTTGCTCAACGACGCCTTCATAGCAAATATGACAGCAAAAATTAATGAGAACAGCGGGCGAACTTAATAATCTGCAGCCCATAGGCTTATGTTTTTCTTTGCAGCCTCTGTATTATGCCAACATAAACTTAGCCGACGTCAACAGCCTTGGCTGTCATAAGATGTCGTTAAACTCTGGATTCGTCGATGCTAAATATTATAATTACTAATTTAAGGAAAACATAAATAATCCTGGCAATCGTAAGATGTCGCTTGTGAGGCTTTTACTATCTCGCCTCACTAGGATTATGTAGCGCCACGGATAATCTGCTGGTATTATATAGCGCTATTGGTAATAGAGAGATGGAGGAGGCAGAAATGTATAGGGCCGCTGTATGCAGGCAGCGTCGAGCAGAGGCAGCCGAACGCAGACCAATAGAAAGAGGCCTGAGCGACATGTGGCGCCACCGTGCGGCGAAGCGACGGTTAAAACGGCCATACGCAGTAGGAACGCCAGCAGTCGACGGAAGCCACTACGAGGATAGGCTGACCACGTGACGCCCGTAGGCCAGAAGATGTTGAATTTCCTTCTGAGCGCCTTCGATAACTCTGCGTAGAAAGTCGCATTTGTAGCCGTATAGAACAAAGACAGGAGTCTTTTATATTCTGAGTGTTCTCAAAGACAGGAGTCTTACGAGCTGTGTGTTTACGAGTATTGTGGAATCTACGACGTGTGTTGAGAGTCCAATTAACGCCACTGAGTGCGTTAGCCTACGACGATTGTTCACGCTGCTATTAACCCTGGAATACGTTACTTGGAGGTACTAGCATCGTCGCAACCTTCTCTGTCTACGCGCCATTCCTCTTCGCCGTGCAGGGACGCACACTCCTGGACGCGCTCAGTCAAAACCCGATCGACGTCCAAGATTACTTCGCCTATGATGACCGCTGCCGCAGCCGAGGGACGTGTATGAAGTTGGTTGGAAGACGGACGCATTGGCACGGTATAGTGAACCCCTTTTTGGTTATACAGTGGAAGAGATATTAAGGGCAGAAATTGAGGGGAGGTAGTGTTTAATTGTGCACGCCACCTGACAATCTGACTGACTAGTGGTGATTGGAGTGAATGATTGCATTGATTAAATACGTATTCTGGAGAGTCTAGAAGTGTGTATTACATGTTAGATTGAATTATTCTCAGTTGTGTTGAATTATATTGAAAACCTAACATGTCGTTAGCTTCGTTGTTTCCACCCGAGGGTGAGGAAGTAAGTACCGGGCACAGTGATAGGCACGCCCCGTTGGCAGCCACGGACCCGAGTGCCACCATGATGGAAAAGATGTTGGAAGGGTTAGGTGCACTATCTAGCCAAGTGAAACAGAGTAACGACAGCGGGGAGCATAGGTTCGCCTCTCTGTCTGGACAAATAAGACAAAATAATGATAATGTAGAGTGCAGGCTGAATAACCTGTCTGATGGTATGGACCGTAGTCTGGCCGAGCTGGCCACGTCTTCCGAGCAAGAGTGGAGTTCACTCAATCGCCAATTCGAGGTGTTAGCGCGCCGACAATTTGATATGTACGAAGTGCTGTCCGCTTTGGTAGGGAGACCAACTGTGTTAATTAGAGAACAGCAGAGTAGAGATCTAGAGGTAAGGTCAAGGGCTGATGTCGCCGACCCAAAGGATCCATTTCAGTCTGTAGGACTGGAAGCCGCTAAGAAAGCGGCCGCGCCGACACTCGGAGCCACCACGTCACGAGAGAAAGATATAGGCAGATCCGAATCTATAGGCCCTGTAGGATTCGAACCCGTGAGGCGGAGTGCTAGATTGCTGGCCAAAGGCAATCCACCTGTAAGAAGCACTTCTGCCTCGTTACCACTGCATGTCACCTGGACTTCCGGTTCCTGTCGGTTGGCTGGCGACGAGGATCACGCGGCCGAGGTACTCCCACAAACACTCTCGGAATTAGCACACCAGGAGGGGAGGTTGCCCATGGAAGCCTCCACTAGAGAGGGCCACGGCCAAAAGCGTCACATCGCTAAACACTGAATAATGCAGGTTTCTAATTAGATACCCTTAAAACGCTTAAACCAATGTTATAAATAACTACAATTGGATCGAATTTTATCTACGAGAGTAATGAGCAGTACAGTCGGTAATACAGTATGCCACAAAATAATCTTTGTCGGCGGCTACGGCCTATGTTGTCAATAGCTGCCGTTAAACTGTGGATTCGACGTTTAATGACTCGCAGAATTTTGTCCAGTATAATTATTCAGTTAATTAATTCCGTCACTGTTGTTTCAGATGGTACCAGACCAAAGTTTAGATAAAGAAGAGGGGAGACGTAAACGACTTGGCAGCCGTAAGATGTCGCTAGACACTAGAAACAACTGCTCTTTTAAATGCCTATGTAAATTACTAATAGCAACGACAATTACTATGGCAGCCGTAAGATGTCGTTAAACACTGGCTACTGCCGTTGCTGGGTTTGCAAGATAGTATAATGGTCAAGGAGCTAAAACGTCAACATTGAGGACGCGATTCAAATCTCCGTAAAGGTAAAAGACATTTGAACACTTCCACAGTGTCGTTCTATAAGGTCTGTCCGTTATTTAGCGTTGTTTAGGTCTTTAAATTTAAGGCTCACAAGTTCCAACCCTGATTATCAACCGTTGCCTCATTTCTAGTTCCTTACCTAACGGTCTTCCTCTGGACTTTTCCAACGAAAGACGAATTTTGTAGTGCTGTTTCGGATGCCGTGTGCACTCTTGTGACGATGATAAAAGAGAAGATAATAATGATAATTAATATTATTATAATAAAAACCCTCTGTAACGATTTCGCCTACTGAACGCTGCTGATGGGAAGATCAGATAGCGAGGAAGAGGATTGGCCTCCTCTCACGCATTCCTCCTTGTTTAGGGTAGATAGATCTGGGTCAGGTAGACTCCAAAGTTTAAAGACATCTTGTGGCTGCCTGGGTAAGTGTACGACGACTTCACCGTGGTTTCGAAAGAAGTTATTTAGAAATTAGGCTTTCGGTCTTATATAACGCCTTGAAATCCGATAAAAAGGTGTCTAAATTGTGCTCTATATCATTTAAAAAAAAGTATAACGACTTCTTGTGTCTGAGACGACCGTTGACGTCACTCTTTACATGCCTTATTTCAGGAAGGGTATCCGGGCTCTGCTTATCCAATTAGGCATGCTTAGAAGGTAGTTTCCGCTTAACGATCCAGTGAAAAACAAGGTTGATTGGCGTCACCCTCTCCTTCATATAGTCTTTGGACTGACACCACCCGATAATGACTGTGATGGAATAACCATAAATTGTGTTTTGTTACCATCAGTTTAACGAGATCTTTTGGCATCAAAGCCCGTTGACATCGAAAGGAATGTTTCTTATAAAATTATTGTATATGGACCTGGGGGATGCTTAGCGTTTGGATGGATTCAGAATTTAACGACCCCTTGTGGCAGCGAACGCTGTTAACGTCGACATAAATTAATTTAAACAGTTCAATTCGTTCCTAAGGCATAATAATGATTCATTCTTAATAATATTAACATGCACTTGGTTGGTTAGTTACTGTTTAACGAAACCGTGTCATAACAAAGATGATAAGCGTCATCCTCCTTCCTTCTCCAGGCTTCGGACTGGCACTACCACAGTTAGGAGAGTGGCGGAGTTACAGTTTGAACGCAATTTCCACGAATATTGTAGTTGTAATTCAAAAAATAATATTTCGTCTAATAGTTTTGGTGTTTAATGACATTTTGTGGCGTTATAGGCCGTTAATGTCGATAGAAATATTATTTCTGTACAGTTTCACCCAAGCACCTACTATATATACAACCGTAAGCTTAATAAACACAACGTCATGTGACTTGTTTTTTGGCATAATTCGGGAGTCATGAAAAGATCGCATCTTGTTTACCCAACACTGGCATTCAGTTATTTATATTTTCATGAAGGCGAATCGACGAATAATTATGTCTTCAAAGTTAAAAAATGTCTGCGCAGATTTAAGGCACCATATTTAATATCAGAAAACAGATTTGAAGTGGGGCGACATCTGCGAATAAGTGTCAAACGGACATACAATTATTTGATCTCTAAAAATAGATTCCTATACTTTTATAGATTTCTTGAGTTTCACCGTAGAACGGAAAAGGTTTCCGATGCGCAATGAAACCGTGGTGGGTAAGAAAATTGGGCACAACATCTAACCGCGTTAGTAGCTGGGTAATATAAATAACATCCTGGAAAGTGTTTTAGAGGTGTGTATAAATGCGACGGTAGCAGTTGATAAAGTGGTCGAACACCTTACATCACATTTTCACTCTCAGATTGCAGATTTAGATAGCTATACAGTACATATTATTCTCGTATATAATATTTAATGTCCACAACCAGCAGCACCTTTACTCTCAATTCGACCAAACAGTTAGAAAGATAGTTTATTATGTGTGCATTCAATGATTCCTAGATTCCGTAAAATCCGACAGACTTAACCTTACAGGCGTATCGTTATATTACTCTGACTGACAGACTGGATTCCAGTAATCACTACTTTCTGACCATTTGCCGAAATAATGTTTTGCGGTTTTGGATTGAAGAAGGTTGAAGCAACGACATTACTTCATATTTTACACTAACTACCGCAATGATCATAGATGTCTTGTAATATGTAGCATAAATTGAAAATTTCGTCAGTATCATATAAAGTTTGTATGAAATATAAGAAGGGAGGAGAGGGAGAATGGAGGAAGGGGTTGTTGGTGGCGAAGGAAAATGGGTTTGTTCACCAAGACTTTGTTAGACAGAGTTTCGTTCTTGATTTAATGATTATTATCTGATCTATGGTTTGACCTCGTCGATTGTTTATTATGTGTGCATTCAATGATTCCTAGATTCCGCAAAATCCGATAACCTTAACCTTGGAGGAGTAACTTTGTATTGTGACGGTGGTATCCAGTTACAACCACTTTCTGGTCATGTGCCGAAATATTTGTTGCCTTGTTTTGATTTGGAGCAGGTTCAAGAAACGATAATTAATGGCGGTGTATTCCTTCTTATTTACACTAACAACAGCAATGATGACAGATTGCTTCACATTGACTTATCTACTTATTGTAATACGTTGCATAAATTGATAACCTCTTCATTATCATATCAAGTTTGTATGAAATGTAAGGAGGGAGGAGAGGGGAAAAGGAGGAAGGAAGAAGTTGGCGGCAAAGGAAAAATGGGGTTTGTTCACCAACACTTTGTTGGACAGAGTTCAGCGCTCGTGAATAAGCTGGTGCCCTGCGCTTGGCTTTCCAGTGGCGCTTTAGAAGTTTGGAGATTACGATTACGATTACGATTACGTTCTTTCTTTAATGATTATTATCTGATCTATGTTTGCTCTCGTCGAGTGGGTCATCAATGGACCGCCTACGCCATCTGCTGTCGGGAGTAGGATCGACGTTGCCATTTGCAAATTAGCTAAGACATCGCCTATTATTAGTCTTTTTATATGACTGGCGCTATATAATTTCTAAGTGAAATTGCAATCAATTCTTTAGCGATATCTTTTGGCATCAAAGGCCGTTGACTACGATAGAGATGGCGATATTTCGTAAACTAAAGACGAAAAGATATTGAGGAACATATACCTCAAATTGAAAACCTTTTAAAGGTGTCTCATTTGAGCGTTTTTTCAATCCATCATATGGTGTGAGAGTGGCTTGTTGGAGAAATTACTAAAGGAGCGCTAGATAAATCTATTATGCACAGAGTTCCAATTACATAGTATTAAAATGTTTCCCGTTTCTCTTAGGTTGATGCTCGTCAATGAGGTTCAATCATTCGCTCGTATATCCTGATGTATGTATGTACGTACGTGTGTATGTATGTATGTAAGTATGTATGTATGAATGTATGCATGTATGTATGCATGCATGTATGAATGTATGTATGTATGTATGTATGTATGTATGTATGTATGTATGTATGTATGTATGTATGTATGTATGTATGTATGTATGTATGTATGTATGTATGTATGAGCACTTGTTATAGCGTCCGTTCAAGATTTCCACTCAGAGGCGTTCCCGACAATAGCGCGGACACTGAATCGGAGTTTCGCGCCGAAGCGCATGAGCAATTGCGAGTGAAGGACTTGCCCAGGGTTCCTGCGCGATGGCTTGAGGTGGATTCGAACCCGCAACCCTCCGGCTGCAAGGCACCGAAGATAACCCAACACCACCGAACATACCCGTACACCACCGCGCTCCACAAGAAGAAAATCGTGTATAGTAAAAATGTGCGATATATAGCATCAAAAATATCCGAATAAAAGGTGTCTTAAAATGATCACTATTATTCATTGTTTAACGACAATTAAAATGGATCCACATGACACTGTCTATGATGCAAATATTGTATGATGTGCTCCAGTGTAACGTACACATGGTGAAACTTTTCAAAATAAAACAAAGCTGCATCATGTTGAAATTATGGTGAGAATTCGATCATATTTCTACAAAACGGGTTTAATAATGATCTACATATGTGTCCGTTGCTTTTTGGACAGTAATCCCACTTTTATGGGCATCACGAGTATTTTGCACGCCCGTGATGTCCGGAAGATGTCGTCAACCCTTACAATAACGAATAATAGTGATCACTTTAAGACACCTTTTATTCCGATGTTATTGATAATATATACATCTTCCATTTAGCGTGAAAAGCTTTTTCTTGTTTCAGCAGAAACTGGACTTCAACGGCTTTCGTTGCCATAAGATTTCGTTAAACAATGAAAACTAAGCCACTGCTGAGTGAACCGACAAAGCGAGATAAATGTATGTACGTGTGTATGTATGCATGTACGTACGTGTGTATGTATGTATGTAAGCTGGGCAAACTTGAGCACTATGGCATTAGAGGCATGGCACAACAGTGGCTACAACATTATTTGGAAAATAGAACTCAGTATGTCCTCTACGAAGGTTATCAGTCTGTTCATAAAACCATTCGGTGTGGAATGCCGCAGGGATCTATATTGGGGCCATTACTGTTCTTGATCTATATAAATGACTTACCTCAGATTGCTGATAAAACTGATTTTATACTATTTGCTGATGACAGCAATGTCTTTTTTACTGATAAATCAATAGATGTATTACAGCAGAAAGTAAATAAGGAACTTGAAGTAATATCAAACTGGTTTAAAGCCAATAAACTTTCACTCAATCTGGACAAGACATGTTATATACTGTTCCGTGGTCACCGTAAACCAGCTCCCCAACAAGCAATGGAAATTATGATAGATAACAGGGAAATAGTGCAAACTGAATGCACCAAATTTCTTGGTGTTTATGTAGATCGGCATCTGCAATGGAATGAGCATATCACACATGTATCAAAGAAATTAGCAAAAAATATAAGTGTTTTGTCACGAATTAAGCATTATCTGACTAAACCTGTTCTCCGACAATTATACTACACGCTGTTTTTTCCTTACTTATCATACTGTAATATCTGCTGGGGCTCAAACTACTCCTCTAGATTAAAACGCCTTGAGACTCTCCATAAACGTGCCATACGTGTGACTTGCTTACAAAGATGGTCTGATAGTACAAAATTAATATTTAAAGAGCACAATATTCTAAAATTAAATGATATTACAAAATATCAAATTGGACTATTCATGTACTGTTATCATTATGGGCTTCTTCCATCACTGTTTGATAAATATTTCCTTAAGGGTATAGCTATCCATGGACATGATACTAGAGCATCCTGTAAATATCGAACCCCAGGGGCACGAACCAGAACTAAGCAGTTTTCAATTAAATGCTCAGGTCCACCACTTTGGGATTCTCTTCCTCCGAATTTAATAAATATATTACACTTGGCTCAATTTAAAGCTCAACTGAAACATTATCTATTGAACAAATAAAAAGAATATGACTCGATAGATTGTACCTTAGTTAAGATTGTTTATAATGTACAACTGTGAACATTATAATCTATTTTGTTTTGATTTTATTTGTTTGTTTTAAATCTTGTACTGCAATGTTTTGTTATTTAGTTATTTGGCTATGATTTAGCCATAACATTGTTATTTAAATAGAATTTTCTAAAACTATATGATCATAAAAATCGTCTTGCCATCACTAAATGTAATGTGGAAAAGGGGCAGCCCTGCAATTATAGCGGATTATTTTATCCTTTAGGGCTGTCCTGTTGACGGCATCAGCAGATTAACATTTTTTTAATGACTGATTGTTAATTAATTGTGCTGTTGTTGATTCAATAAACGGCTGATTGATTGATTGATTGATTGAAGTATGTGTGTATGAATGTATGTATGTATGTGTGTATGTATGCATGCATGTATGTATGTATGTATGAGCACTTGTTATAGCGCCCGTTCAAGATTTCCACTCAGAGGCGTTCCCGACAATAGCGCGGACACTGAATCGGAGTTTCGCGCCGAAGCGCATGAGCAAGTGCGAGTGAAGGACTTGCCCAGGGTCCCTGCGCGATAGCTTGAGGTGGATTGGAACCCGCAACCCTCCGGCTGCAAGGCACCGAAGATACCCCAACCCCACCGAACATACCCGTACACCACCGCGCCCCACAAGAAGAAAATCGTGTATAGTCAAAATGTACAATATATAGCGTCAAAGATATCCGAATAAAAGGTGTCTTAAAATGATCACTACTATTCATTGTTTAACGACAATTAAAATGGATCCACATGACACTGTCTATGATGCAAATATTGTATGATGTGCTCCATTGTAACGTACACACGGTGAAACTTTTCAAAATAAAACAGAGCTCCATCATGTTGAAATTATGGTGAGAATTCGATCATATTTCTACAAAACGAGTTTAATAATGATCTACATATGTGCTCGTTGCTTTTTGGACAGTCTTCCCATTTTTATGGGTATCACGAGTATTATGCACGCCTGTGATGTCCGGAAGATGTCGCCAAACCCTTACAATAATGAATAATAGTGATCACTTTAAGACACCTTTTATTCCGATGTTATTCATGCTATATACATCTTCCATTTAGAGTGACACGGTTTTTTCTTGTTTCAGCAGAAACTGGACTTCAACGGTTTCGTTGCCATAAGATTTCGTTAAACAATGAAAACTAAGCCACTGCTGAGTGAACAGACAAAGCGAGATAAATGTATGTACGTGTGTATGTATGTATGTACGTACGTGTGTATGTATGTATGTAAGTATGTATGTATGAATGTATGTATGTATGTATGCATGCATGTATGTGTGTATGTATGTATGTATGCATGTATGTGTGTATGAGCACTTGTTATAGCGCCCGTTCAAGATTTCCACTCAGAGGCGTTCCCGACAATAGCGCGGACGCTGAATCGGAGTTTCGCGCCGAAGCGCATGAGCAATTGCGAGTGAAGGACTTGCCCAGGGTCCCTACGCGATGGCTTGAGGTGGATTCGAACCCGCAACCCTCCGGCTGCAAGGCACCGAAGATAACCCAAGTCCACCGAACATACCCTTACACCACCGCGCCCCACAAGAAGAAAATCGTCTATAGTCAAAACGTACAATATTATAGCATCGAAAATATCCGAATAAAAGGTGTCTTAAAATGATCACTATTATTCATTGTTTAACGACAATTAAAATGGATCCACATGATGATGCAAATATTATATGATGTGCTCCAGTGTAACGTACACACGGTGAAACTTTTCAAAATAAAACAAAGCTGCATCATGTTGAAATTATGGTGAGAATTCGATCATATTTCTACAAAACGGGTTTAATAATGATCTACATAAATTATGTGCCCCTTGCTTTTATTCCGATGTTATTGATGTTATATACATCTTCCATTTAGCATGATACGGTTTTTTCTTGTTTCAGCAGAAACTGGACTTCAACGGCTTTCGTTGCAATAAGATTTCGTTAATGACATCTTGAAGAAACCGTTGACGACAATAGGAATATCATTGCTGGACAGTTTCACCGAAGTACCTATTATAGCCAGAACCGCATACTCATTTTTACAACGTTATGTTGTACGACTAGTTTTTGAGAGTAATTCGGGGGCAAGGAAAAGGTCGCATCTTGTTTACATAATAGTTGATTATTTTGAAGGCATATCGACGAAGTTTTGTGTTTGCGAAACAAAAATTGCCTTTGGTGATATAAAAACCATATTTAATATCGGAAAAAAATTTGAAATAGGGCGACGTCTGTGAATGTAAATGTAATGTAGTGTAATGTAAATCCTCGAAAATTTCTCAGCGCTCACGAAAGCCACGTCAGGGAGACCAGCTTATTCACCGGTGCTATATCAAATCAAGTCCGCAATAGCCAAACTCCTCTGTTCGTTTCGGTGCCAGGTCAAAATCCGGGAGGTCAAGCCGAGGATACAGCATGGTGCTACGGTGGCAATCGGTGATGATGGTGGTCGAGTGGTGGCGCAGGAGTGGAATCAGGATAGGATATCTTGAAGAGTTCGGTTTTCAGTCGTGAGTGGAGAGCAGAAGAGGAGAGTGCAAGCGGAGGAGAGTTTGAGTTAAGAGGGGAGATAGGATGATGAGCAAATTGGCGGGGGTCTTTTGGGAGTCTGCTCCAAAGAGCTGGTGCAGCATAGACTAAGGAGCGGTTGCAGAATTTCAGAGAGGATGAGACTGGAGGCCGGGATAGAGAAAGGTATGATGATGAGCGAGTAGACCCAGGTGGCTGAATGGTGAATAGCTGGCGAATGTAAGAGGTTTAGACGTTGAATAAGTGTGAAACAGATATACAATTATTTTTGCTCTAAATATAGATTCCTATCTTTTAAAGATTTCTTGAGTTTCGCCGTAGAACGGCAAAGGTTTCCGATACGCAATTATGATAATAGAGACGCTCCATCTAACAGTGTAGGCAACTGGGAAATATATAAATAACTTCGGGGCAATTGTTTTAAAGGTGTTTAACAGTTGGTCATCAGGTCGAACACCTTGCATTACAGTTTCACTATCGGATTGCAGATTTAAATAGCGATATATATCAGCTCGTCATAAATAGTCTCGTATGAAATATTTGATGTCCACCAACAGAACCTTTAGTTTCCATTCACCAAACAGTTAGAAAGATTGTTTATTTTATATACATTCAATGATTCTTAGATTCCGTAAATTTGAACTATGCCAGCAACAGACTTAACCTCACAGGCGTAGATTTATAGCCTACTGTGACGGTGGAGTCCAGTTACAACCACTTTCTGGCGATGTGCTGAAATAATGTTTTGCCTTGTTTTGATTCAGGCAACGACAATTAATGGTGGTGTATTCCTTCATAATTACACCAACTACCGCAATTCATTCATTCATTCAGAGGACTTATATAGCGCCCCTCCTTGATAACCTACTCAGAGGCGCTCTCAGTCCAACTACGGCGATAGAGAACAGTTTTCAAATTCTTGTAAAAGGTGTATGCAGAGTCTCCAGCTAGAAGAACACGCAGATCTGAAGGAAGATTATTCCAGATGGTCGGCCCAACCACTGAGAAGGCACGAAGTTGCATCTTTGAAGTGCGCGCAAAGGGAATGTCAGCAAGTTCGCCACGAGATGCAATGGTGAGAGAGGTCTTCACATTAACTTATTTACTTATTGTAATAAAATTATGTTGCGTAAACTAATAACCTCGTTAGTATCATGTTAAGTTATTATGAAATGTAAGGAGGGAGGGGAGGGAGAATGGAGGAAGGGGAAGTTGTCGGCGAAGAAAAAGGGGTTTGTTCACCATCATTTCGTGGGACAGAGTTACGTTCTTGCTTAATGATCATTTTCTGATCTATATTCCCCCGTTGTCGAGTGCGCCATCTATGGACCGCATACGCCATCTGCTGTCGGGAGTAGGATCAACGTAGGTCTTTGGAGTGACCTCGACCAATAGTCATGGTTGGAGCCTCGATTTACCGACAGGCAGGAGATGAATGCCTGTTCAATGTGCACTCGGTAGTTCAAGGGATAGCAGGACTTTGTGTCATCTGCAGCTATAATTGAGTGACTGCTTTGTCCGTGTAGACTTTGGACTGGATGCTATCTGTTGGCTATGGATGGGATCCGTTGGTTGGATCCACGTGTGTGCGTGGGCCTGCCGCTAGAGACTGTTCTAGTTTTCTAAGCATTGTTTGGCTTACCAATGAATGTATTTTCTTGTTGAAAATTAACATGTAAGCACGCTCAGACATCGCCTATTAGTAGTCTTTTCTAGGAGTGGCGCTATATTTACTTTCTAAGTGAAATTGCAATCAATTCTTTAACCATGTTATCGTGTGCTTAGAGTATTGTATTGTATTGTATCTATCAATTTGCATAGCGCCTCTCGCAGTGCACACCAATCAGAGGCGCTCCCAGTGCGAAAGACCCAGAGAAAAGAAAGAAGTCTTGAGACAACGAAAAGAGGCACTTGGCCCACCAGTTAATAAACAGGAACGAGTCAAAGAAGGAAGCTGGCTCCATAGTGCAGGGCCATTGAAGGTAAAAGCTCGCGTTTTAGCCATAGCAGTTCTCGCTCGCGGGACAAAGAGATCATGACGGTTTAATGAGCGTAGCGGGCGAAGAGAAGTAGCCGAGGCCGGCAGCCGGATAAGGTCACATAGATACTTGGGAGCTTGATCAGTACACGACCGGTAGATTAAAGAAAGTATCTTGAGCTGTTCCCGATCAGTAAGAGGGAGCCAATGAAGGTGATCAAACATGAAAGCAGATATGTGGGCTGAGCGAGGAAGTCGAGCTATTAGTCTAGCCGCAGTATTTAGAACAGACTGAATAGGAGAGAGACGAACCTTTGGGAGACCAACCAAAAGAGAATAATAGTAATCGATCCGAGAGCAGACAAAGGCATGGACAATTATAGAGGTAAAGACAGAGGAGGAGACGGAGCGTCGAATTGCTCTAAGTCGCCTCAGATGGAAGTAAGAAGAACGTGTAATATTAGGAATATGTTCAGAAAAGGTATAGTGAGGTGGCTTAGTGAAATTATCGTTACCGGGCGGATAAAAGCACCAAATTTGGCATGAAGATCCGTTGTGGTCTACTAAGTAAAGTTGGAGTAGGAGCCCTCTGAAATTAATAAGCATTTTTATGTAAAACACAAAAAACCAAGGTCAAAAGGTCAAACTCAAGGGAAAAGGCCACAACTCAGCTAAATATTATTCTATTTGGGTCATTCTTTCACCTATTTGATCGGACCAGTAAGGGCTACATCAGAGAAAGACATAGAACTAGAAGGCTAACATAATTCAAGGTCATTTCAAGGTCAAAAGGTCAAAATCAAGAGAAAATTGGCAATAGCTAGGCCAAATTTGTCTTCATCTGGATAATTCTTAGTTATGGCAGTTCTGAATTGATTTCGACCTTTGGCCTTGAAATTAACCCAAGGTCATTTCAAGGTCAAAATGTCAAAATCAAGGGAAAATGACCATAACACAGAATCACCAAAATACCACAACATTTGGCTGAGTTTTAGCCATTTCCAAACATTTTACTCAATCTGGATGAGTCAGAGTTATGGCAGTTCTCTGTTGATTTTGACCTTTGACCTTGAAATTAACCGAAGGTCATTTCAAGGTCAAAATCAAGGAAAAATGACCATTACACAGAATCACCAAAATAAAACAACATTTGGCTGAGTTTTAGCCATTTCCAAACATTTTCCTCTAAAAATTTAAATTTTTCACCTTAAAATAACCTCAGATTGTCTTACATTTAACAGCCTTGTTTCAATGTGGCACAGATCTGTATAACTGGACACGGTCTTTAAAGGGAGAAATGCTAAGTTTACACTAAACGATGTGTCAGTGTTCTGTGATGCTTACTGCAGTAACACAAAGGTTGCACAGTTCTATTTAGTATGCCAACAGTTGCACTTGCACAGTGGGGAACAATCCAGATTTGCTTTTCCACATTTGCAGGTGGAGCAGTCTCTTTTGCAGGAGCATTTGAACAATTCCCTGCATGATCGGGAGACCTCTGGAATTGTCATCCACATTGGTTACCATGTCTCTGAAACTTTGTTCCATGAGATAATCCTGTGCAGAAGGAACCACTTGTTGTGGTTGTGTGCTGGTTGTCCAGATTCCTGCTTAATAAGCTACCCGTCGGATATGCTGAAGTAATGCATCCCTGGTGAGTGAAAGTTTGTCCATTGCTCAATTCTTCTGACAGAAGAGTTCTCTTCTTGTCTTGTTGACCGTGGACAAATGACTGGTTCTGTCATAGAAAACGACAGTAAGTCTTTCGAGTCTCTGGAATGGATCAGCGTCGACAGTCAGGCGCTGGAATGGATGACTGGCCAGATACACAAATGTATCAGTAACGTCTTTATATGCCTGCCATGCCTGCCAAACCGACTTCTTCCTCTTACCTCTGAAGGCAGATGTTGTATCACACCCCGCAAATGAGTGAAACACAGGTAATGCTCGTGATTGTTGCTCCCTCAGGCTTGCACAGATCGTGTTGATGTGGTAAAACCTGTAATTCTTGCCCATTAGGGTGGCCCAAAACAAAAAAAGGTGGAAATGTTTGGCTCCACAAGGCTGCCCTTGTTACACATGAAAATATAACCCTGTATGCAAAATTTTGGACAGATTGAACTATATTTAGAGGTCGCGCCTTTTGCACACTTTTACACTATATAGTATGAAACGTCAAAGGGACATGTATCATTTTGAATTTCAAGGCAGTCATTATTTTGAAAGTTGAACAGCCTAATAAAATATATATACCGCAGTGTTACTGCTTAGTCAGAGTGCATTAAATGCAAATAATTTGTAATGCAAAATTATTATGAAAGTAGTTTTCCAGTCTGCATAAATAACCGTAATTGAAGTGCCGGAAAACGCGAAAACCGCGATTATTTCATTTTGCTCTTGTCGGAAAAGAAATCATTGTGCGATGACTGGAGTCAAGTTGCAGCAAGTACCGGGTATTGTTTCTGTGACTCATCCTTAGTTAGTACATCATTGTGAGACCAGATCAGAGCCACTACACGTTCTGCACAGTCATTGACTACATCAAAAGTTTGACATTAGGCTTCATCGACTGGAATGTAGGGTTCAATGGTCAGAGAGCAGAAAGCTTCGATAGGAAAGTTTTGGCTTGTTCTTGATCCTGGATAGTAAGAAGGCCAAGCAGTTTTAAAGAACTCCTTGTGACATACGCCTCCAGTGTAGTGTGGTGGTCAAAGGATCTCCTGTCCAGCCGTTTCTTGGATAGCTGTTTAGGTGGGTAAGTAAGGTTTTCACCACAGTGGCCTTGATGTTTCACTGTTTTCTCATCAAACAAAGCAAGTGTCACAGGGTGCACGGTGAAATACCAGAGAAGACGACTGAATGCCTCCACTGCTTTTTCTTTGATGACACGGTCTGAGTATTCAAGGAACTATGCAAGAAGCTTCAAATCATTGAATTGTATCAACACTACTTAGTTGCAATTGGTCGGCTACTTAGGCCTACTCTTACTTTCGAACTGCCGCTTGAGCGCCGCTGAAATTCTTGTGAGTCTCTCTGTTCGTCAAGATTTTGGCAACAAACTTGAAGGATCTTTTTTCTCATTTTTAGAAAGAGCTTGTCCTCTTGACTTGTCATCAAAGTCATTGCATCTTTCCGTGAGATGTCAAATAGTTAATTTAAATCGACCTTAAACTGTCCCTCTTTGAGTCGGCAGAAATCTTGAATGTTAAGTCTATTCTTCTTCAGCAGACTGTAACCGTCATACGACTTCCGCAGCTAGCTAACACCCGAATCACTCATTTTGGTGATGAAACATAGCCCCATTTGTTGGTAGTCCAGACCCAAGAATGTCCTTGTTAGGCATCCCTAACAGCCAAAATTGTGGAGAACTCCTGGTTGATGCCATGATAGCTGCTTTTTTACATGCTACATATAAGCGTTTATTATAAAAAGTGAAAAGGCATGCGTTGTATTTCACAGTTAAGGAGTGCTTCACAAATAAAAAAATACTTTAATCATGCAAATTTAGCGGTATGAGGAGCAATAGTGAACAATCCAATTGTAAATTAAACGAAATTGTTATGAAAACTTTAGTCTATAAGTTAGCATGCAAAATTTATAGATTAGGCCTACCTCTAATTCAGCAACCATTTTCTAAAGACAATTAGAACTTGAAAACAAGCTTTTTTATTTGTAAGTAAGCTTATTGTTCTTCAATTTACTGAAATACAGTTGACATCTAGATTATCATTTAGAAAGAAGGTGCTTGGAGTTCATGGTGTTAATCCTAATTTATAATGTAGCTATTAAAACGCGACGTGCGGTTTTTGCGATTTCTAAAAAAGTGTCAAAATGGCGCGACCTCTAAACATGCTCAGATCTCTTCAATTTTTTCACCACATAGTCTTCTTGTCAAGTGGAACAAGGGCAGCCTTGTGGAGCAGCAAGTTTCAACAAAAAAATTTTGCCGTGCAAGTTTGGGCCACACTATTGCCCATGCCAAAGGCTACCCAGATATCAATCAGAGGTTGGGTTACTATCAGATCATAGAACGTGCCAACAAGGATGACTACAACATCTGTGTCAACAGTACGCACATGGAAAGTCTTTGCCCCATGCTCCAGTGCATGCACTATATGAACAACAATCCTGGTGTCTGCCTCTTCATGATTGCAGTTTTGCATGGGGATGGTGGAACCAATGGATAATACAGCTTTCTCTGATGTAACATATACGGCTTTGTCTGGTGGCCAGTTGAACTCTACAACATTTGAAGACAAAAAGGCAAACAACTCTTTCTTGTTCATCGAGTCGCGAAGAAAGTCCATCCAATTGCGCGGCAGTTTGGTGGGACCAGACACTTTCCTGCGCACACCAAGGCCTCTCTTTTCCCTGGTAGACTCCTTCAAACTCTCTGGGATGTATGTGTCCCAGACAATATCCAACCTTGAAGTATCCTGCAGCTGCTTCTTAAGATAAGGTAAAAATACCTTGTCTGCATATTGATGAAAGGAGCCAACGCCAGTAGTGGGCAGACAGTGGACGATGACGGCACCATCCAGTACTTTGCAGTCGCAGGCGGAAGGTGGCTCTGACTGCCCAGGTTGCTCAAGACATTGCAGCAAGTCAGACTTAGTGCCTGGTAAATGAAGTTGCCGAAGTCTGAGAGGGAAGGAGGGAAGGACTGTATCTCATGTGCGAAAAATTCTGCCATATCGCCATCCCGGTTCTGCATAGATATACAGCTGACCAAACAGTGCCACATTGTTCTGAAGCACTTTGATCTTCTTCCCCTCCTTAGACGTTGCTTTGTACTCGTTTCTCTTGAAGAGTGCAAGGTAATTCCTCTTGATTGGGTCATGTATGGAGTGGGTTCGCGAAACAAGCACATTCTGAACCAAATCCTGATACTGATTCCTGCCTATGTATACGTCCTCCAAGGTGCGCACTGTAACTACCACAGACTCGTCTCTACAGTTGCGACTATCAAGAGTTAGAAGATCTGGAAAATCGTCCAAGAAAGGATTGCCCATCTGCCGGATGGTTTCAGATAAGCTGATGGTGTTTTGGTGCTTTACATAAAAATGTTCAACAATTTCAGAGTGCTCATTAGACAATCTGAGGTTATTTTAAGGTGAAAAATTTAAATTTCGAGGAAAATGTTTGGAAATGGCTAAAACTCAGCCAAATGTTTTATTTTGGTGATTCTGTGTAATGGTCATTTTCCCTTCATTTTGACCTTTTGACCTTGAAATGACCTTGGGTTAATTTCAAGGCCAAAGGTCGAAATCAATTCAGAACTGCCATAACTAAGAATTATCCAGATGAAGACAAATTTGGCCTAGCTATTGCCAATTTTCTCTTGATTTTGACCTTTTGACCTTGAAATGACCTTGAATTATGTTAGCCTTCTAGTTCTATGTCTTTCTCTGATGTAGCCCTTACTGGTCCGATCAAATAGGTGAAAGAATGACCCAAATAGAATAATATTTAGCTGAGTTGTGGCCTTTTCCCTTGAGTTTGACCTTTTGACCTTGGTTTTTTGCGTTTTACATAAAAATGCTTATTAATTTCAGAGGGCTCCTACTCCAACTTTACTTAGTAGACCACAACGGATCTTTATGCCAAATTTGGTGCTTTTATCCGCCCGGTAACGATAACGTTGAAATTCAGCGCTAAGCCACTGGACTAGTAAGGGTGCCCAGGACTACGCCAAGATCTCATACACTAGCAGTGCCAGACCCAAGTCTGGACGAAAGAGGAGAGCGACACTAGTAACCTTTCTTGTGATACAGCGTCGGATCGTTTAACAGCAACAATACACGCACACACTCATTCCAATATATCTGGAACACACACACGCACACACGCACGCGCACACACAGACACACGCACACACACTCACCATAACACACACATTTTCTTGTTGACGTCAATGACCTTTGATATTATAAGAGGTCGTCAAACTTTATGAATGCATCCTTCAGTCCTTCACTCGCTGGATTAGCATCAGGCGTATTATTTCCAGACTAAGGAAGGGTCAGATCAACATTGTCAACGACCTTGGTAGCCACAAGATGTCGCTAAACGATAGAAAGTAATAGACGAAAGCCCATTGAATTTAGACACCTTTAATTAGAGACGTCTTAAAAGTTAAACATTAAAAAATCGAAACTTTCCGACAAAAACTGCTTACGTCAACGGCCCTAACAACCACAAGATGTCGCTAAATCAACGCTTCCCAATCTTTGTTCACTACGTAAAAAAATCCAAGCCAAAGGGCTTCCCTATGATTAGAATTTTTTTAAGGAACCTTTGCGATGAACCTGAATCGAATGTTACAGTCAGAGAATTTGTCGTAGACAGCCAACATTAGCTGTGATCGTTATGGAGTTTCAAGCAGAGCAGATGCTGCAACAGCTTTTACGGTGTTGCAGGATTTCCATCTTATACTTGACGTTCATTTGTCAAATGTCATTGAACGAAATAAAGTTAGACGATGAACGGTTAAAGAAGCGTAACAAGCTGCAAGAATTGAACAAAGTAGAGGAACTCTACAGATTGTCAAAGAAGGAAATAAGTTATACATGCATTTTAAATTAACGTCGAATTTAGTCTTTATTATGACCCATTTAGCCGCATTTAGCTGATCGAAAGTCATAACCCATTTTCCAACATTAAACGGATGGTAAAATATGATCTAAGTCAAAGGCCCTAGCCGTCGCAAGATGTCACTAGACAATTGATACTGCTAGATTAAATTTCATGTTGAAGTTAGACACCTTAAATTAGATGTATCTTACTGTTATACATAAAAAAATCGACTATTTTTCAGTGTTGGTTTTAGGGTTATGTCCACGGCCACCAGATGTCGATAACAGGTACAAGGAAAAGTTAATAGAAACAGTAACAGTTAAATTTACAAAAACTGAGTTTTGACTAGACTTTTCTATGAAGAGTATTTCAAACTACATTTTCAACGATCGCCATGCACACCTGCCACTGATTAGAATACAATAGATTGCATTGAGCTGGATTAGATTCGAATAATAATTGAACTTCAAATCTCTTCAGTGGAAGAGTTAGCTGAAATAAACTAATTGGTGAAATGTAGAGTCAATGGTAACGACCGTTAATAATATGAAACACTTGATAATGCAGAGTTAAATTTGAGCACCAGTAAAACGATTGTAGCCTACTCTGTTATATATTTTAGCTATTTGCGTTCACTACCATACTTGAACCTCGCCACTACACGTCCGTTCCTTAATGCCATGTAGTGCCAGTCCTAAGCATGGATGAAGGAGGAGGGCGACGCTATGATCTTTGTTATCACAAACTGTCGCTAAACTGAAACTACTACTAATCGCAGACGTCACTGAACCGTTAGCAACGCAGTTGCAAGTCGAAGTAAACGGCAGCGGAAGCTACAGGATGTCGTTAAACACTTAAGATTAATTACCCATTTACTTATTAACTCACTTACCTACTAATGTGGAGTATTGAGTCAATGGTCATTGCTGCTACGTCGACGAATGAATGAACAAATGAGCGAATGAATGAACGTATGAACTTACGAACGAGTCAGTCAATTAGCCAATCAATCAAGCAATCACTAAATCAATCAATCAGCCAATCTATAATTAATCACTTAAACGAATGATTTAATAAATAAATAAATAAATAAACAAAAAAATAAAATAAATCAATACATCCAGTCAGTCAGTCAATCAGTCTACCATTCATTCAGTTTCTCAATCGCTCGCTCATTCATCAGTCAGTCAGCCAGTCAGTCCATCCGTTCGTCATTCATTCATTCGCCCATCAATTAATTCATTCACTTATGCAATCAATCAGTCTACCATTCATTTTTTCGTTGTTTACTGCATGCATGTATTCGATCATTTGCCAATTGGTCACATCAGGCATTCAGTCAGTCAGTCAGTCAGTCAGTCAGTCAGTCTTTCTGTCAGTCAGTCAGTCAGTCTTTCTGTCAGTCTGTCAGTCAGTCAGTCAGTCAGTCAGTCAGTCAGCCAGTCAGTCAGTCAGTCAATCCGTCCGTCCGTCTGTCAGTCAGTCAGTCAGAGTCCGTCTGTCAGTCAGTCAGTAAGTCAGTCAATCAGTCAGTCAGTCATTGAATCAGTCAGTCAGTCAGTCAGTCTGTCAGTCAGTCCGTCTGTCAGTCAGTCAGTCAGTCAATCAGTCAGTCAGTGAATCAGTCAGTCAGTCAGTCCGGCCGTCTGTCAGTCCGTCTGTCAGTCAGTCAGTCAGTCAGTCAGTCAGTCAGTCAATCCGTCTGTCCGTCTGTCAGTCAGTCAGTCAGTCCGTCTGTCAGTCAGTCAGTCAGTCAGTCATTCCGTCCGTCTGTCCGTCTGTCAGTCCGTCTGTCAGTCAGTCAGTCAGTCAGTCCGTCCGTCCGTCTGTCAGTCAGTGAATCAGTCAGTCAGTCAGTGAATCAGTCAGTAAGTCAGTCAGTCAGTCAGTCCGTTTGTAAGTAAGTCAGTCAGTCAGCCAGCCAGTCAGTCAGTCTGTCAGTCAGTCAGCCGGTCAGTCCGTCTGTCCGTCTGTCCGTCAGTCAGTCAGTCAGTCAGTCTATCAGTCAGTCAGTCAGTCAGTCAGTCAATCAGTCAGTCAGTCTGTCCGTCTGTCAGTCAGTCACTCAGTCAGCCAGTCATTCAGTCAGTCAGTCAGACAATCAATCAGTCAGTCAGTCAGTCAGTCAGTCAGTCAGACTGACTGACTGACTGACTGAGTCAGTCAGACAATCAATCAGTCAGTCAGTCAGTCAGTCTGTCAGTCAGTCAGTCAGTCAGTCAGTCAGTCAGTCAGTCAGTCAGACAATCAATCAATCAGTCAGTCAGTCAGTCAGTCAGTCAGTCAGTCAGTCAGTCAGTCAGTCAGACAATCAATCAGTCAGCCATCCTGCTAACCAGATAGCGACTATACGGATGCAATAATACCTATGAGATACCTTTACGTCTTAGGTCTCGAACCCCGTATCTGTAGTCGTTGGGACATCCGGAAGTACGCACGTGATGCCTACGACCTCGGTGTCCGCTACATCGGCGGCTGTTGCGGATTCGAACCCTGCCACATCCGAGCGATCGCTGAGGAGCTAGCCAAGGAGAGGGGCCGTTCGCCAGTGGCATCGGAGAAACATGACCCATAGGATCATTGACTTAGGATGCACACGAAGCCCTGGCTCAGGGCAAGGTGAGTGGAAGATGGAAATTAGGGTTAGTGGCTGCTTTACGACGCTGTGTTATTACAAAGATGATAATCGTAACCCTCCTCCTTGCTCTTTGCTTGGGACTGGCACTTTTATTACATTTTTTGGCGATTGGCGCTTTTAGACAACTGTTACAGTATGAAGCGTTTCTAAGGTGTATTAAATGTGCTTCGGAAGAAGGAATATGAATTTTTTACGATTGGCGATTTTATAGAACAGTATGGAGCGTTTTTAAGGTGTATAAAATTAGCTTTGTTTTTCTATAATTATTATTTGAAAGTGTTTAGCGATATACCTTCCTTCAAAAGGAAACACCAAAGCACGGGAAAAGAAAGGCAAGAATATAAAAGATTAAACAACAAACTACGTAGAACAACTGAAGAGGCAAAAGAAAATTGGTTGGGAGAGAAGTGTAAAGAGCTAAAAGACATACCGCAAAAGGAAAGATATGACAAGGTGTACGAAAAGGTGAAACAGATATCGAGGAAACCGGGGAAAGGAGGAGGAGGAATAGAGATCAGAGACAAACAGGATAGAATCCTAAACGAAATAAATGAAGCTAAAAACCGATGGAAGGAGAATGTGGAGGAACTTTACAGAAGTGAAAATATCAACGGAGAATCATACGATATTCAAGGCATGCAGGAGAAAGAGAATCAGGTGAGAAAGGACGACCTTGGACCAGAAGTGCTGGGAGAGGAGGTGAGAGCGGCCATAGGAACTGAAAAACAACAAAGCAGAGGGAATTGACAACATACCGCAGAGATGCCCAGAAGTCTAGAGGAAGGAGCCATGAAAGAACTGATAAGGATATGCCAAGATATACACAACATGAGTATGGCCAGAGGACTTCTTGCAATCAATCATAATACCAATTAAAAAGAAGCCAAATGCAACAGCATGCGAGGATCACCGAACCATTAGTCTCCTAACCCATGCGTCAAAAGTCATGATTAGAATACTAGCAAAGAGAGTGCAAGCAAAGACAGAGGCCGTTGAGGGGCTAGGTGATGATCAATTTGGTTTTAGAAAGGGCATGGGAACTAGGGACGCGATTGGAACACTAAGAGTACTAACAGAGAGGAGCTGCCAGAATAATCAGGATGTATATTACAGGGAATGTGTATAATCAGGGAATATTATACTCTGAAATTTCAGGGTATGTGCATAAACAGGGTATGTGTATATGCCCTGAAAATTCAGGGTTATGGTTTAGGATTAGGTTTAGGTTAGAGCGTTATGCTAGAGGGTTATGGTTAGGGGTCAGGGTTAGGGGTTAGTGTTAGGGTTAGATATACATGAAATATACACATACCTGATTGTACACATATCCCTAGGGTATATTCCCTAGGGCATATACATATTCCCTGATATACACATTCCCTGTAACATATACAACCGAAAACTCCCTATACAATGACATGAGACTAATCTGTGGGCGTAATTCGGGGGTCAGCAAAATATCGTATCTTGTTTACATGACAAACGCATTCATTTATTTCATTACATTTATGAAGACAAATCGACGAATAATTAAGTTGCCAAGCAAAAAAGTGACTGTTGACATTTAAGACATATTATTTAATATCACAAAGCACATAATAATAATTATGTCTGCAAAGTACAAAAATTGCCCTGGAGATGTAAAACGCCATATTTAATATCATAGAGCAAATTTGAAGAGGGGCGACATCTGGGAATAAGTTTGTAACCAATGGACAATTATTTTTCTCTAAATATAGATTACTTTAATTTGATAGATTCCTTGAGTTTCATCGTAGAACGGCAAATGTTTTAGATACGCAATGACACACTTGCAGATAAAAGCCAGCGATATTTATAAGCTATTTTTAGCTCAACCAATCTCGCTTTTTGAAAACGCCACCAATCACAGAAGAGAACTTATGTGTACATGTCGGTTTACAGAGTGAATTATTATTATTATTATTAAACTGTCATTTATAGCGCGCCTAAATAAAAGAATCTTGCACAAAAGCGCGTAACAGGAAAGTCTAGTCATAATAAATCTTTAACAAATAAGTCTTGAGGTTCTTTTTGAAGAGAGTTAATGTTGAAGATCTGCGAATAAAGTCCGGCAGTTTATTCCATTCAGCTGTATAGCCTTTATCAAACGCACAAAAGGACATCTAAATATTAAATAAAACTATGAAATAAAACACAGAACAAAAATAAGTTATAATAATAATAATGTTACTTAAAAATTACAACTTACAAATTTAGGCTCCATAGCTTAACATTCTGATTAATCAATATAACTTTAAAGAATTAATTTTAACAGAGTTGCTAATCGGGACTTCCTCAACTAGCAAATGTGCACATAAGTTCTCGTCCGTGATTGGTTGAGCTAAAAATAGCTTATAAATATCGCTGGCTTTTATCTGCAAGTCAATGACACCTTGGCAGGGAACGGAAAGAAAACAAATTTAACATTGTAGGCAGCTGCGAAATATAAGTAACGTCGCGGAGAGAGTTTTAAAGGTGTGTTATGATAGCATTTCTACTATTTGCCGTTGAACGGCAAGGTCTCCGATACGCAGTGGTGGTTTTTCTGTTTAACGACTAGCTGTGTGGTAACAAAGACCATTAGCGTTGCCCTCCTCCTTTATCCAGGCTTGGGACTGGCACTGTCAGAAAGCAAACAGTGGCGGAGTTAAAAGCAATGACGCGTGTGTGTCCACAGTTTAACGGCAGCTTATGACAACATTGGCCGTTGCCGCCGACAAAGATTAGTTTTGGCATATTACAGCTCTTTAAATTTTAGCAATGACGCGTGTGTGTGTCCACAGTTTAACGGCAGCTTATGACAACATAGGCCGTTGCCGCCGACAAAGATTAGTTTTGGCATATTACAGCAATGACGCCATTACAACTAATGGGTTTAATATAATTATTTAAGTGTTCTAAAGGTGTGTATTTTCGACGGAGGCAGTTGATAAAGTGGTCGAACACCTTCATTAAAGTTTCACTCTCAAATTGCAGATTTAGATGAGCTGGCCATAAACAGTCTTGTATGAAATAGTTAATGTCCACAAATGGCACCCTTAGTTTCCATTCGACCAAACAATTAGCCAGATGGTTTATCATCTATACATTCAATGAAAGCAGTTAGCCAGATAGTTTATCATGTATAGGCCTACATTCAATGATTCCTAGATTCCGCAAAACCCGATCTATGCCAGCAACCAATGAGATATAATTATTATTAACGCTAGAGGGAACATGACGCATATTCCCTTTGCACATATTAGAAGCCCAGTGGTTAAAGTGGTTTGGGTGAGCAGTGGGAACTCCAACTTTTGTTAGTAGACAGGGCCATCCTCCACCAACGCAACGAATCGATTATAACATTTCAGAAACCAATAGCATTATATTGATTATATATATATATATATATATATTATATATATTACTTAATAAGTAATGGTATTGAATTTTAAACAGCTACAAAATTCTACTAGAAAAAAGCAGAGACATTTCAATTCAGTCTATGTTGGGCAAAATGAAATTTGGCCTACTTGTTGGGCCACATAAGACATGATGTATAAACCCAACAAGTTGGTCAAATTTTATGTAAATCATGTTTGTTGGATTGACGTGGAATCACCCAACTTACTAAATACAATCATAAAAGACACCACAGAGATTCAAAATTGGTATTCTTTTGAGAAGCAGGAGTACGCTTCATGCAGGTTGCATCAGTAGCATCACGTTGATGGCTGGCCAACCATGATTTACATATGGCAGTGGCTTCCAAATTTCCAGAGGGGGACCATTTAGTGAAATAAACATGACTGATGAGATATGATCTATAGACAGCTGTGATCTAAGTGATGTGCAGACTACATTCATTTGACTGAACCCTCTTTCACACACCGCTGTGTTTACTGGTAAGGCGTGTACTCGATTCAGCAACTCTTGGAAATGATCGGAAAACTGGACTCTACTATCTTTAAAAATATCAATAACCTTGCTTGACCTCAGAATATTGAAGTAAGAACTTGCCACATAAATGTGCAAGTTCTCTCTCACCATGCTCAGGTGCAAGATCATTTGGCCAAGAGACACAATCGAACGAACTACAGAGATCCTTCTCCGAATCTGCCAGCAGTCTCTTTTCCATGCTGTCCACCAGTGCGTGGTAAAACTGACCTCGATGAATGTCTCTCTTTCTACCACTGCTAGTAGCAACTGATACACCCTTGGAGGTTTCTGCATCTACAGCCTGACATGCTTCAGCATAGTAATGTCCACTGGACTCTTTTCTAGCTGCAAATACTTCTGTTTGTCTTGTCAGGAGGTGATGAGCAACAGGAAGAGTGATATCAGCTTTAGGTCTATGTAATGCCAAGGACACATCAGCTAACTCTTCAGGTCATCATACATGAGTCTGAATCCTACATTTTTAATGAAAACAGTCAGTTTCTTGACCATTCCGAAAATGTTGGTTGCTCTGAATCAGATGATATGACATGACTGAAAAAATATAAATACAACTTAATTATAATATCATGAATGCTGAGCCATCATGAATCATGATCACCCTACCCTGACTATTAAAGCGAAAAGATTCAAAAGAATGAAAATATAATGCAAGCTTGTGCACAGGGAATAACAGCTAAGTGAGCTAACCTATAAAATTGTTCTACAAAGCTATACAAATTAGATTTAGATATGCAGACAAATAATTAGAGACAAATAAAAAAATATTATGACAAAAGAAAAAAAATTTGAAATAATATTAAAACTAAATACAGGCAGCCGATACAAAAAGTTTTTAGAGTACAATCAATTAGTTACATAAAATTCATGGGTATTTTAAAAACAAGGCTCCACTGTGAGGAAGAATTGAAGAGCCTCGTCCCTGGGTAAGTTTGTGGTTGACCCCCTAAAACCTAGAGTCTTACACTTTTGACAATTTTAATATTAAGCACCATCCACCCAGAGGCAAAAATCTGTACATAACTTTGGGGGAGGGACAGACTTTCTGAGGCCGGTTTTTTTTGGGACAGGCATTAGTCAAAACAGTTCCCTCTGCCCCCCCATGATTTACGCCACTGCATTCACCAAGTTTTTATCAAATCCGAAATTGCATACATTCTAATTTCCAAAATCTAAACCACTAATGTAAAAGCTAGAACATGTTCCTCCTGTAGGCCTACCCGTAGACCGCTCCCGCTACGCTCTGTAACGTTCATGCGTGGTTCTGTTCAGTGGTCATGAACAGTGGTTGGACCGTTGGACCCTGTGACGTTGCTGAGAAGATTTCGTACAGCTAAACTAATTTTGTACTCACGTATTCAAGTTATGTGCATGAATATCAGCCCGCAGTGCCACTCCAAAATTTTGATTTTGGAGGCTGGTTGATTGCACAGGACGGTCGTCATTGCTTGCTTTCTTGGAAAAAAATGCATTTTCATTCTTATTGAAATTTAAAACTGGTAGGCCTAATTATCTGCCGTCTACGGTCTACTACCGTCTTAGTCCCTCTATCTATTCAACACCTAAATTTCATTCTATTGAACTTATTCATAATTATCTGGTTGTTCACACGTGGAGAACCAAACCCAAAAGAAAGAGATTAACACGCGACGCGCAAACGACGGTTCTAGCCCCACTAGGCATGTGCACCCGCTACTGTGCCAGGCTAGCCTGGCACAGTAGCGGGCGCCTGGTGGGGCTAGAGCCGTTGAGGCCTGGTGGGGCTAGAACCGTTAGGGCCGCGCAGCAATTTCAACCAATGACTTCCGATTCAATTCGGTCGTTAATCTAAGTCACTGGTAGATGTTTAGGGGCCTAAACAAGCGGACTGCGGACACACTACGCTGGAATAGTTATTTATAGAAGCAATGAGAATTCTGACTCAGGTGTCGTTACCGAGCGCCGCGGGCGGACGTTCCGAAGAAGAATTTTACTGGAACGCATGCGTTCCCAGGGTTCCATTGCATTGTGAGCAGTGGGAACGCAAGCAAAGAATTTAGAGAGCAGTGGGAACGCCGTTCCCACGCGTTCCCACCCACTTTAACCCCTGTAGAAGCCACAATCATAGATATAATAAAACCTTAAAGAGAGTTCCGCAGTTAATGGAAATTGAAATGACGCGTTTTGATTGGTTGAAATTCATGGACGCAGTCAAGCTTAAGCGAGACTTTAATTTCTTTTCGAAGCTTACGCCTTAAAAAAGTTCAAAAGACACAAAATAACAACTTATCCATTAAATAATATTCCAGCTGCCACATTTTCGGGCTTTAATAAGTTGCTACATCCACACACTACACAATTTAGCCAGCGCTCATTAACATAACTGGTGACGTGTCCACGCATTTCACGTCGACGATGACGTCGGTTTATATTATACGTCTCAACGACCTTAGATACGTCTCTATGTCTAGCTTAAGGGTCACAGCCTCACCATAGATGGTAGATGCGGGCTCTAGTGATATATTTATATATTATACATCTCTATGCCAGCGACATACCTAACCTTACATGCGTAGCTTTATATTGTGACTGTGGAGTCCAGTAACAACCACTTTCTGGCCATGAGCCAAAATAGTTTATGCCTAGTTTTGGTTTTAAGCAGGTTCAATCAAGGACAATTAATGGCGCTGTATTCCTTCATATTTACACTAACTATCGCAATAATGAAAGATGCCTTAACATTAGCTAATCTACTCATTGTAATATGTTGCATAAATTGATAATATCGTGTCAGTATCATACTAAGTTTGTATGAAATGCAAGGAGGGAGGGGAGGGGAAATGGTGGAAGGGTTAAGCTGGCGGCGGAGGAAAAAGGGTTTGTTCAACATCAGACAGAGTTACGTTCTTGCTTAAATGATTATTATCTGATCTATACGTGTGCCCTTCGTCGACTGGGTCATCTATGGCCCCTAAGCCGCCTGCTACCGGGAGCAGAATCGACGCAGTGGCTCAACGAAGGGGCGGAGGGGGCAACCGTTCCCGTTCGCAGCACAAGGGTCGCAAAATTATCTTTCAGTGGTACACAGTACTATGACAAGAGCGATTAAAAGTCAACAAGAAAATTAAAGTGGCGCAGTTATCAACTATTACCTCTGGGCGCTGAAACCCCACGTTATCTCACTGCATTTACACCACTGCATTTACGTGGGTCTTTGGAGTGACCTCGGCCGACAGTCATTGGTGGAGTTTCGATTTACCGATAGGCAGGAGATGATTATTTGTTATATGTGTACCCGATGGTTAGAGGGATAACCAGGCGTGCGTCACATACAACTAATGAGGGACTACTGGGAGGTGGTAATAAGGACCCTGCTATACCTGTCGTCGCTACAACACTATATCCGGACGTGAGTCATCAGCAACTAATGAGGGAATGATGGACGGTGGCGTTAACGTGTGCCGTGGATGCTACCGTCTGTCGTCGCTACAACACTATCGTCGCTGCTCTGTCCATGTAGACATGCATAACACAGACGAAATTTTACTAGACTACTGGACAGGCCTATCATCTAACGAAAGTGGGCGGCACACTGCGGCACACTGCAGCACCACCTTTGAAAAATCCGCGCGCCGCCACTGACTCCAGCGTTTTAAGAGCGAGTGGAAAAGATATTGGCAAAGAAACTCAAAGAAAATGTCAAACCATCAATGGTCCATCGTTAGTTTGGCCGTTGGACTCAGAGTTAAACATAATAAATATCTGATTTTATATTAACCCTTTGGAGGTGAGGTGAAGCATTGGAACGTTTGAGGTGAGGTGGGGTATGACTTACCCCAATACATATTTTATACTTGCAAGTCGCAATTTCAACTAAATAACATTAGTATAGTTTTGTAACCATTATTATAAGCTAAACTGGTGATTATCGGGAAAAAAGTACTGTTTTGATGATAATCGAAATGGCCAGCGCGGTGGCACTCAAAATCAAAGCGGCCGTCTGCAATGGCATCTTCATGGCCCTTGAAACATGTAGGCCTAACGTTTGCGAACACGTGATATAATACCCGTAATAATGGATCAATTTTACATCGATGCAAAACTGTATATCTTATATCTGCAATATCTTCTATATCGCCCAATTTTTTCTGCACTGAGCCGTTACTGTTTTTAATTAATTAAACTCAACATGTATACAAAAAAATTTAATTTCACTTTATTATGGAAAAAAATAAAAAATGTGCGATCAAAAGTACCTTAAATTCTCCCAAAGTTTCCGTATTTCACATTCACTAAGGTAGACAAAAATAATCTAAGCTGGTTCCACTTTATCCGTAGAAAACGCAGCGTAGAATACCTATGGGGTGTGTCATACCCCACCTCACCTCCAAAGGGTTAAGCGGGTCTAAATAAACTGATTTTCCAGCTACTTGGCTTTTTTGGTTGCAGAAGATATCCAGAGACCTCGAGCGATACGGCAAGTAATTGCAAGTATCAAGTAAATTATACAATGAGGTAGGGTTGATATCAACCGCCGAGGCAGTCCAATATCGTCGTGAAGAACCTCAATTTAGACACCTTTAAGATGGTTCTACAATAAGGTATAAATAATTCTGTTAGCGTTACTTAATAGCTTAACTCCGCCACTGTTCGCTTTCTGACAGTGCCAGTCCCAAGCCTGGATAAAGGAGGAGGGCGACGCTAATGGTCTCTGTTACCACACAGCTAGTCGTTAAACAGAAAAACCACCACCACTTAATAGCTTCGTGTATGGCGTTGCAGTAAGCTGTCGTTAAAATATTGAAAAGTACTTCAGATTTAGCCGAACGAATTTCCCTGTGAATACCGCCTATTATCAGTTCCTTCATTAATACCGCCACTCACCCACCGTCATCTACCTCAGGCTCCTCTACTCATCACCCCACAGGATTCCTACTCCAAATTGAAGATTCACCTCTTCAAGAATTCCTAACCTAATCCATCCAATCATCAGCCTTTTAAGCTTTCTCGCCCTCAGCGAAACCCGCCTAAGCAGCCGCTTTGCCTCCTCTCTCCATTCTCTCTGGTAGTTATCCTTGGACCTCCACTGGGCATCGATCTCTGGACAAGCCTCTGAGGCTCTGATACGAAAGAGCGCTAGTGAATAAGTTGGTGCCCTGCGCTCAGCTTTACAGTAGGGTTATAGAAATTTTGAGTTTCAGATAACGATTGCAATCTACCATTCTTCAAAACCTAACCGTTTGGATACGAGAGCAAATTGTTTATAAGTTCTGTTGAAGAATGTACACAAATACAAGTTCAATTTAGACACCTCAAAATACATGCCAATATCGATTTTAATACTCGCAAATCGTGTTCAGTCCACGGATGTGAATTGAGAATTTAGCGAAGTGTGTGGAAATTTCCGAAGGATATCAGCGGCCATTGGTGCCGTAAATGTCATTGAATTCATGAAATAAAATTAATAAAAATAATAGTTTATAACCATGTTCGTACTCGGGTAGTGCCAGTGAAAGGGGAGACGCTTCTTTTGTCAATATAATTATTCAGTTGGCCTCAACAGTTTGTATTTGTTTTATCTCCATCACTGCTTGCACTCTCACTGTGCCAGTCCCAAGAATTGATAAAGGAGGAGGGCGAGGCTAATTATCTTTGCTATGACATAGTGTCACTAAATAGCACCAAACCAGCCACTTTATGTATGCTCCATCTGTAACGTTTACGTAGGAAGGAGTTAGCCAAAGTTGCCCACTGTCACCAGTTCTCTTCAGCGGCTGCATCCGCCACTATCCGTACTTTGTTAGTGCCAGTCCCAAGCCTGTAGGAAAAAGGAGGTCGACGCTAATGATCTTGTTATGACGCAGCGTCGTAAAACCTGTAACTAACCATACAATTATCGAAAAATTTATCCGAGATTGTATTGTATTGTATTGTATACATTATGATAACATGAAAAAGGGAATATTTAAATTGGGAGAGATGCTGATGAAGGCGGAAAGACTTGCAGACGATCAAGCGAATTAATTATAAGGAAGGACTGCAGAGAGTGATGGATCGCCTAATTTGATTTCGATGGAATAAGGGGTAAAATTAATTGTAATAAGACAAAGGTTATGAAGACACAACTGCACTAAAATTAATTATATCCGAGAAAACGGCACAAGTCAGAAGTTTTTGCAACGAGGAGGGTTTGGTCACATCAGATGCAAAATGCCACAATGAAATAAAAACGACATCTGATGGTGATTCGAATTGAATAGTTCTGAGGAATACGTTCGATGTTTCTTAGACAACATAAATGTTTCCAAATTAGCTTTAATGTTGAGCTATTAAACGGTCACAATCTACTGTGCCAACTCAACGATATTTAAGTTTGATCGTAATATTAGTATTTACTGTATAACGATGCTGCGTCGAAACAAAGATGATTAGCGTCGCCCTCCTCTTTTGTCCAGGCTGGGAACTGGCACTGTGAGATTTTAAGGCCTTGACGGAGTTTATTCAAGTGTAAAATTGGATGCTTTATGTTGAAGGCTAAACACGTCTCTTGTCTGGATGTACGTAAAACAAGCACGCTCCATGATAATATTTATACACTTTAGACACCTTAAACAAGACGCTAGCATTGACTATAATAGTCCTCATTTGGTTCAGAGCTCAGCAGCTTCTATGTCGAGGACATTGCAATTTGTTTCTTTTCAACGTTACGACGTGAACACAAAAGCATCTAAAATATACGCATTCAAACTCTGTCACTATACTCTTGTAATGCCAGTCCCAGGCCTATAAATAAAATACAGCCCGTAAAAACAAAGTTTTTTACTATATCCATCTAGTATCCTATAATGCGACTTACGAAGCAGTTACCTCTACAAATATATAGTCCGCGTTTATTTTACGTCATAGCGTGCGTTTAATCAGGCAGCGCGCCCGTTTTTGTTGCGGCCAATGGCAACGCTGCGTATCGGAAAAGTTGATTCCCCGATTCGAAAAGTTGAGTCCCCGATTCTATAAGCTTACCTTTTTGGGGAAGCTGAAATTTTTATAGAATGATGTGTCTGCGAGGGCGAGTCTATCTGCCAAGTTTCAGGACGATTGAATGATTGTAAGTGATCGAATTAGTCGTCGCAAGATTTGACTTTTTAGCCTCTGGCAAACAAACAAACAAACAAACAAACAAACAAACATTCAAGATTTCCGTAAGTTAAACTAGATGGATAAAAAGAAGGAGGGCGATGCTAATCATCTTTGCTATGACGTAATGTCGTTAAACGGTAACTATCCAACTATACGCTAGTAAACCAAAGATGCCATTGAACAAAGATCTGCAATCAAGAAAATGAACTTATGCACAATGAATTGTTTTTGACTACATCAGTTGCCATGGTAGTCATAGGATGTCGTTAAGCGTTTGGAATAATAAACAGTCGCTGAATGAGAACCTCAAGATTCGAGAATCCTGTGGAAAATGGTAACGAATTGCCTTTTGGTCATTGAATTAATTAAATTAAGTTATTGAAGAAGATATAATAAATCTGCCACTGTTCGTACTGTGGATGTGCCAGTCCAAAACCTAGAAAAAGAAGGAGGTCGACATCAACGGCCATGGCAGCCAACTTGCCAAGAGATGTCTTTAAACAATGGAAACCGTTATCATAATATTCGATGGCAACACAGAGTATGGATATGAACCTCCTTCTCCTCTGAAACGGTTTCTGTGTAGCGACCTTGAGTAAGTCCTTCGCTCACAATTGCTCAGCGCCATCGAATGATTCTTCGTCACTATACAGTTTGGCTTAATAAATGCATAATAACGATTATATTAAAATTAGGTCTTGCATGACGTCATGATTAATAACACTTTTTAATATAATGATGATTTCTAAAGCGTCGTTTTCATATAATGCAAATGATCTCATTACACACCTTTAAAACACTTGTAGTATTGATATATATAAATATATATATATATATATAGTGATCAGTTGCCCATGACGTTAATCTCCCTCGGAGCGCCGGTCGAGCAACTGCCTCAGAAGTTCACTCGACGGCGTGGATGTCCGATGCGTACGCCTTAACGTGGCGAGGAAGCTTCAGCCGATCCTGACATCTGGCCAGCCAGGGAAGATGAGCTTCAGCCCGGTCTGACTCCTGGCCAAGCGGAGACGAGGATCGGTGACCAAGCACGCAAGGGCAAAGTTACCTCCGCCACTGAACGTTCGTGCATTGCACCTCCGTGCTTTGCGCCAGTCTCGGTGCCAGTCCCAAGCCTGAAAGAAGGAGGAGGGCGACGCTAAGGGTCTTCGTTACCATACAGCGAGTCGTGTTAAACAATCCACTACTACTACTACTACTACTACTACTACTACTACTACTACTACTACTACTACTACTAATGACGTTAACGTGATAACTGTTAACTGTTCTTCCTCAATATCATCAGCTAATTATGCGAAGTCACCAAAGCTCCACCTCTCGCTATCTCTCCACAGTTCTTTCACTCGAAACTTAAAACACTGCTTTTTGACAAATCCTATCCTGAATCCAACACTAAGTCTTCTCCCTGTCTACTTCGCCGTCTCAACACCAAACACCATCCACCTTAGCCGCCTGCCTGTCTGCCTGCCTGACTCTCTGGATTTGGACCCTCTGCCTATCGATTTTGTTTTGATTGAGCGCCTGTGAATAAGCTGGTTCCCATGACTTCGCTTTTGTGGGCGCTGTAGAAGTGTCTAGTTTACGATTACGATACTGTGACTGCTACGTTTGGATAGCCTGTCATAACATGGGATCTATATAGACATAGGCGGAGACTTGGTCTTGGGTTTGGGGGGACCGGCGAAGGAGCGGCCGAAGGACGATCGGCGAGGCGCGAAGCGCCGAGCAGGGGGAGGGGTTTGGGGAGGGGATGTGCCCCTCACCATCTAAAATTTTTTGAATTCCCACACTGTAATGGTAGCATTTTAAGCTGTCATCTGTACAAAATTGCTCTATAATTTGAATGCTGATAGGAACCAGCTGTCACTCGTAGCTTACATGTAGTTTGAGTCGTGTTTGAGTTTGGGGAGGGGTTTTGGGAGGGGATGTGAGTCATGTGACCCCTCCCCTACAGGGACGTCATTTCAGTTTTTTCAGGGGCAAGACAATTTTTCGGGCAAACTTGGCCAGCTTGTTAAGTTTTGCATTTAGTCTACATGTGCAATCGTAATCGTAATCGTAATCGTAATCTCCAAACTTCTAAAGCGCCACTCGAAAGCCAAGCGCAGGGCACCAGCTTATTCACGAGCGCTGCGTCTAATCAGAGGGTTGTCCAAAAGAGTAGTCCGTGGGAGGTCCGAGTCCGGTTTCCAGAGGATCAGAGGGGGCACAGCAGATGTTAAGGCGGGTGTCTTTTAGGTCGAGGATTGGAAGGTACAGGATCAGATGAGTCAGGATAAGAGTTCTTGTGCAGAACTGTGGTTAAATATTTTAACATGTTTCCTTCTTGTTCTTATTTATTTCTTACTATGTTTGATTCAGTGATGGGAAGTATTTTAGATACTAGTATTTAAAATACTACTTTAAATACTAGTATTTATCATACTACTTTAAATACTGTTTAAGTATTTTGTACTTGTATTTAAAATACAATAGAATGACAGTATTTATACTTCTACTTAAAATATTTTTTGAGTATATTGTACTTTAAATTATAATGCTAAAATACTTTTTAAAAATACTTTAATTTGTCATAAATAACAGTTAACAAAGCAGTATTGCATGCTGCATGAACTAGACCTTCACTAATTATTATTGGGCTATTATTATTTATGAGGGGAAAGCTCCTGGTCATGGCCATCAGGGTGTCAGAGAAGCAATGCTCCATCTGAGGCTGACCAAAGATAACGAAACAGCAGTAAAAATTGAAGATTTACTTTAAGAAGTTAAAATAGCTGTCATATCAATCATTGACAATGAATGATTGATTCATTGTGATGTAAATCTTGCAACTAGCAAGTTCGGAATATATATATATATATATATATATATATATATATATATATATATATATATATATATATATAAAACAAAGTCTACAGAGCAACATTTGTAAATTGTTATGCTACAGTGCAACTTTTGTCAACCAATTGTCTGCTGTCACTGTGTGCCTTCACTTCAATCACAGATGCAAATGGAATTATGAAGACTCAAATTAAAGGAAAACCTTGGAAGCCTTGCTTAAACAACTTAACAGGCTTATTTGCTCAACAAAGGAGCATTCCTGGTCCTTTTTTCTGCAAAATTTCTAATGACAATTCAAAATAAATCAATTGTTTTGGCAATATTAGACTCAATGCTCAACCAAGCCAAATCCACAAGACATTAATGAGACATTATAGACCTTAAAAATTCTTAATCATCTTGAGTTGCAGAGGCTACTGTTGATGGAATAATTGTCAACAGTATATGTAAGCTGACACACACATTTGGAAATTGCTTTGAAGGATTGCACTGCGTTAAAAAGTCCAACAGGTCCAGTGGTGTTAAATGGGTACATTCAAAATGTGCCTTATGTACAAAGGGTAAATGATGAATTTCTGTTATTGAGGTCAGCAGGATATTGCTTTGCTGAAGCTACAGCTTTTTCTGCCAACTCACTTGCAGACGTGGTTGGATATTTCCACAAGAAATGAAACCTTTCTGCCAAATTTGATTAAATATGCATAACATAGAAACACTTTGACAGTGAAACAAGTTCTATAATGTAAGACTGATGAATAGCAAATTAGCTTACCTTCACAGGTGTCAGTTTATTATTTATATTTACATCTACACCTACATGTAGGCCCTATGTATCATAAGAGTTTTATCCATTAGCCGCATCACCCGATCCAAACGAAATGTGCAGAGAATGACAATCCAAAATGTATATAATATACCAATGGGACAATCAAGGGCTCCTGGCTAGAAATTTGATATAGGTCTATTATGTACATCTTTCTAACTGTCTCGGTACCTCGGGCTACGTGCAAAGTGCATACGAAGAGGTAGACAAAAATCAATATACTTAGAAAATCACAAGTGAATATATTAAGGGGCTGCTGTCCTAGACTCCTAGTGACGAATTAAGTTACATTATTTCATCAAATGCACTGACATACATATAGTTGATTTTTCAGGGGGGGCAAATGCCCTCCCCAAATGACGTCCCTGCTCCCCTATCTAATTTTTTTTAAATTTCCAAACTTTAATGGTAGCATTTTAAGCTGTCATCTGAACAAAATTGCTTTACTATTTGAGTGCTGTTAAGAACCAGCTGTTACTCTTAGCTAACATGTAGTTTGAGTTGTGTTTGAGTTTGGGAGGGGTTTGGGGAGGGGATGTGACCCCTCCCCTATCTAAATTTTTTGAATTTCCACACACTGTAATGGTAGCATTTTAAGCTGTCATCTGAACAAAATTGCTCTATTATTTTGAGTGCTGATAAGAACCAGCTGTCACATGTAGCTATTATTATTATATTCATGAAATATTTCAGAAATATTGGGGGGGGATATAAGCAGCTCCGTCCCCCCCACCTCAAGTTTTGGGAGGACCGTCCCCCCTGCCCCCCCTAAGTCTCCGCCCCTGTATATAGACTCTGGTAATCTTAACCATTGCGCTACAAAATCTCTTTCGTTTAACGGTGGTTAAGACTCGCTCTCCCGGACGCTTATTGTGTCCACAAGATACTTAATAAAGCGTCTGTAGAGGGTCTCTGAAAACTGCTGCTATCGGTAACTGAGTGGTGTTCCTTTAAAAACAGAGAGTTTCTAGTTTGACACCTTTAAAACGTTTCAACCTGTGTTATAATTATGCGGAGTGAAGTTCCACGTTGTATGCTTTGTCATAATTTTTCACTATTCTGTTAGTTAAGTTAATTCCGTCACTGCCGCTCTCGGGTGGTCACAGCCTCAAGTGTAGGCCTAGAACAAGAAGAGGGGGCGAAGTCAACGTCCCCTGGCGGCCGTAAGATGTCGCTAAACACTGGAGACTAATACAGAGATGATAGATGTTTTCACGTTAGCTTGTTTACTTATTGTTTTATGTTACATTAATTGTTGACGTTGTGCGTTTTGTTGTATTTGAAAGTATGATATGAAGTTTGTATGAAATGAAATGAGGGACAGAGGAGGGAGAATGGAAGAAGAGGAAATTTGGTGGCGAGGGAATAGGGAAATGTGCACCATCACCTCGTTGGACGTAGTTACGCCCTTGCTTAAATGATTATTTTCTGATATATAAGTAAGTAAGTAAGTATATGTTGAGCATACATACATTTATACAGAGTATAACATTATTATTATAAACGATCTGCGTGTGAGATTGTCCGCTTGTGGAATAAAACATGTAATCTTGGGAACAGGGAGTAGGTTATCTTGGAGGGGCGCTATATAAGTCCTCTCAATAAAATGAATCAACAAATGAAAGTTTTTCGATACTCACATAATTATGTTGAATACATCACGTATACATGTAAAGTGAAGGCTCTGATCATACCAACAGTAACATACGGTAGTGAGACATTAACGAAAGTTAAATGTGGATATGGAGGAAGATGCAAAGAATATCATGGATGGAGAAAAGGCCTAACGATTGGGTACGCATGGATATCGGAATTGAGGAGGAAGAGACACTACAACAAACAGTGCTAAGAGCAAAGTTGAGGTTCTTTGGACATGTCATGCGATCAGATGGATTGGAAAAGGAAATGATGTTAGCATATGGAGAGGGAAGGAGAAAACAAGGTCCACCAAGGAAAAAGTGGATGGATTAGATACATGATACAACTGGAATGACTTTGGCAGAACTGAAAGATGCGACGACGGACAGAAGGAAATGGAGAGGCTTGATCAGGACGGTCGCTAGAGTTCAAAAGAACTGACAGCACAAGGTAATACATGTAAATTAAAAAGTAAAAAAACAACTTTGTGTCTCAAAATGAATAATGCATGATGATTCTAATTATAAGTATATTTACGAAATTAGATCCATATTCCATTTTGAAATTTTAAACTGATTATTTATTAATCTTCAGTTAAATGTCAAATTATGGCAGCACATACTGCACAATACATCAAATAATAATAACTTGACAGTATACATGAACAGTTAGCGATTGGATCCACAGTTTAACGGCAGCTTATGACAACACAGGCCGATTTCGGCGACAAAGATTAGTTTTTGGCATATTACAGCTCTTTAACCCTCGGGCTACCAACTCCCCCTAGGTTTTTTTTATCTCAAACTTTTTCAGTATGGAATCAAAATTTGACCTTTTAAGTAGCTGTAGGGGGTTCATTTACACACGTTTCGAGGTAAAATGTGAGATGATATCTCACACCGTTCAAAAGTTACACCCAATATACCCGAGGTACCAGGCGGGGGGGTGGATACCACCCTTTAGATTTTCGACTATATCTTTACCGTCATTTAATATTAAGAGACACAAATTATACCATTCTATAGAGGGAATGTGGGGCTACATTTCTATGGTCACTGAGTTGACCTGAGACAACCGGAAGTGCTCAAAATAAATTAAAATGTATGAAAATAGGTTACACTTTCACACATTTTTCATGTTTTTTCGATTATAACGTATTCGTAATTTATTTGTGAAGACAAATAAATTATGCCGTTGCATAGAGGACGCGTAGTGCTATTTTTTCATACTGATTAATTTGTTTTTGATGACCGGAAGTGTTCAAAATAAATAATAATACGCGTAATATGCGTAAAAAATGGCTGAATGGAAGCACTCCTCCCTTAGTTTTTTGTCTATAGCGTATTCGTTTGTCTTCCTGGAAGAGAAACAAAGATATTATTCTTTAGAGGGAATGTAGGGCTTCATTTGCATACCTACATCTTTGTCTTTTGAATACCGGAAGTGATGAAAATAAATAATAATACGCGTAATCTGTGTGAAAATGGCTGAATACGGCATTTCAACGTAAACTGATATATATGTATGGATATATATGTATGGATGTACATTTATACTATATAAACATGTGTAGGGATGATTGTGTGTATCTTTTATACATAGATCAGTTTCAAAACACACATAATCTTATATTTGTTTATCCAAAAAGTAAAAAATGTACGCAATAATATAAAATATCACTAATTAATGGGTTCCATTGTTAAAAGTGTTGTAATTTCGAGGTGCATTCACATAATTTACAACTAAATTTACCATTCTGTGCAGAAATGAATGCTGAATCCATTGCTATATTACAAGTTACGATATGTGAAACCAAACACGAAATCCAGGGGGGGTGGCAACCCCCCTTGGTAGTCAGTGTTACAAAAAAGCTTGGTGGCCCTAGGGTTAACGGTTAGCGATGCCGTCGACGGCAATATTATAGCAGAAATGAACATTTTATTAAAGGTGTTTAGAATCAGAAATCGTATTTATTCTACGGAAAATATTTCCGAAACGTCACGACGCTGAAGCATAGGGAGTGATATTAACGCTGCAGGAGTTGCAAAGTATAAATAACACCGTGAAAAGCGTTTTAAAGGTGTTTGATAGGAGCATTTCTTTTATGTGTACGGTACTTAGCTCTGTTGTTCATATGCTCGACCACTAGACATAATTATTCAATAAGACGTTTCACTCTATTATAATTAGTCATCGGTTGATTAAGGCAACGCAATCAATTGCTTTCCTGGAATAATTTCATCTACCAGAAAATATTATATTACGATGGTCAGTGTTTTAACATAGTAGTTGTAGTTTCAGTTTAACGACACTGTGTGATAACAAAGACCATTGGCGTCGCCCTCCTCCTTTATCCAGGTTTGGAACTGGCACTGACAGAGTACGATCAGTGGTGGAGTTTATTAACAGTGTAGGTTAGGTATGTCTGTGTAACGACACTGTGTAGTAACATAGACCATTAGCGTCGCCCTCCTACTTCATCCAGGCTTGGGACTGGCACCGGCTGGCACTAAGCACGGAATTTTGTACTTTTTGGATAAACAAATATAAAATTATGCGTGTTTTGAAACTGATCTATGTATCCAAGATACAAACATACATTCCTACATATGTTTATCTACGTATAAATATACATCATACATATAATCCATACATATATATCGGTTTACGTTGTGATGCTGTATTCAGCCATTTTCACGCATATTACGCGTATTATTATTTATTTTGATCACTTCCGGTTTTAAAAAGACAAACATATAAGTATCTAAATGAAGCCCTGCATTCCCTGTAAAGAATGGTACATATTTGTTGCTCTTCCAGGAAGAATAGTCAATAAGCTATAGTCGAAAAACTAAGGGGGGAGTTGTATCGAACCCCTCTGGTACCTCGGGTATATCGGGTGTAACTTTTGAATGGCGTGAGATACCTCCATGATGTATGCCTCAAAATGTGCGCAAATGATCCTGCTACAGCTACCTAAAATGTCAAAATTATATTCCATATTGAACAAGTTCGCGAAGCAAAAAACCAAAGTGGGGTCGTTCCAACCCCCCCTTTGGTAGCCCGAGGGTTAAGGCTCACACGTTCAAACACTGATTACCGACCGTTGCCTCATTTCTAGTTCCTTACCTAACGGTCTTCTTCTGGTCTTTTCCAACGAAGGACGAATTCTGGGGCGTTGTTTCAGCTGAATCCGGATGCCGTGTGCACTCTTGTGACGATGCTAAAAGAGATATGATATTATAATAAACACTTCTGTAACGACGTCCCCAATGTTGTTTTTGATATCACCTTGTTGGGGATATGCAAAATTCAATTCTTTTTACCTTGTGGTACAATAAAAATAAAGTTTGAAAACCGCTGGTCTATTATATGCGACGTGATGACACTAAGAGGTGACTGGAACATTGGAATTAAACATTAATAATTAATATATATATATAACGTCGCGCATAGTGTTTAAAAGGTGTGCAATAAAAGCAAATAGCCTACTATTATATGCGACGCTAACTGTACTGTTGATCATAATGCTCGAACACTTCATATGATATTTTCATTCTCAGCCTGCAGATTTAGGTGGCTATGTATAATAAGCTGGTGAAAAAATTATGATTAAAACTTTTTATGTCCATAAACAGCGTCTTAGTATCTTCAGTTTCCCCTAGTTCGTAAGATCCAACCTGCGCCAACATCTGTCTCTTTCCGCCCTCTCCGGTCTGCGGATCGACGTGATCTCCTAGTTCCCCGGGCAAGGACTGCCACGGCCCAACATCTTGCATTCATCATCGTGGGCCCTTCCATGTGGAATGACCTCCCCCCCTCAATCCGAAGGAAGACTTTAGTCGGAGTCCCACCTTTATCCCTTCGTTGCTTGAAGACTTTCTTATTTCCTCAGGCTGTCACGCTGAGAGCGCCTCTGAATAGCTAGTACTTAAGAGGCGCTTTACAAATTCTCAGATACGATACGATACGATCAAACTTAACGGAACAGGCGTTACTGTACTCTGACTCGCAAACACTCTTTAAAGTGGTGATCACAGTCGCCACCACATTTTGTCAAAGTGCTGATTTATTTTTACCTTTTGTGGCTTAAAGTAAGTTCAAGCATCGACAATTAACGGCGGCGGTGTATTCCTGCATATTTAACTAGGGCGATGATGATCGATGTCTTCACGTTAACTTACTAACTCAGTGGTTTATTAAGTGCATAATTTTGTGACGTCGTGCGTCTTGTTGTATTGTTGTAGTTTACAATATCATTACCCTGTTTTTTTTTATGAAATGTAAGGAGCGAGAGAGGAGGGTGAAAGGAAGAAGAGGGTAGTTTGCTGCTAGCAGTAGCGTAGCCAGGGGGGTGCAGGGGGAGCGGCCGCTCCCCCTAAGACCATTTTGGCAAAATGTGGGCCTTTTCGAAATTTATTTAATATGACCCCAAAAATACCGGTATCGACGGTATGCAAGTCAAACGGCGCCTAAGAGTGGCGTACCGAATACCGATCTGTTTTCGCACTAACAATTTTCTGATAGCCAAACTCCTCTGTTCGTTCCATGCAGTGCCAGGTCAAAGTCCTCGAGGAGGTCAAGCCGAGGTCAAACTGCGACTATAGTAGCCTATTAGTAGGCCTACCTCTGTACTAGAACAGCTTAAAAGCATAGCTTCCAATGTGAACTGAGTCTTGTATGAAAAAGAATGTTAACCGTAATTCCCTTTTTAATAATAGAGATTCGTGATAAATGGAATTTTCCTGGTTTCAAGACAGTTCACGTTCCGGCAACAGTACACCGCATGTTTGAATCCATAGTAAACAGCTTTCTAACGAATAATAGAAGGCAGTATCTGCTACAGACGTTAACTTTGACTTGCCCAACTATGTTCGATGCCACAGAGAAATATCTGCAATTGTACTCATGGACGATGTCCTAGGCATAGGCTTTGAAAGATACTTACAGTATAATATGTCTAAAGACGGAGAAAGGGGCGAGGGTTGGTGTTTGTACTGCTATGGTATAGTATACTATAGGCCTACTATATAGTATTACTAATTTACTGTACATATTAATTTTGCCACTCTTTTAGGTGTTTTCCTATATCTATTTGAAATAGGAAGATAAATAGGCCTATACGTGTCATCAAAATGAATGTAATTAATTATAATTATTTCTTTAGGTAAGTGGGGCCTTTTTATGTGCTCGCTCCCCCTGGTGTTAAAACCTGGCTACGCCACTGGCTGCTAGGGAACAGAAGAGTGTTCACCACCACATCGTGGGACAAAGTTACGCCATTGCTTAAATGATAGTCACTGGTGGAGCTTCGATTTACCAAGAGGCAAGCGACGTCTATCTCTTCTACGTTCACCCGGCGACTAGAGGGATAGCCGTATGTACATCATCTGCCATAACAGAGGGACGGGTGGGCGGTGGAGAAACGTGTATCACGGACGCTACCGCCTGTCGTCGCCCCAACATTTCCTTGCTGCTTCATCCATGTAGACAATGGCACTTGATGCTATGTATCAGCCATGAATGTGAATCCGTTGTTTAGGTTCGACGTGTGTGCGTGGGACTGCCACTGCGGACTCCTCCAGTTTTCTATGCATTTTCTGGACACAACCGCCTGATGACATTTATTTTGCTAAATGAAAATTTACTATTTAAGCTGGTGCGGATATCGCCGATTGTTAGTCTTTTCTAGTAGTGTCGCTATAATAATTTCTAAGTGACATTACAAGCAATTGTTTAGAAACACCTATTAGCATAAAAGGCCGTTGACATCGATGAATTTCTGCATTTCTCTGTTTCTTTAAGGCCAGACAAGTTCACGGTGAAACGCGAATCCGGATCATATACTTTAAACTAAAAGCGTTTGAAAGGTGTTTAATTGAACGTTTTCATTCCATGATCTTGTGTTCAAAGCGATGTGTACTTATTCGAGTACATGTACATCTTTCTATGTGGAAAATTACCAACTAGCCGCTGGATAAATCCATTCCACACCGAATTACAATTGCGTACTAGTAAAATGTTTCCAGGTTTTTATTTTAAATCGATGCTCTACCATAATGTTCAATTATTCGATCGTATATCCTGATGGATTGTAATCCAAAGTAAGTTTGACGTAAACGGTCACAAGATGTTGTTTAACATGGACGCTAGTAGGGAATACAAAGCTGAAATTATGCACCTCTAATAACACGCTCAATCGTGTAGTAATAAAAAAAATTATTATTCATATTAATGTGTTAAAATATTATTTTATGATAAAGGTTCATTCTATGTCGTTAACAAAGAGCCTTTAGAAGGCCTATGAAAACTGTTGCTCTCGTTAACTTAGTGGTGTTCACTTAAACACAACGAGTTCATTTATGCGCAAATAATGCTCCGAAAAACTGTAAAAGTTATCCTGAGTATACGTACAATTCAAGTAAGATCAAACATGGCAACCGTAAGATGTCGCTTAACACTGAATAAAACAGCTTTCTAAGTAGACACCCTTAAAACGTTTCAACCGATATTATAAGTATGCGCAGTTAAGTTCCATGTTGTACTCCTGTTCATTTACTTGCTTCTGCCAGTTAATTCCATCACTGCCGTTCTTCGGATGGTGACAGTTCCAAGTCTAGATGGAGAAGAGGGGCGACGTCAACGTCCCTAGCAGCCGTAAGATGTCGCTAAACACTGGAAACTAATACAAGGATGATAGATGTCTTAACGTTACCATAACTACTTATTGTTTCATGTTGCATAAACTGGTGACTAGTCTTTTGTAGGCTAGTTGATAATAATAATAATATTGACAGTATTATATAAAGTGTGCATGAAATGTAAGGAGGGAGAGGGAAGGGAGAAGGAAAGAAGAGGGAAGTTTGCGGCGATGGAATTATAGGGAATGTTCATCATCACTTCATGGGACAAAGTTAAGTCCTTGCTTAAATGATTATTTGCTGATTATTTGTTGCCTGGCCCGTTAAGTGTGCGATCTATGGACCACGTACGCCATCTGTTGTCGGGATCGACGTTGGACTTTGCAGTGGCATCGACCGATAGCTATCGCTGAAGCTTCGATTTACCGAAAGGTAGGAGATGAATGTCTGTTCTACGTGTACCCGGTGGCACGAGGGATAGCCGAAACGTGGCACACACAACTAATGAGGGACTTCTGGGCGGTGGTTGCGTCTGCCGCGGACGCCACCATCTGTCGTCCGTCCCTCCAACAATATATCGTCGCTGCTTGGTCCATGTAGACTTTGAACTTGATGCTATCTGTCAGTTATAGACGGGAATCCATTTGTTGAATACACGTTTGTGCGTGGACCCACCACCGGTGACTCCTTGAGTTTTCTACACCGTGTCTCAAAATAAACTGTGCTAAATTGTTTCTGTCAGAACTTCGTCAAATTTCCACCAATTTTAACAATCTTTGGTAGGTAGATGGCAAAATGGATGAAATTTTATGCTATACATAAATTTTTTACCTCACCTGACTCATATCACCGCACTACCTTGTTAAACACAGATGTACCAATTGTTTATATAGCGCTCACATTTTAACAATTGTCGAGCCGGGTGTCAAAGCGGAATGGGGCATACTATCGCGACAACCTTTTTGCCCAAAAGCTACTGCCAGACATACGCCGGATATCCCAGGGCGAGTTTTTTGTCTTTCAACAGGATGGCGCCCCGGCGCATCGAGCACGCGACACTGTCTCTTTCCTGGAGCGAGAAACGCCCGACTTCATACCTCCAACACTGTGGCCGCCGAATTCACCGGATCTTAATCCAGTCGACTATAGCATATGGAGTGTGCTCCAGGAGAAGGTTTACCGCTCCAGAATAGCCAACGTCGACGAACTCAAAACGCGTTTGATCGACGAGTGGGCGCGCTTTGACCAGTCCATCGTTGATGCTGCTATCGGCCAGTGGCGTCGCCGTCTAAGCGCTTGTGTCCGTGTAAGCGGGGCACATTTCGAGCACCAATTCTAACACTTTTCAGCAGATCTGTCATAACAATTAAAAACTCTGCTTAGTAAACCATATTTTACTGCGTGCTACTTAAGTCGTCAGATAGTTTGTTGCATGTAAAAAAATTTAAGCGTTATATGAAAAATTGGTACATCTGTGTTTAACAAGGTAGTGCGGTGATATGAGTCAGGTGAGGTGGAAAATTTATGTATAGCATAAAATTTCATCCATTTTGCCATCTACCTACCAAAAGTTATTAAAATTGGTGGAAATTTGACGAAGTTCTGACAGAAACAATTTAGCACAGTTTATTTTGAGACACGGTGTATTCATAGTTGGACCATTGATCAGTTTATTTTGGTAATGAAATTTAGCGTGCAGACTAGAGCAGACATACCCTCGTTATTGATTCTGTAAGAGCTGCATTATGCCAAAATAATTTCGGTCGTCGGCAAAGGCCTCAGTTAGTCTGTTGTCATAAGCAGTCGTTAAACTCTGGATCCATCCATCCATCTGTAAAATAATAACTCCGCCACTGCTCAAACTCCGGCAGTGCCAGTCCCAAGCCTGGAAAAAGGTGTAGAGAATTACAGTAAACTACTACTCTGTAAAATAAGGTATGGTCCAATTGATCTGCCCTGACAACCGTCATATGTCGTTAAGCACTGTCATTCTGCTAGACAGTTAGGCCGTACTCTCGACTACGGCTATTGGCACCAGAGTAGCCGATAGTTGTCGTGTATCACGACTTTAGTTTTAAAAGTGGGAACCGGGTGTTTTTAACACCTTGTAAAAGCGGCCAACAGAGCCAGTCACAAACCCAAATAAAGGAGGAGGGCGACGCTAATCACCTTCGTTTGACCTTTGACCTATGACTTGAGTATTATTGTAGTGGCGCTACAAAAATCCGTGGATAATTATTGTTATCTCCTTAAAAATAAACTTTTCAATTGGATCGTTATAATTATATCGCTCAAACAGAAACATGGTTTCGAGACTACATGACGCGCGAACGAAAATTAACTTTAAATAATCTTCCAGTACCAGATATAAAGGTGTCTAAATAAATTAAACATTTGTGTAAGTATCTGTTTACTTTGTTGTTAACAGACCCGCCAACTTTGACTTTACCTTACTTGACATTGTAACGCAAAGGGAATTTGCGACTGTGTAGGATTGTAGGTAGTTTAAATTGCTGTTTAACGACGCTGTGATGACATAGTCCTCCTCCTTTACCCAGCCTTGTGACTGGCACCACCAGAAAACGATTGTTGCTGAGTATCTACGCTATTGAACGCCATCGATTGTTTGAATTCCTTTCAGGCTCTTTACCATAATCATAACATACCATAACAATTACTTACCTTACCTAATCTTACACTTTAGTACCTTAACTTACTTTACATCTGTAAATTTACACAGGCGAATCCTTAATTTAAACTTACATTTCTAACATTGACTTACCTACATTATTAGCCTGACCTTGACATTATAAATAAAAGTAGTAAATGTAATATAACAGTTTTTAATAAATAAATAACGAGTTTCATTTGGTTATAACAGTTTATTTGACGTAAAGACACTTAAACTCATCAAAATTATGTTTGCTGTTTAACGGCAATTTGTTATAACGATGATGGTTAGCGTCGTCCTCCTTCTTTATCTAGTCCTTAAACTGTTACAATCACAGGCAAAGTAAATTTCTCTCTCTTAATAATAATCGTTAACACTTAGAAAAGGGTGTCTTATACGCTGCGCCACACGGAGTTCGGAGATTTATTTCTCTTTTATGAGTTAAATCAACTAATTTCTATATAGCAGAAATTCATCTATTTCTCCAAAAGCGGAACGCAGTCCATCCTTAATAACACATTTATGAATAACTTGATGTCTCTTCTCTTGTATTGAAGCAGATGTTACACAAAATGGCTTATATAAAAAAGTAATGTTTAAAGCAAATCCATTGCAATACAATGTAAGGAGTATGTGAGGTGTGTATGAGTTGCTGTGGTGCTTTTGCTTCGTCTATTGTTTTAACGGCACGGTGTGATAGTTACTCCTTTGTATAATTATGTGGGGCTCGGTGGTGTAGGGGTATGTGAGGTGCCTTGCAGCCGGAGGGTTGCGGGTTCGAATCCACATCAAGCCACCGCGTAGGGACCCTGGGCAAGTCCTTCACTCGCAATTGCTCATGCGCTTCGGTTCGAAACTCCGATTCAGTGTCCGCGCTGTATTCGGGAGCGCCTCTGAGTAGAAATCTTGAAGGGGCGCTATAACAAGTACTCATACATACATACATACATACATACATACATACATACATACATAATGGTATGTGTCGTATGTGGTCAAAATTCGCCTCAAGTTCTCCAACCGATCCATATCCCACAATGCGACTCTGGAACGAACTTTCCTCTGAATTCCGTCTATTCTCAGTTCCTTCCTTAATACTACCGCTCAATCACCGTCATCTGCCTCATCCTCCTCTACTCATCACCGCCATAAGGATTCCCACTCCAAACTGAAGTTTCATCTCTTCAAGTATTCCTACCCTAATCCATCCGATCATCTTTCTTTGAAGCTTTCTCGTCCTCAATGAAACCCGCTTTAGCAGCTGCTCTTTCCCCTCTTCTCTCTGGCAGCCACCCTCGGACCTCCACTAGGCATCGATCTCTTGACTACTCTCTTAGGCTCTGATACGAAACAGCGCTAGTGAATAAATAGGTGCCCTGCACTTAGTTTAAAGTATTGCAATAGAAATTTGGAGTTTAAGATGACGATTACGATCTACCCCAGTCTTCATTACATAACCGTCGGGATACGGACGTGGACTGGTTACAAGTTAAGTTGAAAGATAAGCACCTCTCTATTGGGGATGTAAATAAATAGAAGCTCAATTTAGACACCTTGAAATAGATTCTTAGATCGATTAAAATAATAGTCAATCGGGATCGGTCGCTGGTTTGGATTCAGCAGACACCGATTGTCCAAATGTCGCCTGTAGAAAGTGTAAACAAATTTCCTAACGATATTTATGGCTTTGGTGCCATAAATTGTCATTGAATTAATTAAATTAAATTGATTAAAATAATAACTTCACCACTGTTCGTACTGTGGTAGTGCCAGACCAGCGTAGAGAAAGAGGAGACGCTACTCATCTCTGTCGTTACACAGCGTCGTTAAATAGCATCTAACCAACGAAATGAAAAGTTGAATTTACACACCTTATTGAGACAAATCCTTTGCCAATATAAATAGTTGGCCTCAAACTTTTTGTGTGTGTGCTGCTGTATAGCACTTGGTATGGGAGTAAGACAACGGTGCCCGCTGTCGCCATTTATTTTCAACATAAGATTACCGGCCACTACCTGTACTTTGGTTGTGCCAGTTCCAAGCCTGGAGAAAGTTGACGCTATTCATCTTTCTATTTACACGGCGTTGTTAAACAGCAACTAACCGGTATATCTAGAAACTTATCCGAGAGGCATATGAGAGCATAAAGCAGGAAATAAATAATGTGGGAGACTTGCCAATAAAGACTCAAAGATTAGCAGACGACCAAACGATGACAGCTAATTGTCATGGGAGAAAGCAATGAGTGATGGATCACTTAAAATTGATTTCGACAGAATGTGGAATACAAAATAAGTATCGATAAGACAAAGGCTATCAAGAGCATGAGGAAAGAAGAAATAACATCGCAAGTGCGTAAATAATCATCTTTGTTATCAATCAATCAATCAATCAATCAATCAATCAATCACTTAATCAATCAATCAATCAATCAATCAATCAATCAATCAATGAACCTTGATGTTGCATCCCTTCAAGATATCTACTCAGAGGCGCTCCCGGCACAGGCCGCGGCTGGAAAGAAAAGTTCTATAATAGCGGGCCCGAACAGAACCTTGTTACAACCCAAATGGGGCAGGGGCCCAATGGGACCTGGTCGACCCGGAAACAACACAGGAGATGCGATCGCATAAGAACGAGCGGAACCAGTCAAGAGGTTTGCTAGCAAGACCGAAAGAGATAGAAAGGCAGAGTAAAACAATATCATGATCAACCAAGTCATTCATTCAAAGAAGCTACTCAGGAGCGCAATAATTTTCCAATGTTCTATGATCCAATCTGAAGAAAATATGCGATAACATTTCAAACGATACGAAATGTTTTGCTTTTGGTCAGCGTTGTATAAACTACTTATCGGAGAGAAAAGCGTTGCATTTAAAACACCTTAAATAAGATTGTCCGATCTTCTATATGTTCAGAAATTGCGTGTGCCAGAACAATAAGAAGGCAAGAGGAGCCCCTAAATCGTAAAAGCAGCTCTAAGACAGTGAAGTATTCGTAACCATTAACAGTTACTAATTAACAGTTACTAATAGTGGACACTTTTTAATAAATCAATACATTATTGATCACCACAATACTAAGACAAACCAGCTCAATTTTGACATTCATGTACAGAGGCACCAATAGACAAACCCATGAGAACACAGGTTCCTCTAACAGGGTCAACCTCGTTTCAACAATCATTAATCTAATAGTAAAGTTTTCGGTATATGGGGGAGTGTGGTGACGTCAGATGCAAATTCAACAATGAGATAATGACTTCAATGGTTACAGACGCTTTGGTCAAGAGACAAAGAGATTAGGACAGCGGATTGAATAGGAGTCTAAATAAAAGACTGGTCAAAACAATAGTATGGAGTGTGGTACTTTATGGTTCTGAAACATGTACCATCAGAAATGGTAATATTAGAGGCGTTTGAAATGTGGTTCTGGCGCAGGATGGATGGAGTCAATTGTACAGAACATAACACAAACGAAGAATTTCTATAAAAGATGGGAGAGGAAATTAGATCTACGATGGCAACAGTTGATAGGGAGAGAGAGGAAGTGGATTGGTCACATAATTATACTGAGAGGAGACTCACTCTGTGGAGGGAAGAACGGCGGTTAAGAGAATGAGAGGAGGACCTATAGACGGAAGTTGCTGGACTTAATTGGTAACGGATGGATAGAGGATAATTGCGATAAAATTTAGAACGATAGAAAATGTTTTCCTGTTGATATAGGCGACATTGGATGCCGCAAGATGTCGTTAAGCGCTATAGGAACTACTTAACAAAGAAATAAAGCGTTGCATTTTAAACACCTTTAATAATATGCACCGTTTCTCTATTTACATGAAAATTGCGTTCGAAAATGAGTGACGCACTGAAAATTCCAATATCAGATCAAAGATAACAGATTATTCGCAACATTTATCTAACTCGATGTTTGCCCGTCCTAAGACGGTTAAAAGGGCTTCATTGTGGCATGCCCTTGGGCCGCATGCTGGACAGCATGGCAATAGACTATCGCTCTCCCGAACTTTCATTACACGCAAATTTGGATCTACGCCACGGCTTTAAACAATTTGAAAAGAATAAGTTAACATATTTTCAAATTGTTTAAACCGTCTTAGCAGCGCCATCTACCGAAATTAAATGGAACTTAGCGGAACAAAAAGTTTATTTCCATGCATGACGTCATGATATTTCTGTTTGTCTATATTGTTAATTGGCCTACTCGGCAAAGCTTGTTTAATTATATGTTTTAGCGAAAAGGACTTTCTTGGTCTACCTATTGCGGTCCATTAAGTCGCACTTTCTATACACTTTTCTATGTCTTCTGTTATATTCTGCTATGTATTGCTAATAAGTTGCCATGTTTGGAATATATTTGAATTCGTATTCGGTCGAATGTGGTTAAAATTTCAATATTCGTGATCGAAAAAATTAATTGCAGTAAAAATGCGAAAACTTAATATGCCAATAATTTTGCTATGATTGTCAATCTTCAGCACCGAATTAAAACCTCAGTCAAACAAACTTCAACTTCACCACCCAGATAATATAAGAAGTATTTAATATTTCAGGAATAGTGTTCCATTTTTAGAATGTTTTGATTTTTAAGTTTTAATCACAAATCCAGGATGAAACTGGCCGAAAAAACAATTTTTCTTTCTTTCATAGTTATGATTAAAAAAATAAAAGCGTAATTGCTAAGTAAAGTAAATGAAATTAAACGAGCAGTTCAAAGCTATTGTTTTGGGAGAAATGTGAAAAGAATTTTGTATTATTATGAACAACTAGATGTTTGCCCGTCCTAGGACAGTTTTAAACGATTTTAAAATGTTAAGAGATGCATCGTCACGGGGTATACGTTGACGTAAGTCTTCTGCTTCCCTCTGTCTCTCCCATAGTCCCACCGTCCGTCAGTCTCTCCATCCATCCACCCTACCTACAACCCTCCCTTCCTCTCTGCGTCGGTCCGTCCGTCTCTACCTACCTCCAACCATTCGCCCCTCCCTCCCTCCTTCCATACCTCAAACCGTCCGTCCATCTTTCCCCTCCATCCCTCCATTCATCGCTGCCTCCCAAGCAGGCAGATGTCAAACCTGTTAAGAGGACTGACTGTTAAGAGGACTATTGTCTTCCAGGCAGGTAGGCAGACAGGCAGGAATGAAATGAGAGAGGCAGGGTGGGTAACCGGCTTCTCCGGTGCATGCGAGGGAGGGAGTGAGGGAGGCAGACACAGAATTTGCCCATTAGTGTCAGCTGGCTTCGCCAGTGCCTGCCAAGGAGGGAGTGAGAGAAGCTGACACAGAACTCGCACTCTATAGGGGCAGGTCTTTCCCCGCTTCTGGGGGGGGGGGCGTCACAGGAATGTTGCCTTCGTTGCAGAGATTTCTCTTCATTTATAATTGCTAAGTAAAGTAAACGAAATTAAACGAGCAGTTCAAAGCTATTGTTTTGGAAGAAATGTGCAAAGAATTTGTGATTTAAAAATACATTTTTATCACTCCACTGTCATCGCCATCGTCGCTTTCTAAATTGGCAAAGTGATCCACCACTTCTTTCAAAGTGTAAATTTTTCTCTTATGTGACATAGTTTTCGATGTTTAGGTAATTTTCTAATAAAACTATTATTTCTAAACGCATTCAGTTTTACACAGGCAAGAAATAAACACATAGATTCAGAATACACATATTTTCATACGTCATAGTAGGTTATCATTTGTTCACTACAAGTGCGCCACCTTGCGGAGATTATAAATGTAAACTCACGCGCTAGTAGGCCTATCTCACATATAATATTCCCAGTACTTACTATTGAAAAATCGAAAGACCAACGTTATAACAGAGTCCATGTTATGCCGCCGGATCCAAGGGATTATAATTATTTTTGGTCGCCGGATATATCCGGCGGTCATGGGTGCGAAAGGGTTAATGTCAATTTCTGATAGACATTTAAGTCTAATAATAATAGTGGAAATTACTCTATGCTGTTCCGGCATGGTGGGGTTTGCGGGACAACATGATAGATGCCGACTTCAATCAGTAATAAGCAAGCTAAACCGCCTCCGGTACCTTCCTGAAAACTACCCAGCATTTGAGCGACTTTGTCTTGAAGTTGACACCCGTCTTTTCTCTGCGGTCCTGATGAACCAGGGCCACGTACTGCATAGTTTACTTCCACCAAAAAGCCCCAACAATATAATACCCTGCGACCGCGATCGCACGACCATTGTGTACCTCTTGCAGATAATTTACAGCGAAAGACGTTTATTGCTAGAATGTTGTACTCATATTGACATTAACTGTTGATTGTTGTTAAGATGTATGTACACCAGAGTGCGGATATGCAATAGGTCTTAATAAAAAATATACTTACTTACTTACCTTAAATACAAGCTTAATTTAGACACCTTAAAATATATGACTCCTTCGACTATAATAGCTGTCGAGCAGGTTCAGACGTCCTGACATCTGGCAAGCCAGGGAAGATGAGCTTCAGCCCGGTCTGACTCCTGGCCAAGCGGAGACGAGGATCGGTGACCAAGTACGCAAGGGCAACATTACCTCCGCACTGAAACGTTCGTGCATTGCACCTCGTGTGCTTTGTGCCAGTCTCGGTGCCAATCCCAAGCCTGGAAGAAGGAGGAGGGCGACGCTAAGGGTCTTTGTTACCATACAGCTAGTCGTTAAAAAGTCCAATACATACATACATACAGACGTTAGAATCGATTCAGAATTCTTTACAATAATCTGTATGTAACATAAATCGACGTCAACGACCCTTCATTCATAAGATATCGTTAAACAAAGGAAACTATCAGACGTTGGATTTTCAACAGAATAACATGAACCTAGATTCTCAGAAGCGTCAACGATCCTGGCAACGGTAATTATGATGTCGCTAAACACTAAAAAAAGCGGCTGTCCAATTATACACCCTTTAAACGCTTCAACCGTTCTTATAATTATGTCCAGTTACGCTCGTCGTTTAATTAAACTCCGCCACTGATCGCTTTCTGACAGTGCCAGTCCCAAGCCTGGATAAAGGAGGAGGGGGACGCTAATGGTCTTTGTTACCACAAAAACCAGCTAGCCATGTTAAAAAGAAAAACCACCATCGTCGTTTAATAAAACATACAATTTCGAGGAAATTGAATTTAAAGTAGGTAGTTAATTCTGTTGCTTCCCTTATCGGGTGGTGCCAGCCCCAGGTCTAGATAAAGGAGAGGGGCAACGATAAAGCTACTGGCAGCCGTAAGATGTCGCTAAATAATGGTCACTGCTGCTGGGTTTGCACGATAGCACAATGGGTCAAGGAGCTCTAATATCAGCATTGAGGACGAGGTTCAAATTCCCGTAAGAACAGAAATGTATTTCAACACTTCCTCAGTCTCTAGTTCTATGTGGTCTGTCAGATAATTAGTGTTCTTGAGTTCTTTAGACTTAAGACTCACAAGTTTCAACACTGATTACCAACCGTTGCCTCATTTCTAGTTCCATACCTAACCGCCTTCCTCTGGACTTTAACACGAAGCCGGGTGACGTGTGCATTCTTGTGACGATGCTGAAAGAGATATGATATTATGCGGAATAGAGCTTTTCTGTATTGGGTCCAATGATCTGGAATGGTATTCCTCTAGAGCTGCGTCTACACCCTGGGACTCTGCCTGAAACTTTCCTCAATAAACATAAAACTTTTCTTTTTGGGCGCGTTGGAGTCGGGAGCGCCTCTGAGTAGCTTCCTTAAAGGGACGCTATATAAATGTCAGAATGAATAATAAAGACCTCTGTAACGACGTCGCCGATGAAATGACTGCGTCCATTGGCCCTGTTGATGGGAAGATCAGGCAGCGAGGAAGAGGACTGGCTTCCTTAAAAACATCCTTCCCTGTCTAGATTAGCTAGAGCTGGGTCAGGTAGTGTTCAGAGTTTAAAGACAGCTTGTGGCTGCCATGGCCGTTTACAAGGACTTCTTTTGAAATTAAATAAATTATTTATAATGAGCATGTGGAATTATATATGGCCTTGAAATCCGGTAAAAACAGGTGTCTAAATTGTGTTGTGTATCATTTTAAAAATCGTGTAACGATATGTTGTGTCTGAGAGGGACGTTGACGTCACTCTTACATACTTTATTTCAGGAAGGGTATCTGAGTTCGGCCGATCCAATTAGGTATGCGTAGGCAGTTTCCGTTTAACGACCCCGTGCAAATCAAAGATGATTAGCGTCGCCCTCTCCTTCATCCAGGCTTCGGACTGGCACCACAAGAAAATGACTTTGATGGAGTTACCAATTGTTTGGTTACCATCAGTTTATTGAGTTCTTATATCATCAAAGTCCGTTGACATCGATAGGAATAATTCTTTTACAATTGTACTAGGATCCGCGGAGTGCTTAGCGTTTGGATATATTCAGAGTTTAACGACCTCTTGTGGCAACGAAGAATGTTGACGTTGACAGAAATTAATTTGAACAGTTTAATTCCTTCCTAAGGTATAATAGTAATACATCCATAATATTAACATACGTCTGGTTGGTCAGTTGCTGTTTAACGACACCGTGTCATTACACAGATGATGAGCGTCGTCCTCCTCCCTTCTAAAGGCTTCGGACTGGCACTACCACAGTTAGGAGAGTGGCTGAGTTAACGTTTGAACGCAATTTCCACGAATATTTTAGAAAAGGTACTTTATTAAAAGTGTTGTAATTCAAAATAGTATTTCTTCTACCAGTTTCTGCTGTTTAACGGCATCTTGTGGCATCAGAGGCCGTTATCGTAGATAGAAATATTATTTCTGTACAGTTTCACCATAGCACCTACTATATATACAAACGGAAACTTCATAAACACAACGTCATGTGACTAGTTTTTTGGCGTAATTCGGGGTCATGGAAATATCGCATCTTGTTTACCCAACACTGGCATTCTGTTATTTATATTTTTATGAAGGCGAATCGACGAATAATTATGTCTGCAAAGTTAAAAAATGTCTACGCAGATTTAAAGCACCATATTTAATATCAGAAAACAGATTTGAAGTGAGGCGACATCTACGAATAAGTGTCAAACGGACATACAATTATTTTCCCTCTAAAAATAGATTCCTATAAATTTATAGATTTCTTGAGTTTCACTGTAGAACGGCAAAGGTTTCCGATGCGCAATGAAACCGTGGCGGGTAAGATAAGTGGTAGAAGTATCTAACCGTGTTAGCATCTGGGTAATATAAATAACGTTCTGAAAAGTGTTCTAAAGGTGTGTATAAATGCGACGGTAGCAGTTGATAAAGTGGTCGAACACCTTACATCGCATTTTCACTCTCAGATTGCAGATTTAGATGGCTATACAGTATATATTAGTCTCGTATATAATATTTAATGTCCACAAACAGCAATTTTACTTTCAATTCGACCAAACAGTTAGAAAGATAGTTTATTATGTGTGCATTCAATGATTCCTAAATTCCGTAAAATCCGACAGACTGAACCTTATACTCTGACTGACAGACTGTGGATTCCAGTAACCATTACTTTCTGACCATTTGCCGAAATAATGTTTTGCGGTTTTGGATTGAAGAAGGTTGAAGCAACGACATTACTTCATATTTTACACTAACTACCGCAATGATGAAAGATGTCTTCACATTAGCTGCCCTACTTCTTGTAATATGTGGCATAAATTGAAAATTTCGTCCGTATCATATAAAGGTGGTATGAAATATAAGAAGGGAGGAGAGGGAGAATGGAGGAAGGAAGGTTGGTGGCGAAGGAAAATGGGTTTGTTCACCAAGACTTTGTTAGACAGAGTTTCGATCTTGATTTAATGATTATTATCTGATCTTTGTTTGACCTCGTCGATTGGGTCATTCATGGACCGCCTACGCCATCTGCTGTCGGGGGTAGGATCGACTTTGGTATTTGCAAATTAGCTCCGACATCGCCTAATATTAGTCTTTTATATGACTGGCGCGATATTAATTTCTGAGTGAAATTGCAATCAATTCTTAAACGATTTCTTTTGGCATCAAAGGCCGTTGACTACGATAGGAAAGGCAATTAAATCTGGATTTACTAAAGAGGTGGTGGTTTTTCTGTTTAACGACTAGCTGTGTGGTAACAAAGACCATTAGCGTCGCCCTCCTCCTTTATCCAAGCTTGGGACTGGCACTGTCAGAAAGCGAACAGTGGCGGAATTACTAAAGAGGAAAAGATATTGAGGAACATATAACTCAAATTGAAAACGTTTTTAAGGTGTCTAATTTGAGCGGTTTTCATTCCATAATAGGGTGTGAGAGTGGCTAGTTTGAGAAATTACGAAAGGAGCGCTAGATTAATCTATTCTTCACAGAGTTCCAATTGCATGGTACTAAAAATAATGTTTCCCGTTTCTCTTAGGTTGATGCTCGTCAATGAGGTTCAATCATTCACTCATAATTATATCCTGATGTATTGTGATGTAAAGCAAGGTTGTTTTAAACGGAAGACAAGGCAGCCGCCAGAGGTCGTTAATTATGAAATACAAAGCTATAATTATACACTTTTAAAAAACTGTCTGGTAGGTGGCCATGATAACAGTTGCGTTAAACGATTATTTTATACTAAAGTGTGCTGATAGAGAATGAGTTTTAGTGACTCTGTACAATACTATTTTCACACGTTTAAATGGCTTACTTCAGACGCTTTAAATATATTTTTCACATTGTTGCATCTTTCGAGTTTGTCGTGAACGGACTTTGGTGTCACATATGTCTATGTTAAACATTGGAATTAACAAAATAAAGTGAACAAAGGATTACTGCAAACGACAGCGCATCAAATAATGAACTTCGAATTAGACACCTTTTACTTAGATGCATAATTTACTTATATTAACCATCCGTTGAGTGGGACTAGAGAAAACATGCTTATTTTTGACCAGCGTGTAAATTGAAACACTCCTAGTATAGCGAAACCAAAGCAGTAGAGAACCAGCGGAAGCCATGAGCGCATGCGCAGTTACTTTATTTATGTGTGTTTCAGAGGAGAAAACAATAAGAGTTTTCGTTTTTTTAAATTAATTTTTATGTGAAATTGTGTAGCGTGATGTGATGAAGCCGTATCTGTTTCATGCCAGGTATGCGTAATTTTAAGAAATATGTAGCTAAATCGATATAGGCAAGTGAAAGTGCAATATAAAGTCTTATTATTGGTCAGCGTTGGCCTTTGCAATTTTCAAGTCACATACCTCTAGGTCGAATATTTGCATGCTACTCACATTTGTGTTAAATGGACCACATGGAATTTATTAAAATTTGTTAAAATTGGACCACGTGATGTCGTGTAAAATTATCTATGCTGGCTCAATTTACACGACACTCCTGTATATTGGACCAGTTATTTAAAGTATATTTTTTAAATTTATACGTTTTCTATAAGACCTATAATTATTGCATCATTACATATTATTATAATAGGGTCCTCATATATGTTAGCGCTAAATTTGCTTGGCATTCCGCCCATTCTTTGAACCTTTTAAAAGAAAAATGCGTTAGAAGGTGCAAATTACACAGTCATGTTTCCTTTACTTCTATCTCTCGCATGTTTTTCGTGTCGACGTCGAGGTCGCTAAACGATGGATTCTACTAAAATAAACTTCTTACACACACCTTTAATTATGTACCATCGCCTACTATATAAGTTTGTGAGACGCGTTTTATAGCATCTAGAAGTTCAGTATTCATTGTCACTGTAAAATTCAGTAATGAAAAAGACGAAACAAGTTAGAGAAGGTTTATTCTTAGTTGACGCTTGTTTTAACAGTCTTAGAGAACTGCCATAGTGTCGAGGTGCGTGTGTTCCGACCATCGTCACCTGTCGTCGTTCCTCTTCTTCGACGCAACCGCGACAAGGAACTTTGAACAACACGGAGAATCTGGGCTCTCCGTGTTTGCGGGACCTTCCCAGTGGTGACTCTTCTGGTCATCTATTCTTCGAGCTGTGTTCTTTTTCGACCGACTGTCGGGTCATATTAACTCTAATATCATTTTGAATTGCGCAGGGAGCGCCTCTGAGTAGGAATCTTGAAGAGGCGGCGCTATATAAATTTTGGAATGAATGAATGAATGATTGTAAAAATGATTAGCGTTGCTCTCCTCTTCTACCCAGACTCCGAACTGGCTCTATCCGCTTACCTGGCGGGATTTGATGCCAACAGTTTAGTGGTATCTTATGTCATCAAAGCCCGTTGACAGGAAATGTTTCGTACAATTCGTTCTGTTGTAGAATCCCATGATTGGGATTTATCACTACTTATTATAATAGATTGAACGTCATCATCATCAGTTCCTGACGCCAACCATTTGGCGGTGATGGATACGAATGAAAGCTCTCCATTATCCTCGGTCATTTGTCATATCCAGTGCTACTGTCAGTGTTAGTCCAAGTGATGTTAAGTCTTCGTCTATATTGTCTTTCTTGCTTTGTCCTGGTCTGCCTTTGTTTCTTTCTTTCCTTCAAATCTTTCAGGTAGTGAACTTTATGGAATTCTGCTAACTTGGTCCAGAGACTCTGAACATCCCATGCCATCTGTCAGCTGTCGATGGGAAGCTGCCGTGTGTGCTTGGGTCTTCCACTAGTGACTTTTCTAGCATCACTGATACAACAGTAATTACATCATCATAGTGGGGAATACTATATATGCCCATTGGGCTTCTTCTCCCCACGAATCGATTTTTATTACTTAACCTGTTAGACTATAACCTCTTCAATTACTGTCTCTTATTAATGGTGCTTATGAAATGTAAACTGTTAATGACTGCACACGTATACATTGTGTTCACTGTTCATGGAATCGATTCTAATAATAAATTTGAATTTGTATTTTGAATTTGAATTGAACATCATAATTATAGGCCAGCGCCTCTGATTTGTTTCTGTTCTTCGAACGGCGCTATACAAATGTCCAGTCATGATAGTACAAATCTGTCTATATTACACCCTCTTTCTTTATCCAGAATTTGGGCTGGCACTGCCAGAATGCGGGGAGTGACGTCGTTTCGCTAGTAGTAGTTTCAGTTTAACGACACTGTGTTATAACAAAGACCATTATCGTCGCCCTCCTCCATCATCCAGGCTTGCGACTGGCACTGACAGAGTACGATCAGGGGCGTAGTTAGGAGTTTCGCGGAACGGCCAGATTCTATAGACCATTATATTAAACCTCCTATTTAAGGTGTCTTGTTCGAACCATATATTTAAAGGCCCTGTGTCGAACTCTTATCAAGGACCCTGACAGCAACACGCGTCCATTGCAACATGAAACCATTTCATTTTTTATGAAAACTCCAGGGTTGGAAGAACGGGTGGAAGAGGTCGGGTGACGAAAATCAAAGAAGAACATCAGATGATAATTAGCTCTGGGACTAACAGTTAATTAAGTAAGCAAGTGAGTAAATAAGTAAGTAAGTGAGAAAGTAAGTAAGTAAGTAAGACTTAGGAAGTTAGACAAAATAAATGTCTGATGTTTGAAATATGCCTGATTTTCTCTGCAGGAACCCTACTATCAGAGCTTGAATGGCAACGAGGTAGGTAGATTTGATCAGAAAATAAAAGCAGCTAATTATGATACTGGTATAATAACTTCCTGAACTTTGATTAACTGATAGAGTACAAGCCAAACCGATAGAGTACAAAGCAAACCGATAGAGTGCAAAAGAAACTGATAGAGTACAAGCAAAACCGATAGAGTACAAAGCAAACCGATAGAGTACAAAGCAAACCCGATAGAGTACAAAGCGATAGAGTACAAAGCAAAACCGATAGAGTACAAAGCAAACCGATAGAGTACAAAGCCCGATAGAGTACAAAGCAAACCGATAGAGTACAAAGCAAACCGATAGAGTACAAAGCAAAACCGATAGAGTACAAAGCAAACCGATAGAGTACAAGCAAACCGATAGAGTACAAGCCAAACCGATAGAGTACAAGCAAACCGATAGAGTACAAGCCAAACCGATAGAGTACAAGCAAAACCGATAGAGTACAAAGCAAACCGATAGAGTACAAGCCAAACCGATAGAGTACAAGCCAAACCGATAGAGTACAAAGCAAACCGATAGAGTACAAGCCAAACCGATAGAGTACAAGCCAAACCGATAGAGTACAAAGCAAACCGATAGAGTACAAGCCAAACCGATAGAGTACAAAGCAAACCGATAGAGTACAAAGCAAAACCGATAGAGTACAAGCCAAACCGATAGAGTACAAGCCAAACCGATAGAGTACAAGCAAACCGATAGAGTACAAAGCAAACCGATAGAGTACAAGCCAAACCGATAGAGTACAAGCCAAACCGATAGAGTACAAAGCAAAACCGATAGAGTACAAAGCAAACCGATAGAGTACAAGCCAAACCGATAGAGTACAAAGCAAAACCGATAGAGTACAAGCCAAACCGATAGAGTACAAACCAAACCGATAGAGTACAAGCCAAACCGATAGAGTACAAGCCAAACCGATAGAGTACAAGCCAAACCGATAGAGTACAAAAGCAAACCGATAGAGTACAAGCCAAACCGATAGAGTACAAGCCAAACCGATAGAGTACAAGCCAAACCGATAGAGTACAAGCCAAACCGATAGAGTACAAAGCCAAACCGATAGAGTACAAAGCAAAACCGATAGAGTACAAGCCAAACCGATAGAGTACAAAGCAAACCGATAGAGTACAAGCCAAACCGATAGAGTACAAGCCAAACCGATAGAGTACAAAACCAAACCGATAGAGTACAAGCCAAAACCGATAGAGTACAAGCCAAACCGATAAGTACAAGCCAAACCGATAGAGTACAAGCAAACCGATAGAGTACAAGCCAAACCGATAGAGTACAAAAGCAAAACCGATAGAGTACAAAGCAAACCGATAGAGTACAAGCCAACCGATAGAGTACAAAGCAAAACCGATAGAGTACAAAGCCAAACCGATAGAGTACAAGCCAAACCGATAGAGTACAAGCCAAACCGATAGAGTACAAAGCAAAACCGATAGAGTACAAGCCAAACCGATAGAGTACAAGCCAAACCGATAGAGTACAAGCCAAACCGATAGAGTACAAGCCAAACCGATAGAGTACAAGCCAAACCGATAGAGTACAAGCAAAACCGATAGAGTACAAAACAAACCGATAGAGTACAACCAAACCGATAGAGTACAAGCCAAACCGATAGAGTACAAGCCAAACCGATAGAGTACAAGCCAAACCGATAGAGTACAAGCCAAACCGATAGAGTACAAAGCCAAACCGATAGAGTACAAGCCAAAAACCGATAGAGTACAAAGCCAAAGAGTACAAATAGAGTACAAAGCAAAACCGATAGAGTACAAGCCAAACCGATAGAGTACAAGCCAAACCGATAGAGTACAAAGCAAACCGATAGAGTACAAGCCAAACCGATAGAGTACAAAGCAAACCGATAGAGTACAAGCCAAACCGATAGAGTACAAAGCAAACCGATAGAGTACAAGCCAAACCGATAGAGTACACAAGCAAAACCGATAGAGTACAAAGCAAAACCGATAGAGTACAAGCCAAACCGATAGAGTACAAGCAAAACCGATAGAGTACAAAGCAAAACCGATAGAGTACAAGCAAAACCGATAGAGTACAAAAGCAAACCGATAGAGTACAAGGCAAACCGATAGAGTACAAAGCCAAACCGATAGAGTACAAGCCGATAGAGTACAATAAACCGATAGAGTACAAGCAAACCGATAGAGTACAAGCCAAACCGATAGAGTACAAAGCAAACCGATAGAGTACAAGCAAAACCGATAGAGTACAAGCCAAACCGATAGAGTACAAGCCAAACCGATAGAGTACAAGCCAAACCGATAGAGTACAAGCCAAACCGATAGAGTACAAAGCCAAACCGATAGAGTACAAAGCAAAACCGATAGAGTACAAAGCAAACCGATAGAGTACAAGCCAAACCGAAACCGATAGAGTACAAAGCAAAACCGATAGAGTACAAAGCAAACCGATAGAGTACAAGCCAAACCGATAGAGTACAAAGCAAACCGATAGAGTACAAGCCAAACCGATAGAGTACAAACCGATAGAGTACAAAACCGATAGAGTACAAGCAAAACCGATAGAGTACAAGCCAAACCGATAGAGTACAAGCAAAACCGATAGAGTACAAGCCAAACCGATAGAGTACAAAAGCAAACCGATAGAGTACAAGCCAAACCGATAGAGTACAAAGCCAACCGATAGAGTACAAGCCAAACCGATAGAGTACAAGCCAAACCGATAGAGTACAAAGCAAAACCGATAGAGTACAAGCCAAACCGATAGAGTACAAGCCAAACCGATAGAGTACAAGCAAAACCGATAGAGTACAAGCAAAACCGATAGAGTACAAAGCAAACCGATAGAGTACAAGCCAAACCGATAGAGTACAAGCCAAACCGATAGAGTACAAGCCAAACCGATAGAGTACAAGCCAAACCGATAGAGTACAAAAGCAAACCGATAGAGTACAAAGCAAAACCGATAGAGTACAAGCCAAACCGATAGAGTACAAGCAAAACCGATAGAGTACAAAGCAAACCGATAGAGTACAAAGCCGATAAGTACAAAGCAAACCGATAGATAGAGTACAAGCAAACCGATAGAGTACAAGCAAAACCGATAGAGTACAAGCCAAACCGATAGAGTACAAAACCGATAAAAAAACGATAGAGTACAAGCCAAACCGATAGAGTACAAAGCCAAACCGATAGAGTACAAAACAAACCGATAGAGTACAAGCAAAACCGATAGAGTACAAAACAAACCGATAGAGTACAAGCCAAACCGATAGAGTACAAAGCCAAACCGATAGAGTACAAGCCAAACCGATAGAGTACAAGCCAAACCGATAGAGTACAAGCCAAACCGATAGAGTACAAGCCAAACCGATAGAGTACAAAGCAAACCGATAGAGTACAAAGCAAAACCGATAGAGTACAAAGCAAACCGATAGAGTACAAGCCAAACCGATAGAGTACAAGCCAAACCGATAGAGTACAAGCCAAACCGATAGAGTACAAAGCAAAACCGATAGAGTACAAGCAAAACCGATAGAGTACAAAGCAAACCGATAGAGTACAAGCAAAACCGATAGAGTACAAGCAAAACCGATAGAGTACAAAGCAAACCGATAGAGTACAAAGCAAAACCGATAGAGTACAAAGCAAAACCGATAGAGTACAAAGCAAACCGATAGAGTACAAGCCAAACCGATAGAGTACAAAGCAAAACCGATAGAGTACAAGCCAAACCGATAAGTACAAACCGATAGAGTACAAAACCAAACCGATAGAGTACAAAGCAAAACCGATAGAGTACAAAGCAAACCGATAGAGTACAAGCCAAACCGATAGAGTACAAAGCAAACCGATAGAGTACAAGCCCGATAGAGTACAAGCAAAACCGATAGAGTACAAACCAAAACCGATAGAGTACAAAGCAAAACCGATAGAGTACAAACAAACCGATAGAGTACAAAGCAAACCGATAGAGTACAAAGCAAACCGATAGAGTACAAAGCAAACCGAACCAAACCGATAGAGTACAAAGCAAACCGATAGAGTACAAGCAAAACCGATAAAGTACAAGCAAAACTGATAGAGTACAAGCAAAACCGATAGAGTACAAGCAAAACCGATAGAGTACAAAGTAAACCGATAGAGTACAAAGCAAACGGATAGAGTACAAAGCAAGCCGATAGAGTACAAGCAAAACCGATGCGCAATGAAACCGTGGCGGGTAAGGAAATTGGGCAATGGATCAACTGTTAGGTGTAAGCAGCTGGACAATATAAATAACGTCCTGGAAAGTGTTCTAAAGGTGTGTATAAATGCGACGGTAGCAGTTGATGAAGTGGTCGAACATCTTGCATAACTCTCAGATTGCAGATTTAGATGGCTATACAGTATATATCAGTCTCTTATTTAATATTAACCTTAGCCACGCTTTTTATTGAAACCAGTTGAACAAAAGGTTTGACAACAGAAAAAATAAACAATGATGATGTTGGTTCAAAGGGGGAGTCCTAAAGGGGCTTAAGCCCGCTGACAAGGGTCACCCTAAAGTAAAGTAATGATAGTAATAATTAGGTGGTCGGGAAATATCTATATGTGTTTTAAAAGACAGGGAAGAAAGGATGAGTATATATTTAATGTCCACAAATAGAACCTTTACTTTCAATTCGACCAAACAGTTAGAAAGATAGTTTATTATGTGTGCATTCAATTATTCCTAAATTCCGTAAAATCCGACAGACTTAACCTTACAGGCGTAACTTTATATTGTGACGGAGGAGTCCAGTTACATCCGCTTTCTGGCCATGTGCCGAAATATTTTTTGCCTCCTTTTGATTTGAAGCAACGACAATTAATGGCGGTGTATTCCTTCATATTTACACTAACTACCGCAATTATGATAGATGTCTTCACATTAGCTTATTTACTAATTGTAATATGTTTCATAAATTGCTAACCTCGTCAGTATCAGATTAAGTTTGTATGAAATGTAAGGAGGGAGGGTAGGGAAAATGGAGAAAGGGAAAGTTGGCGGCGAAGGAAAAGAGGTTTGTTCAACATAACTTCGTGGGATAGAGTTACGTTCTTGCTTAAATGGTTATTTTCTGGTCTATGTTTCCCCCATCGTCGAGTGGGCCATCTATGGACCATCTACGCCATATGCTATCAGGAGTAGGACCGACGTTGATCTTTGGAGTGACTTCGACCGACAGTCAAGTAAAAGGTGGAGTTTCGATTTACCGACAGGCAGGCCATGCTTATCTGATTTACGTGCACCCGGTGGTTCGAGAGAAAGCCGGACGTGCGTCATCTACAACTAATGAGGGACTGCTAATCAGTGGCGCTAACGTGTGACGCGTACATCGCTTCAATGCTACCGTTGCTGATTGATCCATGTAGGCTAGACTTTGAACTTGATGCCATTTGTCAGCTAAGGACGGGAATCCTTTGGTTGGATTCCACGTGTGTGCGTGGGCTTGCCACTGGACCGCCTTCCTAAATATTCTCCTGTGTCTGAGATTCTTCACTGTCTCCCTGTTTCACAGCGGATGTAATACCGAGTTGCTTCACTTGTTGACGGTGCCTTCTTGGTTGTACTAAATCCTCATCTTTGTCTTTCACCTCGCAGCCCGTCGATCTCCTCGCTCTTCGACAAGTGTGTGCTTTTGGGACAGACAGACAGACAGAGAGACAGACAGATTAAAATATATGTATATATATATATATATATTTGGTGGATATTATGTATTATGTAATCGTGATTGTAGCCTACCTGCTCTGGCCATTCTGACTGCGCATTGTCCGGCTGAGATGCCGTGTAGATGTCCTTCTGGACCGATGCACATCGTTGCTACCACCGCAAGACTCGTCTCCTTACAGACCTCGATCGCCCATTCCATCTCTTCCACGTGTTCGAAATACTACAAACACACCACAAAGACCTCTTATCTTGTTCTGAAGTGTTTAGCGACATCTTTGACTTAGTTAGCACTATTTAGGGAAAGGGTGGACGGATCTGCGATTTAACGCAATATTATTATTGGCAAACATATATCAAAGAATGAAAGCGTTTTACGGGTGTTTAACTATAGCTTTGTTTTTCATATTGTAATATCAAGTGTTTTGGTTGCCACGGTTGTTAACGTCGACTCTGAGAGGGGGGGAGAGAGAGAGAGAGACAGAGAGAGACAGACAGACAGACAGACAGACAGACAGACAGAGTGACAGACAGAGAGAGACAGAGTGAGAGAGAGAGAGAGAGAGAGAGAGAGAGAGAGAGAGAGAGAGAGAGAGAGAGAGAGAGAGAGAGAGAGAGAGAGAGAGAGAGAGAGAGAGAGAGAGAGAGAGAGAGAGAGAGAGAGAGAGAGAGAGAGAGAGAGAGAGAGAGAGAGAGAGAGAGAGAGAGAGAGAGAGAGAGAGAGAGAGAGAACGTACTATGTAGACGTGATAGTACCTGCTTTTGGCGTGTAGATCTCCTTCTGGACCGATGCACATCGTTGCTACCACCGCAAGACTTGTCTCCTTACAGACCTCGATCGCCCATTCCATCTCCTCCACGTGCTCGAAATAGTACAAACACACCACACAGACATTTTTAATCTTAATCTCGAGTGTTTAGCTTTTGGCTGTCGCACCGATAACATCGACTTTGCACTTCTTTGGTGTATCTGTATCAGATTCTACGTTTGAGCAAAATTGGCGTACATATACAAAATAGTGACGGCGTTTTACGGGTGTTTAAATATTGCTATGTATTTTATATTGTTATAATAAGTGCTTCGTATTTTAATGATGTAATATAGTGTTTCGTACTGTAATTTAAATTGTGGTGAAATAAGATGCAAAATTCAACAACAACAAAATAAATAAAAAAGACATTAATGGTCAAATACGCTTTAGGAAGAGAAATTAGCTGATGAGAGGAAACTGAACAGGGACCTAAAGAAAATACAATAATATGGAATGTGGTATTGTATTACTGTGAAACATTGACTCTCAGGAGGTAGAAGGGGTTATATCAGAGGGTTAGAGGCGTCTGAGGCATGTTTGTGGCGCCGGACGGAAAGAACCAGCTGGACAGAGCAGAAAAGAAACGAAGAAGTTCAGAATCTGATGGCAATAGTAAAAGGGAGACAGAGGAAGTGGATTGGTCACATATACTGAGAGGAGACTCCCTCCATGGAGGGTCAGAGAACGAGAGGAAGACCTATTATAGACGGATGTTGCTGGACTTATTGGTGACGGATGGATACCGGGAACTCAATGCATCGAGAGCAGTCGCAATACTGGACGTTGTAATCTGCACGAAATCAGAGAACCTCAATAAGTCTTCAGTTGCAGTCGATTCAAAAGCCAATAATAATTCTTCCGCTGCCGATAGAAACTCTGTAGTGCCAGTCCCAAGCTTGGAGAAAGGAGGGCGACTAATCATGTTTGCTATGACACAGAGTCGTTAAACAACAACTAATCAACCAGTCGTACTCTGTGACTCATTCCGGCATTGACCGCACTTTGGTATGCCAGTCCTAAGGCTGCATAAAGGAGAAGGGACACGTTAAACATCTTTGTAATTTTAACTGTAATTGTAATCGAACATTTATATAGCACCGCTCAAAAATCAGCAGCGCTCTCGACCTGCGTCAATGCCTGCGTCAGCGAACAAGAAAGTCTTAAAGTGTCTACGGGACTGGAAAGGTGAGATGGGTAGTAACTCAAGGCGAAGAGACTGGGGAAGAGAGTTCCAAGCTGATGGGCCAACACGGACAAAGCACCTAGAGTGGGCTGTAGCAGAGCGCATGCGAGGGACAACGGGTCGAAGATCGCAAAGAGGTCCTCGCAGGTATGGAGGAGACAAAGGTGCAAAAATACCTCAGGTAGGATGGGGCCACCCCAACAAGCCAGTTACGCATGAGGGAAAGGATTTTGAACTGTACCCGCTGTTGGATAGGGAGCCAGTGAATGGTATCCCGAATATAGCCTGAGATATGGGCAAACTTTGTAATGTCGCCTATAGACGCTATAGGCGACATTACAAAGTTTGACGATGATGATTTGTACTGGAGATAATTACGATAGAGTTTAGTACCATAGGAAATGTTTTCCTATCGATATCATCTATATTTGATTCCCTAAGCGCTGTAGAAATTACCAAACGCAGATATGATGATGATGATGATGATGATGAATATGACAATTTCTACAGCGCCGTAACACGGCACATGCCGTTACAAGGGCGCTTTGACACGATAACGGACTCAATCAGGATACGCTAACATGAAGTAATGTGTCTTGAGTCTGGACTTAAATGACTCCAAGGATGTTGCTGAACGGATTGAAGGTGGAAGATTGTTCCTACACCTAGGTCCAGCAACAGAAAATGCGCGGTCTCCGAAGCAGGTTTTGGATTTTCGGACCTTCAGATCACCGCGCGCCTCAGATCGCAAAGAGGGTCCTGACCTAGATGACGATACGCCGATGCAGTATGCTCTTAGGTACTCCGGTGCCATGCCATGTAGGGACTTGTACACCAGTAGGGCGAGTTTGTGATCTATACGATACTGCACCGGGAGCCAGTGCAGCACATCACGAAGCAGCGGCGTGACGTGATCATACTTTCTTCGGTTGCACACTAGTCTCGCTGCTGAATTCAAGACGGATTGCAGTCTGTCTAGCAGAAGTTTGGGCGCGCCAGCTAGTAGGCTGTTGCAACGATCGACCTGAGTGACCACGAAGCAAACAACCGCCGTTTTTGCCGCTTCGAAAGGCAGTGAATGTATGCAGCTCCGAATTAGCCTCAGCTGGCGGAAGCATCTGCCAACTAACTGATTGAAGCATTGCATTTTAGACACCTTTAATAAGAATTCTCTGCAGTCCTTATTAAGATTCTTCAATGCACTTGGGACTTTTAACTCCGCCACTGTTCGCTTTCTGACAGTGCCAGTCCCAAGCCTGGATAAAGGAGGAGGGCGACGCTAATGGTCTTTGTTACCACACAGCTAGTCGTTAAACAGAAAAAAACACCTTTGGACTGGCACTGCCTCGCACTAGGGCACGGACGAACAGTGGCGGAGTTATGACGGTTACTGATACCGTCGACGATTATTATTTATACTAGACGCTAGTAAACGAAAGCATTTTATTGAAGCTGTTCAGAATAAAAATCATAGGCCTACTGCATCTAGTAGTTTCTAGTGTATAATGATATCTTGTGGCGTCAACAGTTGCCATTGACGTAGATAGGAATGAAATTTTTTATACATTCACCTTAGAATGGCTAATGTTTCCTACACGCAACAAGAGCCTTTAGATGCTGACTATTTTACGCTGGGAGCTGGGAAGAATAAATAATGTTCGAGAAAGTGTTTTAAAGGTGTTTTACTATCACGTATAACGGTAAATTTTTATCTTGTTCACTGATACATGTACTTTACATTACATTTTAATTCTCAGACTACAGATTTAAATAGTCAAACGACGCATGGTGATTTATTTTCTATACCGCCTGATGATCTATTTTCCTACTGAAAATTGACATGATAGATAGCCTATTAGTCTATGCTGCAGTGGCGCTATAACAATTTCCAATTGAAATTACAGTCATTTGCTCAACAACACCTTTTGGAATCAAAGACCGTTGACGTCGATAGGAAAACTACTGTTTCGTATTTTGTATTCTCTCTGTTACTCCTAAAGGGAAAGAATGGATTATTGTAAACGAAACGCGATAGAGCTTCATATGCCTCAATTTGAAATTCTTTTAAAGGTGTCTAAATTGAACGATTTCATTCAGCAATCTAGTGTTTAACGACATGTGTCCTTGTGGCTTGTTGGAGTTATTACCCACAGATTATGGTTAAACAATTGATTGTAATTTCATTTAGTTTCAAGTAGGCGATGGATGGATCCAGAGTTTAACGACACCTTGCGGCTGTCAGAGCCGTTGATAATAAGACACACTATTTTATTTTTTATTATTACTCCAGAGTTTAACGTCGTCCTATGACATCAAAGGCCGTTGACGACAATACAGAAACATATACAATAAGATACTTTAAAAAACAACAATAACGATTATCATAACTCCGCCACTGCAAGTTTTTGTCTTATTGCCAGGCAGCTCCCTGACCCAAGCCTGGATGAAGGAGGAGGGCGTCGCTAATGTTCCTTGTTATCACACAGTGTCTTTACACCGAAACTGTTACTACTAACGATTATTTTATTAGAAAGGATCCTTCTATGTCGTTAAGCAATGAACATTAGTGTAATTGTATAATACCGTTTTCACATCTTTAAAGTGGTGTCAGACGCTATAAGTTCAGTTTCAGTTTATTGCACCCAAATGAGTTGTACATGAGATACATAAAGAGATTTTAGTAACATGATAATATAGGCCCTATACAACAAAAACAGATGACAGTAGGCATTTCTTGGTGTCAATGGATGCCATGAAGGGAACGAAGAATCACGCTAGGTAGGGTCTTTGTTTTCACGGAATTCTGCATTACAAACTGGTCCAAGAGGACTTTTGCTGTCATATGATGACGCTGAACATTGGAATGAAATAAATAGCGTAAAAACAAGATAACTGTAAACGACGGCGCATGAAATATAAAGCTTGAATTAGACACCTTTAATAAAGATTTAGAATGAATTATATTAATCGTCAGTTGAGTAGGAAAACTGCGTGCGCTGATTACCATAGGTTTCACATTTCAAAGCGCAGTTTTGAGAATGCATCAAGAAATTGGTAAACATCGGATTCTACTATCTGAATAAACTCAACACACACCTTTATTTATGTACCTTCATCTACTATATAAAGTAGCCAGACGCATCGAATTTCATTGCATTGGCTCGTACCACGCTAAAACCCGCTAACCAAATTGCTGAAACAAAATTACAAAGGGCTAATTTTCTTATAGATATGTATAATATGTTTCAGCAAATTTATTTAGCGCCCCTTCAGGATGCCTACTCAGAAGCGCTCCCAGCCCAACCTCGGTCCAACAGAACAGTCTTAAGACTGTTGTGGTAGGGAGTCCTTTCCAGGTCGAAGGGCAAGCCACGGGAGAAGGCGCGACGCTGTCTGAGAGCAGTCTGCGAACGAGGAACAATGAGCTCAGCCTGTGCAACTGAGCGAAGAGAGCAGAGGCGCTGGACGCATGTGGTGGAGCAGCAGAGCTCCCGCAAGTACGGAAAGGGGCTAGACCCTCAATGCAGCGCCGGACCAAGAAAGAGATTCGATACATAATCAATCAATCTTTATTGAAACCATCAATCCAGTTATGTACAGTATTAGAGTTCACATATCGAGATGGCAACAAGGAAGGACCTTAAGGGATTAAAGATCGGGCTAACAGGGACACCTATTTGCTAAACCTTAAATTAACGTAGTGGCAGGACGGTTAACAGCCTGAATTTACAGGATAACATCAAATGCGTAATTATCAAACTTAAATCGATTCATTAAGCGTAAGACCAAACAGAAGCAAATGGACAGGCGTTTCTGGAAATTAATTATTTCATACGAGATATCATTTATTGTAATACACCAGTGGATTCAGCATTCAAATATGCAAAATGGTGTATTTAGTTGTACATTATGTGAATGCACCTCGAAATTACATCATTCGGGCAAATGAACAATAATTAACCATATTTTATATGATTGCGTAATGTACTTTTAGGATAAACAAATATAAAATTATGTGTTTTTAAACGATCTGTGTATCCAAGATCTCAAAGCTGCTTACAATGTTTATATACGTACCTATGCATCCATACAATATCGCCTCGTGTATCATGAATACATTATTTTGCCGTTCAACGGTGAAACAGTTACAAAATTATAATCGTATAGACGTCAACGTCCGCTGTTGACGCCCAACAGGAAGTATGCAAATAAGTAAGTAAGTAATGTATATTCTTTAATAAAACCAGCTGCCAAAAAATGTAATTCCATTAACTAAATTAAGTTAATTAACAAAATAATAATTCTGCCACTGTCCGAACTGTGGTAATGTTTGCCCAAAACCTGGAGAAAGAAGGAGGTCGACGTCAACGGCCCTGGCATCCGTAAGATGTCGTTAAACAATGGAAACTGTTATTACAATTTTCTACGGCAACACAGAGAATACGGGTTCGAATCTCCTCCTCTGAAACGGTTTCTGTGTAGGAACCTTGATTAAGTCCTTCGCTCACAATTGCTCAGTGCCATCGATTAATTCTTGGTTACTTTACAGTGGCGCTTAATAAATGCATAAAAACAATTATAATAAAATTCGGTCTTGATGATAACACATTTAATATAACGATGACTTCTATAGCTTCGCTATCATATTATAGTGGGGCGCGGTGGTTTGGGGGTTTGGGGGTATGTTCGGTGCCTTGCAGCCGGAGGGTTGCGGGTTCGAATTTTTTACCTCAAGCTGCCGCTTAGGGACCCTGGGCAAGTCACCTGCTCACAATTGCTCATGCGCTTCGGCGTGAAACTCCGATTCAGCGTCCCTCGCAGTAGTCGGGAGCGCCTCTGAATGGGAAATCTGGTAGGGACGCTATAACAAGTGTTCAAATACAATACAATAGTGCATAATTATGCTCTCATTACACACCTTTAAAACACTTTTAGTATCGCTATATACAATCAGCTGTTGTTAATAGTTAACTATTATTCATTGTATTAGTCAATGGCCAGAGCCTCGGCAAATTATTCAAGTCTAATACTGCGACTGCTTCATTTGGGTGGGTTTCATAACATAGGATCTCGACTCTGGTCATCTAAACGATTGCCTTACAAAATATCTTTCGTTTGACGCTGGTTATGATTCGCTCTACTTGACGCTTATTGTGTCTCCAAGATACTCAGGGCCGCGGTGGTGTAGAGTTATGTTCGGTGCCTTGCAGCCGGAGGGTTGCAAAATTCGAATCCTACCTCAAGCCGACGCCGCTGGGACCCTGGGCAGGTCCTTCATTAAGCAATTGCTCATGCGCTTTGGCGTGAAACTCTGATTCAGTGTCCGCTAAATTAAGTTCGGGAGCGCCTCTGAGTAGAAATCTTGAAGTCCGCGCTATATAAATATTTGAAATGAATGAAATGAATGAAATGAATGAAATGAATGAAATGAATAAAATGAATTAAATGAATGAAATGAATGAAATGAATGAAATGAATGAATACTTAATATAGAGTCCTTTGAGCATCTGAAAGCTCCGCTATTACCTACCATTACCCTACCTGAGATTGTGCAAATGCCAAGCCTAGAGGAAGCAGAAGCCTTATGATACACAGTAAGTAAGTAAGTACGTGCTTTATTGAACCGCCTGCAAACGCAATGCGGGAACATCAGATAGAGTATTGAATCACAAATCACAAAAATCACATATGTAACAAATAGGGTAGAGTGGGGCAAAACGCCCCCTCCCGGCCCTGTCCTCCCTGTGCCATGTAATGAAATTTTTGAATATTCTGGGGTTTCTTAGTTGTACCCTAATGAGATAATCGTCAGTTATTTATCTTTAGATGCTTTGCTTATTTTTATTTTAGAAAAATTGATTTTTTCGTGTTTCCTTATAAGAGTCAGCCGTCAATTCTGTATCATTAATGGTGCCAAAATGCTAGACATAGCCAATAATACAAATAATTATAGGTCTAAAGTATACCCTATATCGAATAACTGTGCACAATAAATGGGGCTTTAACATATCAATTTTTTATTATATGGGCAATCTCACAAGGTAGCACCAAGCGGGGCAAAACGCCCCCTATGGAAAATGCTGACATGGGGCAAAACGCCCCCTCTCACCTCAGATTCACCTGAAGCAAAGCATATTTTTTTCTGGTTTAATTATTTTTTAAGACATCTTTAAAAAAAATTCTAGAGATCTTTACTTCTCATAGTTATTGTTGCATCATGGCAGTGATTGCAGTTGATTATGTGCATCGACTTTTCAGGTAGCGAGGGGTCAAATCACGGGGGGCGTTTTACCCAAGTGAGGGGCAAAACGCCCCCCTTTTGAAGCACTCTGTATTTTATTATTTTTTAATGTAATCTTTTGGGGCATTTTATCGGACATAATTTTACTTTACTTGGGACATTCAGTACAAGGTCTTACAATAATTTCATGCTGAAAATGTTGTTACTCACGTTGTAATTGAGCAAAACCCGTTAAAGAGGGCGTTTTGCCCCACTCTACCCTATCATAAAATACAATAAAACAGATCTATGGATATATGAGATTAAGGTAATAGTAAAAAGAAAGATCAGCAATAAAATCAATTAAATAACATACGCGTAATAAAACCACATCGGGTTAATGCGTCGGCATGTGGGATCTCACGGTTATGTGAACGAGGACGGAGAGAGTACTTAACATTCTTTATAGGAGGCAGTAGACCATTTAGAACATGGCTGGGGTTGTGAAGCACAGATGAGAAAAGAGAAGAGTCAGCACGGCGACAGAGCACAGCACAGCGTCGTCAAGTAGTCTCTGGCAATCAACGGTATTCGCAGCCGTGAGATGTCGCTAACAAACAATGTAATGGCTGAATTACATACCTCACTTTTTAGACACCTTTAAAAAAGGTTCAGCTACTAATATATAGTCCGGAAGTTATACTCAATTTTCATTGAAGGAAATCGGCACTTTGATTGGAAATTCTTTTCACGGAACCCCGATCCAAACGAAACATAATCTACTAGGGCCTATATGTAGGGCCCGCGAAGCTGACTGATATAGATTTAATTAATAGCAAAATAATTATTAATAAATTATGAATAATTGAAATCTCTTCTATTGAAGGAGATGTTAGACAAAGTGGCTTGTATGAAAAAGCAATCACTTGGAATACAACCTATTGTACTGTATTGTATTTTAAAATTTGTACAGCGTCTCTTACAGTCTAAGCTATTGAGAGGCGTTCTCAGCGTCATAACCCCGAGGGAATAAAAAGAAGTCTTCAAGCATCGGGCAGATGAGAGATAGACCCCAGCCAAAATCCTAGAGCGTATAAAGGGGAAAGGTCATTCCAAGATGTATGTAGGACCCACAATGGCAAATGCGCGATGTTGGGGCACAGTTGGGCAATAGCAGTCCTTGTCCGAGGGACAAAGAGATCAAGACGGACTAGAGAGCGGAAAGGACGAAGAGAAACAGCAGAAACAATCAACGGCGGTGTATTCCTGCATAATTAAAAAAAAATAAAATGAATATAAATTCATATGCATTCTATGAATAAATTCTCAGAATGAAATTCTCAGATTGAATTTACCCACAGCCATTCTGATCAATGTCTTAACGTAACCATAATTACTTAATGTTTTTCTGTTGCGTTAGGGGTCGTCCATTAATTATGTCAACAAAATTGGGGGAGGGGTTTGGAAAAGTTTGACAGTTGTTGACGAGGGGAGGGTGGGGTTCGGTACAATTTGACGTCAACAAATTTTTTCCAATGAATCAACACAGACACTTCAAAATGGTAGCGAAAACATTAATTAATGCTAAAAATGTATAAAGTGCTTAATATTTAATACTACTAAGAAGCTGATAATAAACTAACCTCATAATATTTTGAAATTCGAAATTGCATTTCAGATCACAAAGGTACTTTAGAGTTCATCCTTGCTGAGTTCTGAACACCATGAGCAAGATCTATCAGCGGATTCGAAAGCAACAGGAAGCCAATGCAGCTCTTCGATCACATAAGTTGAAATGTGAAAGAAACGAGAAAGGCGGGCAATAAGCCTAGATACCGAGCTCAGGACCGACTGAAGGGAGAATAGTCGTACCTTGGGAAAACCAGCTTGTAACGAATTACAATGCGCCAGCAGATGACAGTATGTACTATGGCTGTGAAAAACAGAGGATTAGACAGATCTTCTGATAGCACGTCAAAACTCTTGCAATGCAATGTATGGAGTATGTGAGGTTTAATGAGTAGTTGTGGTGCTGTTGCTTCGTCTAGTGTCCAGGACATCGATCTCTGAACATCTCTCTGATATGGAGCAGCGCTCGTGAATAAGCTGGTGCCCTGCGCTTAGTTTTACAGTAGCGCTATAGAAATTTGGAGTTTACGATTACGATCTACAATTATTCTTTAAGAAACTTACCGCTGGGTTACGGGAGTGGATTGGTTACAAGTTATGTTGAAAGATAAACACGACTCCACTCTTAGACACCTAGAAATAGACATTCACATCGATTATATTAGACGTCGATACGTCAATCGGTCTGCAATAGATCTAGTATATATTCCGCCGAATTAACTGCTATTAAGGAAGAGCTGTAATATGCCAAAACTAATCTTTGTCGGCGGCAACGGCCTATGTTGTCATAAGCTGCCGTTAAACTGTGGACACACACTATAAAGGAAGTCTTTTGTTGGATATCAGAGAATGAAAATCAGGACCTTAAACATTTTGCTATTTTTTCTGACTCCTTAAGTGTTCTTATTTCTATAAAAAATTCCTTTTCAAGTTCCAGACCAAACCTTCTACAAGAAGCATTAAGAACATTTAATAAAATAAAGATAAGTAACGTACATTTGATTTGGATCCCTAGTCATGTAAATATATTAGGTAATGAAAAAGTTGATGCTTTAGCAAAACACTCAATAAGTTTGCCCATTATTAATTCAACAAATTATCTGGAATTGCAGGAAGTCTTTTCAATTATAAAATCACATGTAGTTAACGAATGGCAGAGGAAATATGATAATGATCCTAAGGGTCAACATTATAAGAATATAATTATGTCCTGTGGTGGACACAAGCATCAAATTTGTTGACTTTGATAGAAAGAAAGAGGTTCAGATTTCAAGATTAAGATTAGGAAAAGTAAATCTAAATGAAAGACTTCTTCTGATGAAGAAGCTTGAAAGTGGTCTTTGTACTTTATGTAAAGTCCCAGAAAACATTAACCATTTATTATTAACTTGTAGAAAAGAAAATATTTCTAACATATTAAGAGATGCATGTGTCTCATATAAAATAGATTTTAACACAAAGAATTTACTTGATGTAGGTTGCATACAAAATGAGGTTTATAGGCTTATAAGTCTTATTTATAAAGGAAAAGTTGTGTAAAATTTATGAATAAATTGAACCCATGCTGTACCTTGATAAAAATTAAAGTAACATAGTTTAGAAATAATTATGGTTACTGATCAAATCCGTCAACCTATCATACATTTTATTTATCACGAATAAATAATGTCATTTTATTCAGAGAATTTTTCATTTTTTTAAATCCTAGGCGGAATAAATTCTGGTCTTGTATTATCAACTTTCATCTTATCCAGCGAAGTCCTTCCTTCACCGTCGGTTGAGTAGGGTAACTGCGTGCGCTGGGAGGTTTCACATTTCAAAGCGAAGTCTTGAGGTGCATAAAAAATTGGTAAACATCGGATTCTACTATGTGAATAAACTTAAAATACACACCTTTATTTATGTACCTTCATCTACTAGATAAGTTAGTCAGGCGCTTCGAATTTAAGTTCATTTGGTTCGTACCATGCACAGTTACACACTCTAAAACCCAATAACCAAAACTCTGAAACAAACTTACAAAGGAGTAATTTTACTGATAGGTACAGTCTGTATGTATGTATGTATGTATGTATATGTATGTATGTATGTATGTATGTATGTATGTATGTATGTATGTATGTATGTATGTATGTATGTATGTATATGTATGTATGTATGTATGTATGTATGTATGTATGTATGTATGTATGTATGTATGTATGTATGTATGTATGTATGTATATGTATGTATGTATGAGCACTTGCTGCAGCGCCCCTTCAAAATTTCTACGCAGAGGCGCTCCCGACTACAGCGCGGACACTGAATCGGAGTTGATTGAATAGGAGGAGTGCTAAGCAGAGGAGTGTTATCAAGATGAATGTTAAGACGAAGAATGCGAACACAAAGAATGTTGTTAATGAGAAGAATGTTAAGAAAAAGAAAGTTACGAAGAGGAATGTGAGAAAGACATAAAACAAGAAGAGGAAAATGAGGGAGAAGGAGGAGGTGGTGGTGGAGAACAAGAACAAGAAAAACTCTAAGCCTGATGGTAGTCAAAGATACAAAGTGCCTTCGATTCTATAATCTTAGCCTCGGCATATGAAACGAAAAATCTCGAAGCAAATTTCCTAGAGGGATTTCAATCCCCGACCTCTCAGTCGCCAGTCCATCACTATAACCACTTCACTGATGCTCTCTTTTATACGGTTACGTTTGATGACATTTCTTTAACGACGCCTTCATGACAAATAATATTGGCATAATTGCAAAAAAAAGCGCAGAAGGCGGACGTAACAATCTGCCTCCCATAAGCCTAGTTTTCTTTGCCGCCCCTGTATTATGTTAACATAATTTTTACCGACGTCAACAGCCTTTGTTGTCATAAGATGTCGTTAAACGCTTGATTCAACGATGTAAAATATTAAAATTACTAATGTAATTAAAACGTAAATGATCCTGGCTGTCGTACGATGTGGCTAAACACTGAATAATGTAGCTTTCTAATCCACCTCAAAGTCGCCGCGTAGGGACCCTGGGCAAGTCCTTCACTCGCAATTGCTCATGCGCTTTGGCGTGAAACTCCGACTACAGCAGTAGTCGGGAGCGCCTCTGAATGGGAAATCTGGTAGGGGCGCTATAACAAGTGTTCAAATACAATACAATACAATACAATACAATACAATACATACCCTTAAAACACTTAAACCGATGTTATAAATAACTACAGTTGGGATCGACGTTTAATAACTCATAGCAACTTTTGTCCAGTATATTCAGTTAGTTAATTCCGTCACTGTTGTTTCGGATGGTACAGCCAAAAGTCTAGATAAAGAAGAGGGGGGACGTCAATGGCTTGGCAGCTGTAAGATGTCGCTAGTCACTGGAAACTAATGCCGCTTCTAAATGTCTATGTAAATAACTAATAGCAACGACAATTACTATGGCAGCCGTAAGATGCCGTTAAACACTGGCTACTGCCGATGCTGGGTTTGTACGATAGTATTATGGTCAAGGAGCTAAAATGTCAACATTGAGGACGCGATTCAAATCTCCGTAAAGTTAAAAAACATTTTTAAACTTCCACAGTGTCGTTCTATAAGGTCTGACCGTTATTTAGCGTTGTTTAGGTCTTTAAATTTAAGGCTGACAAGTTTCAACTCTGATTACCAACCGTTGCCTCATTTCTAGTTCCTTACCTAACGGTCTTCCTCTGGACTTTTCCAACGAAAGACGAATTCTGGAGAACTGTTTCGGATGCCGTGTGCACTGTTGCGACGACGCTATAATAATGTTATAATAAAGACCTCTGGAACGACGTCGCCTATGAAATGACTGCGTTCAATGGACGCCGTTGATGGGAAGATCAGACAGCGATAAAGAGGACTGGCCTCTTCAAACACATCGATTCCTGTGTAGGTTAGCTAGATCTGGGCCAGTTACCTAGATCTGGGTTAGCTAGATCTGGTTCGGGACCGTTTGCGACAACTTCACCTAACTGATTAAAATAATTATTCATAATCAGGAATTTCGGAATAATATGACGTCTGGAAATCCGATTAAAAGGTGTCTAAATTGCGCAGTATATCATTTGAAAAATATATGTCTAACGACATCTTGTATATGAGAGGTCCGTTGACGACACTCTATTAAACAGTATTTCAGGAAGGCGTATCGAACTAGGTGTGCGTAGGCAGTTTCCGTTTAACGACCCCTTGAAAACACAATATTGATTAGCGTTGCCCTCTCCTTCACATAGTCTTTGGACTGGCACCACCCGAAAATGACTGTGATAGAATTACAATTTGTTTGATTACCATCAGTTTAATGAGATCTTTTGGCATCAAATACCGTTTACATTTATATGAATGAATCTTGAGAGTTCTGCATACACTATATTATTCTCTTGTTTACCCTTACTTGACGTACTGTAATATCGCCTGGGCCTCCAATTATTCCTCTCGTCTGAATAGGTTATCTATATTACAGAGACGAGTTGTACGTATTATTGCTGGGAGATCATTGATAACTAACACTGCAAGTAGATTTAGTATACTACGAATACTACGAAGGATCCTGAGTGGCCGAGTTTATATGTTTACTGTTTAACGTAACATAACATAACATAGGCTTTTTATTGCTCCCAAAAAAGTAACAAATCATCATAATTATTTCAAATAATGCTAAGTTGGGATACAAAAGGAGGACCTAAAGGGACCAGAGTCCCGCTAAGCAGGGCCACCTATGTACCAGTGCTGTTAGGTGGAGGTTGATAACATAATGTTCAGGATTGGGAGTGAATTAAGCAACAACTAAAACGATAACATAATTAGCATAGTCTAATGCTGAAAAGTTCTTTCATAAACAAACAGAAGATTAAAAGCAGTTATAGATTTAAAGTTAGTAGGTGGGCACGCAGAAGTTTTTTAAATAGGAGGAGATGAGACGCGCTAAGGATGTCGGTAGGAAGATTGTTCCAAACAGTAGGACCAGTTATCTTAATAGAGAATTTGCGAGTGTTTGTGTGAGCAAAAATCGGTCTATAATTGGAGTCTGTTCTAGTACTGTAAGAATGGGTGGCGCAACCGGTTTTAAAATAGTCAGTAAAGGTGTTAGGTAATAAACCATGTTTATAACGAAACATAAATTCACCAGTTTGCAATATTCTAATCTGATCTAATGCTAAAATGCCGAGGAGGAGGAAATGTTTAGCAGTATGACACTTGTAATCAGATTGAGTAATTATTCGAACGGCTCTTTTCTGTAAGATAATCAAGCGTGTTATTTGTGAGGTGTAGTTCGAGGCCCAGACTATATTACAATATGCTAAGTACGGGTGAATTAATGAGTAATATAGGTTAGTTAAAATGTGGATCGGTAATTTATATGAAATGCTCGATAAAATACCAGTGTTTTTTGCCAATTTAATCGATATTTGAGAAATATATTCTTTCTAGGTCATGTTTTGATCGATCACAACACCAAGAAAATTGACTTTAGTAATTTGAGGAATAAGTACACCGTCAATTGGTAGTAGGGGTGTTTGCGTAGGGGGAATTTTCCTGTGAAAATTAAATAGAATAAAGGATGTTTTACTTACGTTTAGAGAAAGTCTGTTTGCTTTGAACCAGTCACCCACAAGGGTATTGCAGTATTATGCAACATATTAGCTATTGTGATACAGTAACCAAATCACACCATAGGCCTATATAATATGTACAATTGAAAAAACAAAGTTGAATAATAATAATAATAATAATGGTAACCAGCATTGAAACCAACATTGCAACACAATACATACATGTAATTGCATAATCACAATGCATTAGTAAAAGAGTAATTAAATATTTACAGATTTGAGTAAGATATAAAACTGTTTGCATAAAAAAAACACTAGGACATCCATTTACAAAATTGCTGAATTGTGAGCGACGTACTTGCTCAAGGTTCCTACACAGAATTATCTAGCGCTTGGTGATAATTCACTCAAGATGTGTGTGTCCACAGTTTAACGGCAGCTTATGACAACATAGGCCGTTGCCGCCGACAAAGATTAGTTTTGGCATCACTCAAGATAAAACGCGACTGAGTTATTTATACATTAAATTGATATCGTTTAAAAGGTGTCTAATTGGAACATTTTTCATACTATAATTTAGTGTGCGAATGGCTAGGTTGAGAATTATCACCAAGCGCTAGATAATTCTGTGTAGGAACCTTGAGCAAATACGTCGCTCACAATTAAGCATAGCATAGTTCAGCGCCAGCACAGTTCAGGGATCGGGTTTGGGACCAGCTAACTTTATAACAGCTATTTCAAAACTCAAGCCGGTCAACCCTTCAAACAGGTTAATCAAATATACCGATGACACTTATCTCCTGAAACCCGCCTCACATAATGCAGCGATCGCAGCAGAACTAGACCACGTCACAGAGAGGGCTGCAACCTGTAACTTAACGTCGCTGAAGAACCTCCAATTAGACACCTTTAAAAGGGTGCTACATTAATATATAAATAGTTTCGTAGAGTTATTTGATCAATCGTTCCGCGATAAAACAGTCATTGTCAACGGTTCTGTTAGCCACAAAATGTTGTTAAATACTGAAAAGTCATCCAGATTCCGCCACCACTGCCTATACTCTAACAGTGCCAGTCCCAAGCCTGGAGAAATGAGGAGGGCGATGTGCTGAAATATTTGTTGCAATGCTTTGGTTTTTAAAGGAAATTCAAGCTGAGACAATAATTAACGGCGGTGTATTCCTGCATACTTAAATTCTGAAATGATTTTATCGATGACTGCACGCTACCTTATTTTACTCATTTGTTTATGTTGAATGAATTGATGACGTCGTCCGTCATGTTGTAGTTGACAAGATAATATCAAGTTTGTATGAGGTAGAGGGAGAAGGGAAGAAGAGGGAAGTTGGCGGTGAAGGAAAATGACAATGTTCGCCATCACTTCATGGAACAATTCAAGTGATTTATTTTCTGATCTATGTTGCCTCCCTCGTCGAATGTGCGATCTATGGACCACGTACGTCATCTGCTGTCGAGAGTGTTCGTCTTGGCGGAGTAGGATCGAGGTGGGTATTTGGAGTGACATCGACCAATAGTTAAGAGTGTAGCTTCGATTTACCGACAGGCAAGAGATGAATAGTTCCACGTTTAACATGGCGGCTCTAAGGATAGCCAGGAGTGCGTCACCTTAAAATAACAAGGTACTCCTGGAAAGCGGTCTTGTCGTGTATACGGATGCTACCGCCTGTCGTCGCTCCAACATTTAATCGCTTCTTGATGCAAGGAGATGGTTTGGTTACACGTGTGTGCGTGGACCTACCCTGCCTTGCTCCATCTGGTTTTCTATGCATTGTTTGGACGCTGCCGCCTAAAGAATTTATTTTCTTAATGAAAATGACATGCAATCTAGCGCAGAAGCGCAGACATTGCTCACTTATTTTCTAATAGAGGCGGTATATCAATTTCTAAGTGAAATTGCAATTAATTTGTTTAACAATTACCTTGTGGGATCAAAGGCGTGTTTACGTCGATAGGAAAATGCTACTGAAGCCTATTATTTCTATTCTCGCTGTGACTGATAGAATTTCTCCCAATTTATGACGAAACGCGATTGAAGAACATATACCTCGAATTGAAAGTGTTTAAAAGGTGTTGAAATTGAACGTTTTTATACTAAAATCTAGTGTTGGCTAGTTGAAGAAATTACCAACCAAGCGCTAGATTAATATAACTTCGAAAATAAGTAATATTAACAAGACAATGAATTAGCGTGCTCTGCGCAAGCGTCCATTTTTGTTTACGTGTGATTAGGGTGCTGCCATACGGCGAATGAAACGTTACTATTTACTGGAATTAATGATCATTAGTGCTTTCTTCCATAGATGAGAGACCAATCTACAGGAAACGCGCGAAAAGCGTATAAAGAAATAATGGCACTTAGTGCTTTATTCCACCCGTGTACAATTTCTAAGTGAAATTGCAATTAATTGTCTAACAATACCTTGTGGGATCAAAGGCGGTTTACGTCGATAGGAAAATGCTACTGAAGCCTATTATTTCTATTCTCGCTGTGACTGATAGAATTTCTCCCAATTTATGACGAAACGCGATTGAAGAACATATACCTCGAATTGAAAGTGTTTAAAAGGTGTTGAAATTGAACGTTTTTATACTAAAATCTAGTGTTGGCTAGTTGAAGAAATTACCAACCAAGCGCTAGATTAATATAATTCTAAACAGAATTTCAAATGCACAGTGCTATGTATTACGAATTAGGGGTCTGCGGGTATACCCGTACCCGGGGTTTACCCGTACCCGTATACCCGGGTTTTACGGGTCGGGTCCGGGTAGGGTCGTCACGGGTACGGGTATACCCGGTTTTACCCGTGCCGACTGGGGGGGTTACAATGTCACCGTTACATACAATAGTGAATCTTGCACCGTCGAAGACTTGCTTACTATTATAGGCTAACTGGCACGTCCCAAATCTAAGTACCATAATTATGTCTGCACACCAGAGGTCTGGGGTTGAGTATTTTTGCTACCAGGACAGTTACCCGTACCAGACCCGTACTAAAAATTAGTAGCCAACCCTTCCCGTACCCGCAGCAGGACAATGGAGAACATTGGGGGGCCGTGGCGCATTGGATAACATCTGGCACAGAGACCGAGAGGTACCCAGTTCGAGCCCCGTTGGGCGGATATGCTTTGTAGGCTGCTATTAGCGCCGTTGTATTGCAGGCGGTCTGTTCTGTTAGTAGTTAAGATTTAAATTGCCTAACATGTAAATGTACAGCGCAGTGCGTTTGTCAGGCGCTTATTAAAGAAAAGATATTATTATTATTATTATTATTATTATTATTATTATTATTATTATTATTATTATTATTATTATTAATTGTACCCATCGCCTACAAATAACTGGCGTCAGGAATTGATGGTGATGATGGCGAAGCTGTTGATGACGACGACGACGACGACGATGATGATGATGACGATGATGGCTATGAATTAATGTTCTCCATTGTTCTGGTGCAGCTGTTACTACTACTACTACTACTACTACTACTACTACTACTACTACTACTACTACTACTACTACTACTACTACTACTACTACTACTACTACTACTACTACTACTACTACTACTACTACTACTACTACTACTACTACTACTACTACTACTACTATCATCAGCCTATTTATTATTATTACTACATGCTGAGTTGAGTTGTAAGCCTATAGTAGAATTACCCTGGCCAGGGACTGGGACTGTGGGAAGGCGTGCTAATGACTTGGCGGGTGCAGTACGGGTACGGGTATACCCGCGGGTACGGGTAGGGTCGGGTAGTAATTTTGAGTACGGGTCTGGTACGGGTACGGGTATCGGTCCTGTGTTACGGGTACGGGTCGGGTATCAAAAATGCTCTACCCGCAGACCTCCATTACGAATACATTTCTGAGTTATGTTTACGTCTAAACGACCATGGTAAACTCCGCAACTGCTCGTACTTAGCCAGTGCCAGTCCAAAGCCTGGAGAAAGGAGGAGGGCGACGCTAGTCATCTTTGTTATATTATCACAGAGTCGTTAAACAAGAACTAACAAAACAAAACACTATGAAAGACATGAAGTGTCATTAAACAGCATAGCCTGCAAGGCTGCAACGCTCTCAGTTCACACCTTTTAAACGTTCCCTACGAAAATTATATATAGTTTGTACTTCGTCATTCACCTTGAGTAAGAGCATTATGCGGGTAATTTTTATTAGGACTAAAGTGGAGATATTTGTTTGTTTTGCCATATCACTTTCCGCAGTGATATGAGGCGTCTTATGATATTTGCAATCTAGAATTATGCATTTGTACGAATAAGATGAACGAACAATTTTGTACCCTAATCGTGAAACCATTTTTCCCTTTATTACAATGTGCTTAAAGTGGAGAGATTCATTAACACTCGAAATTTCGGTGATTTTTTATAGAAATAAACAAATAAGGAGAAAGTAGAAAGAGAGGTATAGAATATAGCGATAGGAGAGACAGACTGACAGACACAGACAGATGGACATACAGACCCACAGATAGACAGAGAGTGGAGGATAGCGAGTAAGCAAGCAATAGACAGAGAGAGTTTTATAAAAATGAGGAAAAGAGACCTAGAAACAGAGAGACGGATAGTGAACAGGAGAGGTGACTTAGGAGTTAAAGATAGTCGGATCCTCTAAATACACCTCGTGTGTGGTTAGACGTCAAACTTGTTCAAACTGAAATTCTATGACTTGCGAATCACGGTTCCAAGCATTTCAACCATTACATTACAGCTTCAGCCAAACAAGGATTTCCATTTTGTGGCAGGAGGCCTATCAGCAGTTTTCATCATTATACATCAAACAACAACAATTGCATCACTTGTAAAACATTTATAATGAACGCGACTAAGTATATCTATTGAAATAAATCCCACTATTAAAGGTGTCTAATTTGAGCTCATTTATTTAGTGTCATTAACCGTCTAGCAACGTCTCGTGGTCGCCAGGACCGTTTATGAAGACTGTCGCTTTTTGTACACAATCTAGCGACACACAATTCTACTACCTTGTGCCAACAACATAGAGTAGAATGATTCCTAACAATTCAGTTGTTTAATTTGCGCTTTTAGATTTAGTTGTACTAAAGATTTAACGAAATCATGCGGTTGTCAGGGCGATTGACGCAAACGACTTCCTGTAAGTCTAAGTGATGTCGTATCTGGCAATTAACCTACATTTGCTGTTCAACGCCCTCCTTTTCTATCCAGACTTTGCACTGGCACTACCAGAGTACGGGACGGGTAGCAATGAAGTGGCCGCCAACGTAAATCTTCTCTTAAGGTATATTCAAAGTCATTTTGATTATATTAAAAGTGATAGCGTCTTTATAATTATTATAGTGGATGAAGCTTCCTAATTGAAGGTGTGTATTTTGAATTAATTTTATTAATTTAGCAGAATTCAACCGTTAGCGACATCTTACGGCATCCTCATTTCCGTCGACTTTGATATCGATGGAGTGATTCGTCACTATTGAATGACGCCTCTTATAAATGGTGTCTAATTCAGGCGTTATAGATAGATAGATAGATAGATAGATAGATAGATAGATAGATAGATAGATAGATAGATAGATAGATAGATAGATAGATAGATAGATAGATAGATAGATAGATAGATAGATAGATAGATAGATAGATAGATAGATAGATAGATAGATAGATAGATAGATAGATAGATAGATAGATAGATAGATAGATAGATAGATAGATAGATAGATAGATAGATAGATAGATAGATAGATAGGTAGGTAGGTAGGTAGGTAGGTAGGTAGGTAGGTAGGTAGGTAGGTAGGTAGGTAGGCAGGCAGGCAGGCAGGCAGGCAGGCAGGCAGGCAGGCAGGCAGGCAGGTAGGTAGGTAGGTAGGTATTCTGGAGATCCTCATTACGCGGAACAGCCAGCTCATTATCCTTGGCGACTTCAACTTCCATCTAGAAGAACCTACTCTTCCTACTTCCATCCGATTCCTTGACCTTCTGTCACAGTTTGGCCTTCGCCAGCATATCAATCAACCCACTCACGTTTTGGGTGGCCTTCTTGATCTTGTCATCACCACTGATGATGATCAAGTTGACGATCTCACAGTTACTCCTCCTACGCTCTCGGATCACTCAGTCATCAGCTTCACTCTTCCATCCATTCATCTACAACCGATTCACTCCATTCGCATGACGCGGGGGTGGAAGTCGCTTGACCACCGGGCCTTCAGTGCTGCCATACGTGACACTCTTCTCTCCTCTCCCAGTTCCACTCTCGACACGCTTACAGTTGCACAGCTATTTGACCTCTACACTTCAACTGTTACGAATATCCTTGACAATATGCTTCCTCGTCGCAAAGTCTGGACACTAAATCATGGGGGGACAGAGGGGGCTGTCCACCCAAAGTTTTGACTTAAGCCCTTCTGTTCCCCCAAAAATCCGCCCTCGTTGGTACTCTGTCTCCTCCAAAGTTATGTGCAGATTTTCACCTCTGCACATAACTATGGTATGAACTACAAGGAGATTGACTAACTAGAAAGAAATAAACAGGAGAAAAATGATGGAATGATGGAATGATGGAATGAAGGAAGGACGGAGAGGCAAAGAGGGAGAATGGAGTGGAAGGGTGAAAGGCAGGAGTGACGAAAGACGGGAGAGCTAGAATGGAGGAAGGCGATAAGGAAGCGAGGAAAGGAAGGAACAAGAAAAGAGACGGGGAGGACGAGCCATCGAGAGAGAGAACCAGAGAGGAGGTAGGAAAGAAAGAAGAAGGAGAAAGGACGGATGGAATATACTAATCGTATTGATAACGACGACGACGACGATACAATTATTATTGTATCGTTATTGTATTATTATTCGATTAGAACAATGATGAAGATGATACTAACAAGTTGATAATGATTATGATGATGCCGACAATGATAACGTTGAGTGCGTTGTGTCATAGCCAATGGGATTTGTAATGGCAAGTGAGCTTTGCACGGGCAACTGGATTGTTATAGTCAGAGAGACATGAGATTCGTCATGGCCTGTGAAATAATTAATGATAATTGGACTGTCATGGATACTGGCTTATTATGTAAATGGAACTCTCATAATCATTATGGATTGTCATCGCAAGTTGGACTTGATTAGTAATTAATTTGTCTTCGCCAGTGGGATTGTTTGAACCCATCAGAAGGGATACATAATTATGCACATTAGTTTTTTTCAGTTGCGACCGAGCAGGATAATTCGAGATTTCAAAATTGATCGATGATTACTGTGAAGAAGGAATAATTTCAAGACCAAAGTCAATGACTGAAACTCTGAATGCAGTCGTGCGTAGCTGAGACTAAAACAGTGCAGTCTAACTCAGTCGTGTTGTGAATATTATGGTTGCTTACTATCATGCGGCGTGGATCAGCTAGGTAGTAACAACTAACTGCCTATTGACTTGATTCATATGCATACACAAGCATATGCGTACATGCAATCATACATTCATGCAAACGTACATTCATGCTTACATAATACACCCATACACAAAGCAAGAATGCGAATGTGCACATTGCATGTAAGTTAAAAATATGAAGGTTATTAAATTTGCAGTTCTGAAATTTATGTAGGTCTACTTACATGATTCACATCATTGTAGATCTCACCAGAGTTCGTGATGGCTTTTTCAATGTAATTGGAGGCGAAAAGATAGCTAGAAAAACAGGACAAATGCCACTGTATTACTCCATCGATGTTGACAATTATAAAACATGGATATTACTGTGAATTTCTGGGGGAAAACATTATAAACATTTAGACTTGTATGGCGTCTGCTGTAGGTCTATATTTGAATTCAGTCGAAGAAACCGTAGAGATTACCGGTATTTATTTTCACGGAAAGTTGGTTAAAGATAGGCTACGCACAAATGTGAAAGTATTTTGATCGTCTTGGCAAAGATAATAATGATTCTTACATTGCCTCAAAACTTACGTGTTGAGCTTCAAGTCCAAGACGAAGGTTTCATTGAAAGCTATAAGCGTTAGAGTAATTTCTCTCTCATGGCCCATCTACATTTCAATCAAAAAGCAAATTGCCTCATTACTTTTTTTAATTTCCATTTTCTCAAATAATTATTATGGAAGTTCACTTGATCAGTTACGAGACATTTGCTGTCATTTTTCAGTATTCTCAACAGAACGATACATAAATTGAAAGCTACTGGCGGAAGAGAAGCCTTTTAGTCAAATTTAATCTATCAGATTGTTTGGACAGACTCGGTGCCAAGTTGCAATCAGATTGGGGGAAATCAAAAGAACCAGCAAGATGCTAAGGCGCACAAAATTTAGTTAATAGGTGCAGAGATCTTTGGATTAAGTAGCCTAATGCACAGTCATTGCTAGGCATACATGCGAACATACATACATACCTACATACGTCCCTGCATACATTTTATAATGCATATTTACGCATACAAAGATATATTAATACGCATATGCATAAACACATGCATTCACTCACACTTGTATGTATGAATGTATTACCTGTGCTCATATTCCTTCATATACAATATAGTTGACTTACTTGAGTCTGTGTGCTGGTAAGGACATCATTGCCTCGACGGACGATCAGGCTGTAGTCGTCATCCTCATCCACGTCGCTACCATCAGCAGCAGCTGATGGGACTCTTAGCAGGGGGCTGAATGGATCTGTGGTAAAGGAAAACGTTGAGTCAAGGTTTTCTCTAATTTTCTAAAATAATGTGTTTGGTCTTTGGGAGATTCGGATGGAGACGATAAAATGTACATTGCACGGACAGCATATTAATCCCGATGGACGAGTAATAGGCTCAGTGACTTAAGTAAACGAAAGTTAAAGAAGGAAAGAAAGATGGAAGGAAAGAAGTTTGGAAGAAAAGAAGAAAGGAACGAACGAACGAACGAGAGTACAAAAGGAAGACGTGTTCTGTTCAGGGATTACCATCAATAGTTCTGTTCGTTTCTGAAGGGTCATTAAATGATATCTCAATTTTTTCATTCAAAGTCGCTTTTAGTACACTGGCGTCGTTAAAGTATTAACGAACGAACAAATGAATGAATAAGTGAATTAATGATTGAATGAATAGTTCTGAACTATCTGAACGAGACTGAACGATCACCTCTTAGTGTGGTGTTCTTTTGGATTGTAAATAAGATGAGAGAATCCAACAGCTGGGAAAAGCCTCACAAGTACTCTGGAGGGTTCTTGGAAGATATAAAGATACATACACGCATACATAGTCAATTCAATAGAGGCAACGTAATAAGGACCTTCCTAAACTGGTTAGACGGTGCATCGCTTGGAATCATCAGTAAAACTGGTGAGAAGAAGACAGAGAGCCAATAGAAAAGGTCTTGGTTTATTTTGCTTAAACTCACCAGCTGTTGCCAAACTGTTGGCTTCTATTGTTTGTAGGATTACGATTTCCAGGATAAGCAACGATGATGTTAGAATCCATCGACAGAACATGGCTAAAGTAAAGCTGCTAGTGTTATTACCAACTTTAGCACTGCTGAACTTAGCTGGTTGAACCGTTTAGGCTTATCTTCGTGGTCTTTATCAGCGATTCAAATCAGCCAAGCGAAACACGACTTCAATGTGATAAACGCCTGACCTCAGCAGTGGCGGCGCCAGGATTTCAGGTTTGGGGGCTAAAGCTCAAAAAGCCACGGTAAGTTATTCCCATTGGGATGTGACGACCTTTTTGCTTACAAACCTCCTCCTATTTTCACTTAAGGCTGAACCGCAGTTAGGGGCTAAGCACCCCGTATCCCCTGGCGCCGCCACTGGACCTCAACTTTAGATGTTCCCTTCGTCTTGGGATGATTAACGCCAGATCGTTACACGCGTTCCCAGTCCTCGGTAACTGCGTTACAGCGCTATCCCTTAAGATGTGTTTAGATGAGAAGTTCCTGGTATACGGCGAAATTCGCTCAACCGTTTGTATCATATAATAATGATACTTAATGTCATTATAATTTCATATTTGTGCAGCGTGACTACTTAATGAACAAACCTCTCTCTGATCTTCAAGGCTCAGAGGGGTCTTGCCCCTCAATATCTGCTTGGCGTAATACTTCGGCCTCTTTCAGCTTCCTCCCACCGTCCACTTCGCTCCTGCAATAGACTTGACCTCTTGGTTCCCCGCAGCAGAACTGCTATGGCTCAGCTCGTTCCTTTACTTCAATTGGTCCCTCTCTTTGGAATGCTCTTTCTCCTTCTGTTCGCTCTAAAATTCTCTCTGGCAGTCTCTCTTCTTCCTTCGCTTTTCTCAAAACCTGTTTATTTTCGCGGGGCTTAACGCACTGGGGTAGGTAGGTAGGTAGGTAGGTAGGTAGATAGGTAGATAGATAGATAGATAGATAGATAGATAGATAGATAGATAGATAGATAGATAGATAGATAGATAGATAGATAGATAGATAGATAGATAGACAGACAGACAGACAGACAGACAGACAGACAGACAGACAGACAGACAGACAGACAGACAGACAGACAGACAGACAGACAGACAGACAGACAGACAGACAGACAGATAGATAGATCGGCTACTAACACGCATACATAATGCCGACGCAAATAGAGCATTTTACGAACACGCATACATACAACTAATGCATACAACATGTATACATACACATCTGCACCAGAAGCGCAACCACAGTCTAGATGTTAGGGAGGGGGACCTACAATAACTTACTGTCAACTGTGACTGTAGGCATGGACTTCTATGTAATAGCCAGCTATTATTAAGACGTCTATGCTGTAGGCCTACACATTTTATTACGGCGGTTTGACTGTATTGTGGATATAAACGACGAATAATTAAACATTCATGACATGAATAATGCGTATGACGTCAGGCGGATCACAATCGGACAATAGAGTATTAAAACGGTTATAACGTATATATATATATTTATACATTTATATCATATATATTATATATGTATATATATACACGGTCAAACTCAGCGTCTCTGGTTGCCGTCAGATGGCGCTATGCATTGGGGAATTTGATGAACTCTATCACTGAGTAGATAAGATAGGTTTTTAATTGTTCAACTCCCCTCCCTCTCCCTCAATCAATGTATTTATGTAATTAAACAATTAAAATGTAGAAAAATACGACAATGCCGAATGGAAACTCCTGAAAGCTAAAAACGCCAAGAAACTTTTCCTGGCTAGCCTAAGCCTCTGATCTCGTTAAACATCTTTAAAACGCTCTGGACCGACTCCTTATAAAGCCATGAGTCAAGAACTTAACATTCTTAATTAAGTAAAAATAAAAAATAAAAATAAAAAATAAAAAAATTAAAACTTAAAAAATTAAAAGCTAAAAAATAAAATATAAAAAAATAAAAAAATAAAAAAATAAAATTAAAATTAAAGAATAAAAAAAAAATAAAAAATGAAGAAATTAAAATTTAAAATTATTTGTGCAAAAGTGTATACTACCCTGATATAGTCAATCAATATTCGTTTATTGGAAATAATCAAGCTGACACAGCCGCAACTTAATGAGTGTGTATACAAGAAACATTTTTCAAAGAAAACATTAAAACTCTAAACTTTGATGGATATAATTTAATACGTAAAGAAAACAGTTATATAAAGTCTAAAGGAGGTTTGATTACCCAAGTTAAAAAGGTCTTAACTTTACTATTATTCAATTTAAAGAAATTCAAAATTTAGAAAATCAAATTAAAACTAATATGGGACCAATACAATTTTTCAACTTGTAGGCCTACATTCCACCGCTTGCTAAAATAGATAAAGAATCCTTGTGTGAAATTTTTAAAGGTAAACCTGTTATAAAGTTTATTAGCAGTCGGTTGGCAAAAGTTGGGGGAACCGTCCCAACCTGCTCGAAAGTTGGAGGGGACGCGTCCCACTGGTCCTTTAGGGTGGTGGCGCCTATGAAACTCTTCACATATATATACATACATACATACATACATACATATATACATACATATATACTAGGGTGGTTCTAAAAAATGGAAGTTGTCTAAATTAGTTCTCCAACCCGGCATATGGTTACGTCACGTATTAATAGGTCACAGTTAAAAAATTAAAAGAAAATAATAATATTTAGGACTTGCCCAAAGCTGACAAAGTTTTCATAATTTGCGGCTGATTTCCTCAAACTTTATCATGACATCGGCACTTGGCAGGGTTTAACATAATTGCATACAAGCAAACAATTATAATTGTGCAGCTACAATACAATTGCTGAATAATGGTATCAAAGTCGTAAGAATGAGTTAATTTTATTAGCAGCTTAAGATACTGACTGCAAAACTTAGAAAATAATCTGAAAATGTAGCCGAGAACATCAACATTCATTTTGCCGATGAATTTGTCAGTCATCCGATTTTGACCTTAGTATGGCTGCAGCCTTTGTTGGCTCGGAGAACAGCTTCCTATGTTCCTCTACAACCTGTAACAAGAACTGCCTTTGTTCTCCATTTCTTGTTAGAGACGACTTAAATTCTTGCACTAAACATCTTTCTGCGAGATCGTTAACCTCTTTAACCTCGCGGCTTCTTTGGTATGTTTGAATGAGACCCCGTACGCTTGGATCATACTGTAGAAAGTCCTCAGAGAGTTCCAAAATGTGGAAGAATCTCATGGTTGATGTAGTGACGAAGTTGTGGAGTTCTTTCGTTACAGGCTTATGGAATGGCGGGATTCGTTTTAGTGGCTCAACAGAGCCTGACTTTTCGTTAAGGGCCATTACCAGGAGTCTCTTCTCATCCACTGAAACATGATCGTCAAAGAATGCAAACCCAACAAGCAGTTCAGACAAGTACCACAAGTGACGACTAAATGCGGTTGTGGCAGCCTTGGCAACAGCCTTTTTCTGGTAGGTCGACAGCATGCAAAGCAAATTCAGATAATTTTTGGGAGCCTCTGTAGACGATGTGCACTGGAACCAGTACTTGACATATATTATATATGCCAGTCACAAAGAGTGATACTTCCTTCAGATGATTCCAGACTTGTTCACCATATGCAGGTCCACGAGACTTCCGTGTTCTGGTTGAACCTGGCTGCAGAGAGTGCAGAGGTTCATATTGTGAGTGGACTATCCACAGCTTAAGTGAGCAAATGGCTCTGGCTATCCACAGCTCCTGGATAGCGGAAACTTATTCCATGTGGTGGAATGCCACCGAGGAATATGATAGATAGCTCAAGAAGTTCGCAGTAGTCATCTCTTGGCTGGAATTTCTCCAGCTGTGCCACTGCAAACTCGATAACCTCATTCTTCCATGGTGCAATCATGGCTGTCATCTACTCATCCTCTGTGGCTATGAAAAAGGAGGCCTGATCTATTCTAGGCCAGAAATCTTTAAAGTGGCCAAATAGCTCAATGTTGGGAGACTTCAATACATCATACAGGCTAATGACCTTCTCCAACATGATTTAAGAAATGTGGTGTCGGCATGCCAAATTGAGGAGTTCTCGACCTATTTCTTTTTCCACCAATACGCATACGCCACCATTTCTTCCAGTATTTGAGGCTGCAATATCAAAGCATAGACCTTTGATACGATTACGCAAACGCCATTCATCAATGCTATCAACCATTGCATGTGACATTATTACTCCCGTTCCATCTTCAAGTTTTGGTACAGACTACAGACAACAGCTTGATCACATCATGTCCAGAGACCAGTATCGATACTGGCAGCCATGATTGCATCATGGAAGGATGAGGTTGTTGAGTTTGCAATTTCACAGCTGAAGAAATTCCAGTAACAATATAGTCCATTATTTAAAAGCACGAAGCTAAAATTACGGGAACATGTGCAATTATCGTAACTTCAACTGGTTTGGGCAAGTCCTAAATATATTTATATATTGAAAATATTTTGGTTAAAGAGTCTCTATAAGTCATATCACCAAATGGTGGGTTGGAGGATAAAAAAGAAACAACATAAAAATTTGGCATTATGGATGGAACCACCCTAATATATACACATACATGCATACACATGTACATACATACATACAAACTAGCATGCATACGCATACATACGCAAATACATTGTATTATGCAAGATCTCACTAGATAAATACATATATATACACACAAATACGAGCATGCATACATACATACATACATACATACATACATACATACATACATACATACATACATACATACATACATACATACATATACACACATATCTAAGAGATCACATTCGCTCCCCTCTCTTCAGTTACTCACCGACCTCTCCGCTCCTTGGTCAGGCATACTCTTTTTGTTCCACGAATTAGGACCACTATTGTTCAAATTAGATATTTTGCCACTATTAGGCCCTCCCTATGGAATGCCCTTCCTTCCTCTCTACGTGTTACCATTCTTTCTGGGTCTCTTTCTACAGCCTTCTACGTCCTCAAAACCTTTTTCTTCTCTAGGGGTTCTCGCACTGGGAGCGCTACTGAATGGTCACTGCTGGGAGCGACGCTAGATAAATATAATATTATTCTACACAGAATTCCAATTACATAGTAGTAGAATGTTTTCCGTGTTTTGGATTGATGCTCGTCAATCACGGGCAATCATTCGGTCATAATATTATATCCTGTATCCTTGTAATGTAAAGTAAGGTTGACGTAAGTAAACAGAAGAGCAGGCAACCGCGAGATGTCGTTGAACATGGACGCTGGTAACTGAAATATCAATGTCAAATTATACGCCTTTAATTAGAGTCTCTATCATGTTATTATAGTCATAATTGTGTTAGAAGAGCATCTTAAACTGCTCTTTCGTTCTATGTCGTTAAACAATGCATATAAATGCGATTGTATAGTATAATTTTTACACCTTTACATGTGTCCTTCAGACGCTATAAATTCTTTGTTTTCACAGCGTTATGCATTTCGTATTTGTCGTTAAACGCCTTTGCTCTTATATGACGCCGCAAAACACTGGAATTAATTAGATAAAGTAAATAAAAGATTACTGTGTACGATAGCGCGGCATCCCGTCAATAGAGGGCAAGACAAATGCGCGCCGACAAAAGCGCGCCGTCAAAAGCGCGAACCGTCAAAAGCGCGCAAGACAAATGCGCGCAGACAATAGCGCGCATGCATTGAGACGTAAAGACAAACAAAACTGAAGAAACGTGTGACAACAGCGCTTACAACAGTTACAACAGAAAAATATAATTATTATGTCAAATAAAGTGAAGTTATGAGAAACAGCTACTAACTAAAAAATCTGTATAGGCCTAAACGTTATAAAGTTAATGTTTGTTGAGAGTTCGTTCACTAATTGACGTTTGTTTCGTTGTCCTTTTCTCAAATCGAAAGGCTATGGAAGATTCCACGCAGATAGTCGAGCAATGGTACGTTGCCGTATGTGGGAGCCAAGGCCATCAGGCGTCTGTTAAGTCTGACGTACTTGTTTTCGTTGCCTCAGGTTGTCGAAATCCGGCTCGAAAGCGCTTGATCATGAGCTCTACATGATCCTGCTCCTTTCGAAAGTGGTACGCGCGCTTTATCAAAGCGCTTGACCGCGTAAATATGATCTCTGATGTCTCCTTCATCGAAACGGTTGTTGAGACTATTAATTTCTTTCTATTATCTTATCGCGTCGTTATAAAACTCTAATTTACTAATTATATGTTGACAAACCGTATATCGACGATGATGATGATGACGATGATGGCTATGAATTAATGTTCTCCATTGTTCTGGTGCAGCTGTTACTACTACTACTACTACTACTACTACTACTACTACTACTACTACTACTACTACTACTACTACTACTACTACTACTACTACTACTACTACTACTACTACTACTACTACTACTACTACTACTACTACTACTACTACTACTACTACTACTACTACTACTACTACTATCATCAGCCTATTTATTATTATTACTACATGCTGAGTTGAGTTGTAAGCCTATAGTAGAATTACCCTGGCCAGGGACTGGGACTGTGGGAAGGCGTGCTAATGACTTGGCGGGTGCAGTACGGGTACGGGTATACCCGCGGGTTAGATTGTCATTCTCAGACTGCAGATTTTAATGGTTTTATGTCATCAGCTGGTCAAAAAACACTGACGTCTCAAATAGTTAATGTCAATAAACAGTTCATCAGATTTTATGGTTCCCATTGGAGTAAACAATCAGAGAGATATTTTTTTAAAGCCTATATTCAACGATTGCTATTATCTCCCCTCTGATTTCCGCCTATTCTCAGTTCCTCAATACCGTATTAATACCGCCACTCACCCACCGTCATCTGCCTCAGGATCCTCTTGTTGGATGTTGACCTGATTACGCATTGTTTTGATACGCCATCGGCTGATGCCTTGTGAATTAGACACCGGCACAACAGAAGATGCTAATTACATTACATTACATTACATTACATTACATTGTTTCAGCTGAATCCTGATGCCGCGTGCTCTCTTGTAACGATGCTAAAAGAGATAATTATGATATTACGATAAAGACCTCTGTATATACGTCGCCTATGAAATGACTGCGTTCAATGGAGGCTGTTGATGGGAAGATCAGACATCGAGGAAGAAGAATGACCTCGTCAAACGCATCGCTCCCTGTCTACGTTGGCTAGATCTGGGGCAGGTTGTGTTCAGATTTTAACGACATTTTGTGGCTGCCAGGGACATTTACGACGACCTTAACCTTAAAGAGATGAAAATGTATTATTCACTAAGGTACATGTATGCGGAATTATATAAAGCCTAAAATCCAATAAAAAGGTTTCTAAGTTTAAAGATATTAATTTTTGTGTCTCAGAGGGCCGTTGACGTCACTCTTAGATAACGCATTTCAGGAAAGGTAACTGAGCTCGGCTTATCCAATTATGCATAGATATGTGGTTTGCGTTTAACGACTCCGTGACAAAAGAAAGTTGATTAGCGTCGCCCTCTCCTTCGTGTAGACTTCAGACTGGCACCACCCGAAAATGACGGATGGAGTTACCGATTGCTTGATTATCATCAGTTTAAGGGCATCTAATGGCATCAATAGAAATTAATTATTTTCAAGGAGGCAAGCGGAATTATAATATCGCTTTGGAATCTAATAAAAAGGTGTCTAAAATGCACAGTGCATTATTTGAAAAGTCTTAAAATGAGATTTTGTGTCTGAGAGGCCCGTTGACGTTACTCTTAAATACAGTATTTAAGGAAGGGTATCTGTGTTCGGCTTATCGATTGGGTATGCTTTTGTTGTTTCCGATAACTTAAGCGACTATGCGAAAAACGCCCTCTCCTTCATCCAGGCTTCGGACTGACTCCGCCCAATAATGACTGTGATGGAGTTAGACTACTAATTGTTTAGTTACCATCAGTTTAAAGAGATCTTGTGGCATCTAATGCCGTTTACATCTATTTAGTTCCTAAGGCATAATTGTGATACATTCATAAGATTAATTAACATGCGCTTGGTTGGTTAGTGTCTGTTTGACGACGACGTGTCGTAACAAAGATGATGAGCGTCGTCCACCTCCCTTCACAAGGCTTCGGACTGGCACTACCACAGTTAAGAGAGTATCGAAGTTAACGTTTGAACGTAATTCCAAATGTATCGTAGAAAAAGTAGGCTACTTTATTAAAGATGTTGTAATTCAAAATTACAAAATTAAAAACGCTTTTGATGAGTGACTTGTGCGTTTCGGTCATTAGGCGACCACCTCGAATCTGGTTAGAGAAGTTCCTCTCTGTCAGTTTTTTTAGAGATGTTCCTCTCTCTTAGTTTTTTTAGAGAAGTTCCTCTCTCTTAGTTTTTTGTTAGAGAAGTTCCTCTCTGTTAGTTGTTTACAGAAGTTCCTCTCTGTTAGTTTTTTGTTAGAGAAGTTCCTCTCTGTTAGTTTTTTTAGAGAAGTTCCTCTCTATTAGTTTTTTGTTAGAGAAGTTCCTCTCTGTTGGTTTTTTTGTTAGAGAAGTTCCTCTCTGTTAGTTTTTTTAGAGAAGTTCCTCTCTCTTTGTTTTTTAGAGAAGTTCTTCTCTGTTAGTTTTTTTAGAGAAGTTCCTTTCTGTTAGTTTTTTGTTAGAGAAGTTCCTCTCTGTTAGTTTTTTGTTAGAGAAGTTCCTCTCTGTTAGTTTTTTTAAAGAAGTTCCTCTCTCTTTGTTTTCTAGAGAAGTTCCTCTCTGTTAGTTTTTTTAGGGAAGTTCCTCTCTATTAGTTTTTTGTTAGAGAAGTTCCTCTCTCTTTGTTTTTTAGAGAAGTTCCTCTCTGTTAGTTTTTTTAGAGAAGTTCCTCTCTATTAGTTTTTTGTTAGCGAAGTTTCTCTCTCTTTGTTTTTTAGAGAAGTTCCTCTCTCTTTGTTTTTTAGAGAAGTTCCTCTATGTTAGTTTTTTGTTAGAGAAGTTCCTCTCTGTCAGCACACGTTAACGCCCTTGCCCACCAGTCTCTCATTAGGTGTATGTATCGCACGTCAGGCTATCCGTATAGAGCCGCCGTATGCACGAAAGGCATCGATTCATCTACTCGCAGAGGTTCCTAACCGGCGAATTGACCGGCAGTGTGACGCGTAAACATGGTGTGTCGTTGGTGTGTCGCGAAAAATTGGTGTGTCACGAATTCTCCCAGCATACGTCCATCATTCTTGCATTACTTAGGCCTATACTTTAGCACTTTAGCCGCGAGTTTAGAGGACATAGGCTGTGAGAATTCGTAGCACTCTATTTATCTAGGTTCTATATTCTATTTATCGCAATCAGGGGCGGACACGATGTTTATCTTATTTATACATACAAAGTATGCACGTTTGCGACCGCAGGAGCAAAGAATAGACATCGTGTGTGTGTGTGTTTCCTTCTTAACGACTAGCTGTGTGGTAACAAAGACCATTAGCGTCGCCCTCCTCCTTTATTCAGGCTTGGGACTGGCACTGTCAGAAAGCCAACAGTGGCGGAGTTTAGCGATACGATAAGTAACTTCATTTATAAAGTAAATTATAAGATGAGGTTGGACTGATATCAAAGGCAGAGGCAGTCCAATAACGTCGTGAAGAAGCTCCACTTAGACACCTTTAACACTTTAACGACGAGCTGCATTGGTTTTGCAGTTGCGTTTACTACACTCTCGTTGTTAAAGGGTTAAGATAATTCTACATTAAGGTATAAATAATTCTGTTTGCAACATTCGATAGTTTACTAAGTCTTAACCAAACCATATTATATGCAATATTGGATAACTAAAGTTGAATGATAATAATATTGTAATATGCATATTCATTCACCAATAAGTAATGTTTATACTTTTCTAACATTAGGTTCTTATTATTATGACATAACATATTTTAAACAAACAAAAAATCAACAGTTGAAAAGAAGTTGTCTATGGATATTTCAGTAACCAGCATTGTACACAGTACTATAATATTATGCAACATAGTAGCTATCTGATATAGTGACCAAATCACACCATTTGTAATATATAATACTGAAGAACCAAAGTTGAATAATAGTAATATTATAACCAGCATTTGCAACCAACATTGCAACACAGTACATAATTGCATAATAACAATGTATTAGTAAAAGACCAATGAAATATTTACAGATTTGAATAAGATACAAAACCATTCAACTGAAGAAACCTAAATGTCAATTATCTAAACATGAAATTTCTATTAAAACCCTTTTGACGGTGAATTTATTTCAGAATGAAGTGTATAGGTTAGTTAAGATAATTAATTAAGGTAAAATTTTTGTAAATGGATATTTTAGGTTTTTTTATATCACTAAATACAGTACCGTCGATTTCTAATATAGTAGAGCGTAACATTTTATTAAAGGTGTTCAAATTTATAAATCGTATTTCATCTGGAGAGGGAGAGGGAGAGGGAGAGGGAGAGGGAGAGGAGAGGGAGAGAGGAGAGGGAGAGGGAGAGGGAGAGGGAGAGGGAGAGGGAGAGGGAGAGGAGAGGGAGGGAGAGGGAGAGGGAGGAGGGAGGGAGAGGGAGAGGGAGAGGGAGAGGGAGAGGGAGAGGGAGAGGGAGAGGGAGAGGGAGAGGGAGAGGGAGAGGGAGAGGGAGAGGGAGAGGGAGAGGGAGAGGGAGAGAGAGGGAGAGAGATAGAGATAGAGACAGAGACATAGATAGAGACAGACAATTCTGTCTCATGGAGTCAACGGTGGCCGTTGACGTCGATAGGAATTTTACAATTTACTTACAGTTTCTAGGTAAAATGGAGAATCTATGCATACTTCCGATACACCATGTTGCAATCCATTACACTCTATAGGCAATTATCGTCGAGGAAACTGTTTTAAATTTGTGTTATGACAATATTTTTATTTTGTGCAACAATCAGTTTTCATAATTACGTTCGAACATTATTTTTACATTGCATTTTCATTTTCGGATATAATTCCAAATTGAACTATCACCTATTCAAGAACTCTTTCCCTAATCCACCAAAATCTCCGCCTTCCAATCGTTGTCGTCCTCAGCGAAGCCCGCCTTAGAAGCCGCTCTGCCTTCTCTTCTCCCTTGAAGCCACACTCGGTCCTCTACTGGACATCGATCTCTGGACAACCTCTCAGATACGAAGCAGCGCTCGTGAATAAGCTGGTGCTCTTTGCTTAGTCTTAGAGTAGCGCTATAGAAATTGGCAATTTACGAATACGAGTAAGATCAACCATTCTGAAAAAACATAACCGTGGGGATACGGAAGTGGATTGGTTACAAGTTATGTTGAAAGATCAGCACAACTCAGTTCTGGATGTGTACAAGCTATATTTAGACACCTTGAAATGGATGTTAATAGCGACAATAATAATCGCCAAACGGTTCAGTCGTTGGATAGGAAATGACATAAGGTTAGTGCGAAGAAACTTCTTAACGATATCAATGGCCTTCGGTGTCGAATAATATTATGACATTTAATTAATTAAATTAAATTAATAATAATTTATATCGATTTTCCGTATACTGGTAGTACCAGTCCCAAGACCGGAGAAGGGGGAGACGCTAATTATCTTTGTTAGTTTACATAAAAGGTTGTACTGCTACTAAACATACATGGAATAACTTGCCAGAGAAGCATATGAGAATATGAAGGAGGGAATATAATTTATATGTGGCCGGTATCACGAAATAGAGTATCCGTCCTAGGACTATCCGGGGGGATATATGAATTCCCCCCCCCGGATGGAATAAACCGGTTTAGAATATCCGGGGATAAATCATTCTATCCCCATCGGTATACGCATCACGATAGACTCGGCGAAAATCCAGTCAAAATCTCCAAAAACGAAGTAAATTGATTTCAGGTCGACTTACAAGCTAAAGATACGCAATTTAAAAATATTATGTGTACAATAAATCCAAACAGTACGACTGAATACACTTAGAAACCGCGAAAAATGCAAATTAAACTGAATACTCCATTTCGCTAAGGGGGATACTCATGTATGGGGGATACTATATTTCGTGACACCGGCACGGCGGTGTAGTAGTTGGTTGGTTGCTGTTTAACGACGCTCTTTCATAACATAGATTATTTGCATCGCCTCCTCTTTTCTCCAGATTTGGGACTGGCACTCCCTCAGGTAGGGTGGTGGGAGAATTATTGTCTAATAAGCAATGGTGAACTTCGCTTCAAAGGTGTATTTAAGCAGAGCGTTATAACTAGGACCAGGTGAAATTCACAATGCCGTGAATTGCACATCAGTTCATTTCTTGATTGCATTCGTTGCAGGTCTTCATTGATATGCATGCGTATAGTTGGTGAGTTGCCCTCTAACGAAACTTTTGGAAAGCACCCAGCCACTGAAACCGATTGAAAATAATTATAGTAGATAATATAATATATTCAAAGGTGTCTAAATTAAGCTCGTATTAATGTGCATCAAGAGTGAATTGGTGTTTAATCAATCAACGTAAAGCATTCACTATTACACTTTAGAAAACTCCGCCACTGCCTGACTCTAGGTACCAGCCCAAAGCCTGGATAGAGGGAGGGCGACGCTAATCATCTTTGTTAGGACGCAGCGTCGTTATACCGTAAATACTGCTATTATTATAGATGTATCAACGTAACCATAACTACTTATTGTTTCATGTTGCATAAATTGGTGACGTCGTCGATCTTGTTGTAGTTGTCAGAATCATATCAAGTTTGTATAAATGTAACGAGGGAGAGGGAAGGGAGAAGGGAAGAAGAGGGAAGTTTACTGGGAATAGGGAATTTTCACAAAATTAAAGCTCTTGCTTAAATGATTATTTGCTGATCACTTGTTGCCACCCTCGTCAAGAGTGGAATCTGTGAACCGCGTACGCCATCTGTTGTCGAGAGTTTTCGTCTTGGCGGAGAAGGATCGAGGTGGGTCTTTGGAGTGGCATCGACCGATAACGACGGGTGGAGGGAGCTTCGAATATCTTTGTGCACAAGTCATGGCAAATAATTGCAATTGTAAAGTAAATTTTAAATAAAATACAGCCCGTAAAAACAAAGTTTTTTTACTATATCCATCTAGTATCCCATAATGCGTCTTACGAAACAGTTACCTCTACAAATATATAGTCCGCGTTCATTTTACAACATAGCGTGCGGTTAATGAAGCAGCTCACGCGCTTTTGTTGCTGCGGCCAATGAAAACGCTGGCCAATCACAGCGCTGCGTAACGGAAAAGGGGATTCCCCGATTCGAAAAGTTGAGTCCCCGATTCTATAAGCTAGCCTTTTTGGGGAGCTGAAATTTTAATAGAATGAAGTGTCTGCGAGGACGAGTCTATCTGCCAAGTTTCAGGACGATTGAATGATTGTAAGTGATCGAATTAGTCGTCGCAAGATTTGACATTTTAGCCTGTGGCTCGTGCAAGCAAGCAAGCAAGCAAGCAAGCATTCAAGCAAGCAAGATTTCCGTAAGTTAAACTAGATGGATATAAAATACAGCCCGTAAAAACAAAGTTTTTTACTAATATCCATCTATTATCCTATAATGTGTCTTACGAAGCAGTTACCTCTACAAATATATAGTCCGCGTTCATTGTATTTGTTGCAGCCAATCACAACGCCGGCCAATGACAAGACTGCGTATCGGAAAAGGGGATTCCCCGATTCGAAAAGTTGAGTCCCCGATTCTATAAGCTTGCCTTTTTTGGGGGAGCTGAAATTTTGATAGAATGAAGTGTCTGCGAGGACGAGTCTATCTGCCAAGTTTCAGGACGATTGAATGATTCTAAGTGATCGCATTAGTCGTCGCAAGATTTGACATTTTAGCCTGTGGCTCAAACAAACAAACAAACATTCAAGCAAGCAAGCAAGATTTCCGCAAGTTAAAGTAGATGGATAAAAAATACAGCCCGTAAAAACAAAGTTTTTTACTATATCCATCTAGTATCCTATAATGCGTCTTACGAAGCAGTTACCTCTACAAATATATAGTCCGCGTTAATTTTACAACATAGCGCGCGTGTATTCAGGCAGCGCGCCCATTCAGTTGCGGCCAATCACAACGCCGGCCAATCACAGCGCTGCGTATCGGAAAAGGGGATTCCCAGGTTCGAAAAGTTGAGTCCCCGATTCTATAAGCTAGCCTTTTTGGGGGAGCTGAAATTTTAATAGAATGAAGTGTCTGCGAGGACGAGTCTATCTGCCAAGTTTCAGGACGATTGAATGTTTGTAAGTGATTGAATTAGTCGTCGCAAGATTTGACATTTTAGCCTGTGGCTCAAACAAACAAACAAACAAACAAACATTCAAGCAAGATTTCCGCAAGTTAAACTAGATGGATAAAATAAAAAGAACCAATAGTAAAAACAAAGTTTTTTACTATATCCATCTAGTATCCTATAATCCGTCATATTAAGCAGTTACCTCTACAAATATATAGTCCGCGTTCATTTTACAACATAGCACGCTTAATGATGCACCGCGCCCATTATTGTTGCAGCCAATCAGAACGCTGGCCAATCGCAACGCTCCGTATCGGAAAAGGGGATTCCCAGATTCGAAAAGTTGAGTCCCCGATTCTATAAGCTAGCCTTTTTGGGGGAGCTGAAATTTTAATAGAATGAAGTGTCTGCGAGGACGAGTCTATCTGCCAAGTTTCAGGACGATTGAATGTTTGTAAGTGATCGAATTAGTCGCCGCAAGATTTGACATATTAGCCTGTGGCTCAAACAAACAAACAAACATTTATTCAAGCAAGCATTCAAGCAAGCATTCAAGATTTCCGTAAGTTAAACTAGATGGATAAAAAAAGAGGTAGTGTTGACATCAACGGCCGATCCAATACAAGAAAGTCTATAGAGAACCTCAAAGCAGACACCTTTAAAACGGTTTAACATTAATGAATAAATACCGCAAAAACGCTATTCAATCATTGGGTCAGAAGGTAAGGTACTAATCAATGGCGTCACTGTCAATGGCTCTGGCAACCGCAAGATGTCGTTAAATACTGAAAAAGTAATCCACACTTAGCCGCCAATGCCTGTACTCTGGTAGTGCCATGCAGTCCCAAGCCTGGAGAAAGAAGGAGGGCGACGCTATTCGTCTTTGTAATGACACATCGTCGTTTGACAACAACCAACCAGATTTAGAAGAGAAAATATGAAAATACAAATTAAATCTAAAGAATTGAAGAGCAAAAGCAACCATGAGATGTCGCTAAACAGCGTCTTTATAAGGACATAGCCTCGTTAAATAGCATACAGCCAAATTTAGAATAGAACAAAATGAAAATGCAAATTAAATCTAAGACACCAACAGCAATAGCATACACTAGATGTCGCTAAACTCTGCATCAGCAGTAATTTAATTTGTAAGTTCATATTTATATGGCGCCTCTTCGAGAAAAGCCAACAAAGGTAACCCCGACCTGTGACTAATATATTCAAGACCCCAAACAGACGGAATGGCCTTCAATCGATTACGAAATAAAGAAGAAGCTCAGCTCGCATTTTGCATGGAAGCCAGTTTCAGAATGATGAACGGACCACTGTAAAGCCTCCATGTTGCCCGGTGACAGTTCTCAACGAGGGAACAATCCTGTGTTGAAGAAGACAGAGGTCTACGACCAGCCAACGATGACACTGGGAGCGCTTCTGAAAGGCTTATGCGATGCTATGAGAGCTTTATAAATGATCAAATACAATACAATACAAAACAATACAATTAACATGCGCTTGGTTGGTTAGTTGTTGTTTAACGACACCGTGTCATAACAAAGATGATGAGCGTCGTCCTCCTCCCTTCTCCAAGCTTCGGACTGGCACTACCACAGTTAGGAGAGTGGCAGAGTTAACGTTTGAACGCAATTTACAGACATGTTATAAAAAGTACTTTATAAAAGGTGTTCAAATTCAAAATAGTATTTCGTCTAACAGTTGCTGCTGTTTGATTACATTTTTTGGTGTCAGAGGCCGATGACATCGATAGGATTTTAATTTCTGCACAGTTTCACCTCTGGACTTATAAGATATATATATATATATATACAACCGGAAACTCCCTATACAATGTCGTGTGACAAATCTGTGGGCCTAATTCGGGTGCCAGGAAAATGTCGCATCTTGTTTACATGTAGCAAACGCTTTCAGTTAGTTATATTTATGAAGGTAAATCTACGAATAATAATAATGTCTGCAAAGTAAAAGCATTGCCTGTGGAAATTTAAAGCACCATATTTAATATCATAAAAGAAATTTGAAGTGGGGCGACATCTGCGAATAAGTGTAAAACGGATATACAATTATTTTTCTTCTAAATATAGTTTCCTACAATAGCCTATTATAATAGATTCCTCGAATTTCACCGTAGAACGGGAAAGGTTTCCGATACGCAATGACGCCGTGGCGGGATACAACAATAATTATTATTAAAGCATCTAATCGTGTGTGTGTCCACAGTTTAACGGCAGCTTATGACAACATAGGCCGTTGCCGCCGACAAAGATTAGTTTTGGCATATTATCTAATCGTGTAGGCAGCTGGGAAATATAAATAACATCGGGGAAAGTGTTCTAAAGGTGTGTATATTTGCGACGGTAACAGTTGATAATATGGTCGAACATGTTACATTACATTTTCACTCACAGATTGCAGATTTAGATGGTTATATATAATCAGAAATAGTCTCGTATAAAACATTTAATGTTCACAAACAACACCTTTAGTTTCGATTCGACCAAGGAATTAGAAAGATAGTTTATTATGTGTACTTTCAATGATTCCAAGATCCAGTAAAATCCGATCTATGCCAGCAACAGACTTAACCTTACAGGCGTTGCTTAATTCTGAGACCCTGTCGCTCGAGGGATAGTTGGAGTGCGTCACATGCAACTAATGAGGGCCTGCAGGGCGGTGGCGTTAACGTGTGACCCCGACATCGCACCAACACTACCGACGCTGCTTGGTTCTTGGTAGACTTTGAACATGATGATCTGTTTGAACTGTTAGCTATGGATGGGAATCCGTTAGATCACGTGTGAGGGTGACGCTTCCAGTTTTCTATTCGTTGCTTGGCTTATTGATGAATGTATTTACTTTATCAAAATTAACATATAAACTTTCGCATATATATATCGTTTATTTATAGTCTTTTCTATGAGTGGCACTATATAAACTTCAAAGTGAAATTGCAATTAATTCTTTAACCATGTCTTTTTGGCATCAAAGGCCGTTTACTACGATAGGAAATACAAGAACTTCCGAGATACAAACGAAACGCGATTGAGTAATATATACCTGAATTTGAAAACGTTTTAAAGGTGTCTAATTTGAACGTTTTAGATCTGTAAGTTAATGCGCGAATGGCTAGTTGGAAAAATTACCAACCGATAAATCTATTCTACAAAGAGTTCCTATTGCATAATAGTAAATGTTCTCATTTATCTTAGATCGATGCTCGTCAGGCAGGTTCAATCATTCGCTCTTAAATCCTTCTGGATTCTGATATCAGTACTTTATAACGCCCGAAGGCAGAAACAAAACAGATACAGGTCTAAAGCAAGGTTATTGTAAACGGAAACCAGGCAGCCAAAAAACGTTGTTGAAAATGGACACCGTTTATGAAACACAAGGCTCAAATTATATACCTTTTAAACACGCTCTACTAAGTGATAATAATTACATTTTCGTAAAAGATTATTTTATTGTAAAGTGTACTATTAAAGAATGAATTTTAGTGACACTGCGTGGTACTATAATTTACACACATTTCAAACAGTGTACATCAGACGATTTAATGCTTTGTTTTCACAACGTCGCGTCTCCCGGATTACCTCATTATGAATCCTGTCTCGTCTGGTCCTCCCCGCTAGTCCTCTTATAACCAGCTCATTGCAGTGGCCGTCTTCCGTTATTAATCCTCCAAGACACAGAAACTGTCTGACTCGTTCCAGCTCCACCCCATCCAATCTCACCTTCATCTCTGGATGTGGTTTTCCGATGGTCATTGTCTTGGTTTTTGTCCATTTATCCTGAGTCCAAACCTAATACTGTCATGTACCCTGTCTGTTAGCCCATGCAGATATCTATTAATAAAACAAGTGGAGTTCTATTATCTGAAAGAAATAATCATCCTAAGCCTTTTATAAAGATTGACCAAGAATCTAATAAAATGAAAAGCCAGGTTAAAAGCTGTACTTCAGACGCTTTAAATATTTTGTTGCCTTGTTTTGATCTGAAGCAGGTTCAAGCAACGACAAATAATGATTTGATGTGTCGTTGTCAATGGTTCTGGCAGCCGAAAAATGCATTTGAATACTAAAAATTAGTAATCCAGATTGAGCGGCCACTGCCTTCTGAAAATGCCAATCTTAAGTCTTGAAAAAGGAGGAGGGCGATGCTAATCGTCTTTGTAATGACACAACGTCGTGAAACAGCAACTAACCAGATTTACGTAGAAGAGAGAAATGAAAATACAAATGAAATCTTAAGACATCAGCAGCGTGGCAATACAAGCTGTTTTATTCCGTGTTTAGCGACATCTTACTTTTCCAAAAATCGTTGACGTTTATGTTAAATAATTTTTTTTTTTTAGTAATTTAATAACTTTACAGTGGAATCCACAGTTTAACGGCATCCTCAGTGTGTCCCCCATATACTTAATACAGAGCCTTTGGGGCTTCTGAACGCTACGCCTTTATCCTAACATTACCCTACCTGCGGTAGTGCCAGTCCAATTCTTAGAGAAAGGAGGGGGCGACGCTAATGATTTTGTCATGGCACAGTGTCGTGAAACAGCAACTAACAAACAGATGTTAAATTTATTAAAATTCCTAATGTAAGGCAAACTTCAATGATCCTGGCTAGTTAGTCTTCAAGGAACTTTCTGTCGTGGATGTTGCTAAACACTTAATGAAACAGCTTTCTAATAATTAGACACCCTTAAAACGCGCTAACCTATGTTGAAATTGCGTACAGTTAAGTCCGAGGTTTTAATGCTAGCCGCTTTTTTCCGTTTTAATGAAGTTTTAATGCTGGTGCAACTTATTTAGTTAATTAATTCCATCACTGAAATTTTCGGTTGGTGCCAGCCCCAAGTGTAAATAAAGAAGACGGGAGATATCAACAGCCTCGCAGCCTAAAGATATCGCTATGCACTGAAAACTGCGATCGCTACTGTTGGGCTTGTATAATAGTATAATGTCAAGGAGCTGAAATGTCAACATTGAGGACGTGGTTCAAATCCTCGTAAGAATATAAATGTATTTCAACACTTCCACAATCCACAGTCTAGTTCTATGCGGTCGGTCCGTTACTTAACGTTATTGAGATCTTAAACATTAACTAAGGCTCCCAAGTTTCAACTTGATTGACAAGCGTTGTTTCATTTCTGGTTTTCTATCCTACCGGACTTTCTCGACATTTCCAACGAATGTCGAATTTTAGAAAACGGTTTCAGTTGAAGCCGTATGCCGCGTGCAATCTTGTAACGTTAACTGACAAACTGACAACTTTTTTATTTCCAGAAGCACAATGCATATTGAAATAATACTAACAACAATTATAGCTTGATTATTACATATCGATGCATTGGCTAGGGAACAGGGGAGATCCAAATGGGGCACAAGTCCCGCCTAATTAGGGTCACCCTTGCAAAAAGGGTTGCTAAAAACGTTGCTAAAAGTGACATTATATTGGAGGAGGAGATGGAGGAAACAGTAGGACGAGGAGTAAATAAGTAAGATGCATGTACACCAGACTGCGGTTATGCAACTGGTATGATAAAGAATATTATTTACTTACTTAGATTAGATACCTCTGTAACGACATCGTCTATGAACTGGTTGCGTTTTTTTAACGTTATTGGTGGTAAGAACAGACAGCAAGAAAGAGGACTGGGTTCCTTGAACGCATCCCTCCCTGTTTAGGTTACCTAGATCTGGGTCAGGTAGTGTCCAGAATTTAACGACATCTTGTGGCTGCCGAGTTATTTACGACGACTTCACCTTATCCGCTAGAGACGGATGATAGATTACTTATGATTTATTTTATTCCAATATTTAACGACATCCTATAGCTACAAAGGCTGTTGACGTCTTTAAAGTTTTGATGTATTTCAGTTCATTTTCTTGCAATGTTCTCATAAGTTTTCTTTCTCTTTATTCGTCTTTGATTCCGTTTCTGATAGGATGTTGACATATTTAAAGTTTCTGACGGAAAAACTTCAATTTCGTATAATTTCTATCATCAGTTTTCTTTTTTCTTTTCTTGACTTTGATTCCATTTCTGACAGGATGTTGACGCATTTAAAGTATCTGACGGATTAAGTTCATTTCCATATAATGTTAATAACTGTTTTCTCCTCAATCTTATTAACAATATTTGATAGAATATCACACTCATCTATCTAAATTACCATCAAACTATCAATATTACATTTAGAGGCGGTGTTCAATATTCAATATCTATCTATCATAGTACATACAGATTTAATTATTAATATCAACATGACAATCAAAGCAAACCAATTTTAAGCAATGACTAAGGACCAAGAATATTAGAAATATTATTAAGCGTCAGTTTTATCCAATACAAGAAAGAAAAAAAAACACATTAAAAACTCACACATTAACAACCAATTAATATGCTATAAGCTTAATCAAGGAACATTATTCCAGAAAAAGTTGATATTTTTTAATCAAATAACCGTTAGGCAACTATATTTTAACAATTATTTATTGTCGTTACCTAGATTATGTACTTACTCACAGCACTTATAGATATTATTTTAAGTTATAATTACTCTATTTATTTATAATCTCTACATGATTTTCCCATTAGTAATGTTCATGAGTATATTATATACTTCAAAACAAATATCTGGAATAGACAACACATTTTTAGCAGTGCATTCCACTTTTTTCAACGCACATTTTTCAAGTATTAATTTTGATATGTCATGTTTTTTACAAGCAATTAATATATGATCAATGGTTTCAGGCACCTGGCAATCAGAACATAAATCCGTTGTGTTTTTACCTATATGTTTTAACCACGTATTGGTTAAGATATGTCCCATTCTAAGTCTAGTAATTTGAACTTCACGTTTCCTTAGACAGTCTATAAATTTTACATTTGTGGATACCAAAGGCTGAATAGATTTATAAAATCTTCCTTTTGATTCAAGATTATATTCAATTTGCCATTTATTAATTACATAACTCCTTATTAATGAATAGATTTCCTTTAATTCTAAATAATTTGTTGAATTAATCTCAGATATTTCCAGCCCCTTTTTTGCCAGCGTATCCGCCATCTCATTTCCAGACAAACCGATATGGCTAGGGATCCATGCTACGAGAACAGTAGGAGTACTATGCTTTAGTTTATTAATATTATCTATAAATTCAAGAAATAAATTAGGCCGTGAACAAGACCTATACTCTTTTATTGATGTGGCTACACTCAATGAATCAGTAAATATTATATATTTATTTGCGTTTTCATTTTCATTTTCAATAATCCATTTTATTGCTTCAATTATTGCTGTTAATTCAGCTGAATAAATCGAGAAGTCATTTGCTATTCTATAAATATTATGAATCCGCATAGAAGGTACACGGAAAGCTGCTGAAACTTTATTTTCAAGTTTAGACCCATCTGTATAGATTGATGTATAATCATGATATTTATTAATTAATTCTAAAGATAAAGATGACATAATATCAGGGGAGTCTGTCTTTTTGTTGATATGCTTTTTTAAGGACAAATCGACTTTAATGATTTTATTAAGCCACGGAACTGTTGACTGATAAAACGGTGATTCAAATGGTTGAGTAATTAAGGAGAAAAAGCGTTCAGTTCTTTTAAAAATGGAATTTTGTGTAGCAGAAGATGCACGACAGTAATTTGACCAGTGATCTCGCATAGCTTCAGCTGCTGGATGATCTTTTGAACTAATGATCTTAGATCCAACCTTGAGCGAGTTGTTCAAGCGACGTAGGTGAAGTGGTAATTCACCACATTCATTTTGAAGGGCTATGATCGGGGTGCCTTTAGCTGATCCACACGCTAATCTCAAAGCCTCAGACTGAATATTTTGCAATTTTTTCAACTGATTAGAGCTAGCTGTGCAGCACTGTATGCCACATCTCCATAATCAAGAACTGATCTAATTATTGCTTTATAAATGGATAAAAGGGCTCGCTTGGACGCTCCCCATCCATATCCAGATACAGCTCTCATTATATTCATTCGTTTTTTACATTTAGTAACAATATAATCGATATGGAGATTCCATTTTAATTTAGAATCAAAGATAACTCCCAAGAATTTGGCATTATTTCTATTTTAATTTCTTATGAGAGTCATAAAGTTTTATATAATGTCTGGATTTTTAATTAAAAAAAGGTGTCTAAATTACGCTGTAGATATCACTTGAGAAATTGTTTAACGACATTTTGCGACTGCCAGAGCTTTTGATAATGACGCCATCAAAGGTATTCTTCGTAGGGTACTGATTGAATTGGAGAAATGTTAAGAAGTGGAATGCGAAGACGAAGATTGTTAATAAACAGAATGTTAAGAAGAAGAAAGTTACGAAGAGAAATGTGAGAAAGACATAGAACAAAAAGAAGAAAATGAGGGAGAATGAGGTGTAGTGGAGAAGAACAAGATCAAGAAATAACCGAGAAGAACAGTCTTTTACTATAACCCTGATGGTAGTCAAGGCTACAAAGTGTCTCCGAATTTAAACTCTGCCTCGGCATATGAAACGAAAACTCTCGAAACAAATTTCCTAGAGGGATTTCAATCCCCAATCTCTCAGTCGACAGTCCATTGCCATAGCTACTGTACTATTGCTCCTTTATACGGTAACCCTTGATGGCGTTTGTTAAACGACGCCTTCATAACATATATGATTGGCAAACTGACAAAACAGCGCAGATGCGGACTTAACAATCTTCAGCCCATAGGTCGAGTTTTCTTTGCCGCTCCAGTATAATGCAAATAATTTTTGTCGACGCCTTTGTTGCAGTGAGCTGTTGTTAAACTCTGTATTCATCACTGTTTAATTTATTAAAATTTGTAGTGTAAGGTAAATTTAATTGACTGTGGCAACCGTAAGATGTCGCAAAAACACTGTATTGTAGCTTTCTAATTGGACACCCTTAAAACTCTTCAACCGATGTTATAATTACCTACAATGAATTATGTTGACGTCTTTTATCTTGCATCGTTGATTTTATTCAGTTAGTTAATTCCGCCCTTCCCATTATCGGGTGTTGCCAGTCCAAGTCTAGATAAAAGAGTGGGGAGACGTCAACGTCCCTGGCAGCGGAAAGATGTCGCTAAACACTGGATACTTTTCGCATATCTCTACATATATGCTTGATGTCTTGCACTGGCTTCCTATCACTGTGCGCATCCATTATACACTGTAAGATCCTCTTTATAGTCTCCAAGGCGCAGCTGAGCAGTGCCCCCAAAGTATCTTTCTGACTATATGCGAAAGCCGTTATCTGCGACCTCATCTCGTCCCTTACGCTCTGCTGATTGGCTAGATCTTTTTGTTCCTAGGACTAGGACTGCCTTGGCTCAACGCCGGGCATTTGCTGTGGTTGGTCCTTCTACTTGGAATGACCTTCCCCCTCATTAAGGGCTAAACTAATGACTAGTATTTCCTCTTTGGTCTCTCGTTCTTTAAAGACGTTTCTTTTCCCCGGGGTTTTCCTGTTGAGAGCGCTTCTGAATAGTTATTCTGAGAGAGGCGCTATATAAATATTTAGATACAATACAATATATCCCCTTTATTAGATTCCATTAAGACACCTTTTAAACGGATTTACCATAGGTATAAAAAAAATTTACTCGTTAACCTTACTCAATCAATCGTTGTTTTTTTTTAAAATCCAGCTCCAAATGTAGATAAAGAAGAGGGGCGACGTCAACAGCCCTGGCTGCCACAAGATGTCGCTAAGCACTGGAAACTGCGACTGGTGTATAGTGAACGATTATTGCAATGGCAGAAGTAAGATGTCTCTAATCAGTGGCTATTGCCACTGCACGATTTACACGACAGTATAATGGATCACGGAGCTTAAATGTCAACAATGAAAAATAGTTGATATTTCAACACATCCACTGCATAGTTATAATTATACGATCTGTTCGTTACATAATGTTGTTGCGGACTTTAAACTTAAGGCTCACAAGTTTCAACTTGATTACCAACCGTTGCCTCATTTCTGGTTCCTTGCTTACCAGTCTTCCACTTGACTTTTAAAACGAAGGACAAATTTTGATACTCTTGTGACGACGCTAAAAGAGATAATTATGATCTTAGAATCAAGCCTTCTGTAACGACGTCGCCTATGAAATGACTGCGTTCATTGGACGCTGTTCATGGGAAGATCAGACAGCGAGGATGAGGACTGGCTTCATGAAACCGATCGCTCCCTGTCTAGGTTAGCTAGATCTGGATCAGTTGGTATCCAGAGTTTAACGGCATCTTGTGGCTGCCAGGGCCGTTTACGAGGACTTTACCTTATAATTTTTAATTGGTGTTGAAGGAAATTAGTTATAAGGAGCATGCGGAATTATATAACGTATGCAAATCCGATAAAAAGGTGTTTAAATTGCACGATAGTATAATGGTTCAAGGAGCTGAAATGTCAGCATTGAGGACAAGGTTCAAATCTCTGCAATAGTAGAAAGATATTGGAACATTTCCTCAGTGTAGTTCTGTACAGTCTGTCCGTTATTTAACGTTATTGAGGTCTTTGAATTTAAGGCTCACATGTATCAACTAGATTACGAAATGTGGCCTCATTCCTTACCTAGCGGTCTTCCATTTGACATTTCCAACAAAGGACGAATTCTGTTTTGGCCGAATCTGAATGCCGTTTGCACTCTTGCGACGATGCTAAAAGAGATCATGATCTTAAAATAAAGACATCTGTAACGACGTTGCCTATGAAATGACTGCTTAGACTGGACGCTGTTGATGGGAAGATGAGACGGCGAGGAAGAGGAGTAGTCTCCTCAAACCGATTGCTCTCTGTTTAGGTTAGCTAGATCTGCGTCAGGTAGTGTTCAGAGTTTAACGTCATCTTGTGGCTGCTATGGCCGTTTACGACAACCACCTTAGTGGATATGGACATGTTATTATTCATAAGAAATCTTGCGACAATAATTATATAACGCGTCGATATCAGATAAAAAAGGTGTCTAAATTACGCAGTTAGAATTATGATTTGAAAAATCGTCTAACAGCTTGTTTCTGAGAGGGCCGCTGATGTCAGGCACTCTTACATACTTTACTTCAGGAAGGGTATCTAAGCACGGCTTATCGAATTAGTCATGCGTAGTAGGTAGTTTCCGCTTAGCGATCCAGTGAAAAGCAAAGTTCATTAGCGTTACCCTTTCCTTCATGTAGTCTTTGGACTGGCACCACCCGATAATATCAGTGATGGAATTACCATTTGTTTTGATACCATCAGTTTAACAAGATCTTTTGGCATCAAAGGCCGTTGACATCGAAAGGAATGATTCTTCAACAATTATTGTATTAGGACCCGCGGAATGCTTAGTCTTTGGATGGATTCATAGTTTAACGACTTCTTGTGGCAAAGAAGGCTGTTGACGTCGAATTTATTTGAACAGTTCAATTCGTTCCTAAGACATAGGAGTGATTCATCCATAATAATAACATGCGCTTAGTTGGTTGGTTAGTTGCTGTTTAAAGACACCGTGTTATAACAAAGATTATGAGCGTCGTCCTCCTCCCTTCTATAGGCTTCAGACTGGCACTTCCACAGTTAGGAGAGTGGCGGAGTTAACGTTTGAACGCAATTTCCACGAATATTGTAGTTGTAATTCAAAAAATAATTTTTCGTCTAATAGTTTTGGTGTTTAATTACACTTTGTGGAGTTAGAGGCCGTTAATGTCGATAGAAATATTATTTCTGTACAGTTTCACCCCAGCACCTACTATATATACAACCGAAAGCTTCATAACCACAACGTCATGTGACTTGTTTTTGGCGTAATTCGGGGGTCATGAAAATATCGCATCTTGTTTACCCAACACTGGCATTCAGTAATTTATATTTTTATGAAGGCGAATCGACGAATTATGTCTGCAAAGTTAAAAAATTTCTGCGCAGATTTAAAGCACCTTATTTAATATCAGAAAACAGATTTTAAGTGGGGCGACATCAGCGAATAATTGTTAAACGGACATACAATTAGTTTTCCTATAAAAATAGATTCTTATAAAATTTATAGATTTTTTGAGTTTCACCGTAGAACGGCAAAGGCTTCCGATGCACAATGAAACCGTGGCGGGTAAGAAAGTTTGGGAAAGCATCTAACCGTGTGGGTGGGTGGGTTTTCTGTTTAACGACTAGCTGTGTGGTAACAAAGACCATTAGCGTCGGCCTCCTCCTTTATCCAGGCTTGGGACTGGCACTGTCAGAAAGCGAACAGTGGCGGAATTCATCTAACCGTGTAGGCAGCTGGGTACTATAAATAACGTCCTGAAAAGTGTTCTAAAGGTGTGTATAAATGTAGCAGTTGATAAAGTGGTCGAACACCTTACATCACATTTTCACTCTCAGATTGCAGATTTAGACGGCCATACAGTATATAATTATCAATCTCGTATATAAAATTTAATGTCCACAAACATCACATTTACTTTCAATTCGATCAAACAGTTAGAAAGATAGTTTATTATGTGTGCATTCAACGATTCCTAGATTCCGCAAAATCCGACAAGCAGGAGTAACTTTGTATTGTGACGGTGGATTCTAGTAACAACCACTTTCTGGCCATGTGCCGAAATATGTGTTGCCTTGTTTTGATTTGAAGCAACGACAATTAATGGCGGTGTATTCCTTCATATTTACACTAACTACCGAAATGATGATAGATGTCTTCATATTAGCTTACTTACTTATTGTAATATGTTGCATAAATTGATAACCTCGTCTGTATCATATCACGTTTGTATGAAATGTAAGGAGGGAGGGGAGGGAAAATGGAGGAAGGAAGAAGTTGGCGGCGAAGGAAAATGGGTTTGTTCACCAACACTTTGTTGGACAGAGTTACGTTCTTGCTTTAATGATTATTATCTGATCTATGTTTGCCCTCGTCGAGTGGGTCATCCATGGAACGCCTACGCCATCTGTTGTTGGGAGTAGGATCGACGTCGGTATTTGCAAATTAGCCCAGACATCGCCTACTATTAGTCTTTTTATATGACTGGCGCTATATTAATGTCTAAATGAAATTGCAATCAATTCCTTAACGATATCCTTTGGCATCAAAGGCCGTGGACTACGATAATATTTCCAGATCTTCACAAGGATGGCCACTCCAGAGTAAACATTGCTTATTCATATCTGACACCTGAGGGATTATAGATACCTCGGGTAAAAAAAAAATAATAATAATAATAATACTACTACTAATAATAATAATAATTATATTATTGATAATAATAATAGTAATAATAATAATAATAATAATAATAATAATAATAATAATAATAATAATAATAATAATAATAATAATAATAATAATAATAATAATAATAATAATAATAATAATAATAATAATAATAATCTTTTCTTCATAGAAGCGCCTGACAAACGCACTGCGCTGTACATTTACATGTTATGCTATTTAAATCTTAACTACTAACAGAACAGACAGCCTACAATACACGGCGCTAATAGCAGCCTACAAAGCATATATCCGCCCTACGGGGCTCGAACTCGGTACATCTTGCTCTCTAGGCCAGTTGTTATCCAAGGCGCTATCGAGCCTCCGAAAGAAAGGTTGTTGTGAACTGAAGACAAGGCAGCCGCAAGAGGTCGTCAATTATGAGATACAAAGCTAAAATTATATACCTTTAAAACACTGTCTGTTATGTGATAGTAATAACAGTTGCGTTAAAACATTATTTTAGACTAAATTGTGCTGATAGAGAATGAGTTTTATTGAAACTGCATAGTACTATTTTCACACGTTATAAGCTGTATTTCAGACGCTTTAAATAATTTGTTTTCACATCGTTGCATCTTTCGAGTTTGTCGTGAACGACCTTTGTTGTCACAAATGACTATATGTTAAACATTGGAATTAAGTAATAAATAATAAATAATAATGATCTTTTCTTTATTAAGCGCCTGACAAACGCACTGCGCTGTACATTTACATGTTATGCAATTTAAATCTTAACTACTAACAGAACAGACAGCCTGCAATACAACGGCAAGCTCATAGCAGCCTACAAAGCATATCCGCCTACGGGGCTCGAACTCGGTACCTCTCGCTCTCTACGCCAGATGTTATCCAAAGCGCTATCGGCCCTCCCCCCCAAAAAAAATTAAAGTGAACAAAGATTCACTGCAAACCAGATCGCATCAAAAATTAACTTCGAATTAGACACCTTTTAATTAGATCAAAATTCAATTATATTAACCATCCGTTGAGTGGGAATAATTATATCTCTATCAAGTTCTTCCTGTCGACGTTGCTAAACGCTGGGTTCTACTAAAATAAACTCAAAATCCACACCTTTAATTATGCACCATCGCCTTTATATAAGTTTGTCAGACGCGTTTTATAGCATTCGCTATCTATTGTCACTGTAAAATTCAGCAATGAAAGAGACGAAACAAGTTAGAGAAAGTTTATTCTTAGTTGAAGCTTATTTTAATACTAGTAACACCGACAATTATAATAAGAATCTCTTTTCCCAAATTAGGTAATTAAAAAGTAATAGTTTGGAAAAAATACCTTGAAAATCGTCGAAAAACAAGCAATCAGATTAGTTGAAGATAATAGTCATGTGGAAATGATATTATACCTTATGAGTTAGTAAATATCTCTGGAAAAATGCTCTCTAAATCCTACTGCTCCTTTATGATAAGATATGGGAGGAAGGGAAACTGCCAATTGACTGGCATCATCCTGTTATCTTACCGGTATTAAACCAGAATAATGTCGCCTCAAATCCAAAGTAATACAGACTCGTAATATTTCTGAAGTCCCCAATTTGTAAGGTAATGGAAAGTATGGTGACAAATCTACTTCAATGGTTCCTTGAGTTAGTCCAAGTGATGTTATTTCCTCATTTATATTGTCTATACAGTGCAGTCTTGGTCTGCCTTTGTTTCTCTTTCCTTCCAATCCTGCATGTAACACATTGTGTGAAATTCTGTAAACTTCATAGAATAACTCCGGCGTTGCAAGAACGAGTGGAAAAGATAAAGGTCAGATGATAACTAACTCGTAATCATAATCTCCAAACATCTGAAGTGCCACTCGAAAGCCAAGGGCAGGGCACCAGTTTATTCACGAGCGCTGCGTCTAGTCAGAAATCAACGGGCCATCGTTTAATTCACAGTTAAACATAAAAATTTCTTTATTTAGACCAATCGCGTCTAAATTAACTGATATTCCTGCTAATTACTTTTTTGGCTGCAGAAATCCGGAAACCTCTAGTGATAAGACAAGTTAATGCAATTATAAAGTAAATTATCACATGAATTGGGTTTATAACTGCTCGAGGCAGTCCAATAATGTCGCTGAAGAGCCTCCATTTAACCACCTTTAAGACGCATTAGCATTATGGTATAAATATATAGTTGTGTTAACGTTAAACAATCGAGTGAGTTCATATCTCCCACATAAATTGTATTTTACCAAAGGAACGGTGAGCAATGTTTAAAATAATTTCTATCGACGTCAGCGACCTTTGTTGCCAAAAGATGTCGTGAAACTCTTAACCCTCGGGCTACCAACGGGGGGTGGTTACCACCCACCCACCTACGTTTTTATGCATACATTTTTTTTCAAATAGAATATAAATTTTACATTTTAGGTAGCTGTAGCTGCATAATAATAACAATAACAATAATAATAATAATAATAATAATAATAATAATAATAATAATAATAATAATAATAATAATAATAATAATAATAATAATAATAATAACAACAACAACAACAACAACAACAACAATAATAACAATAACAATAATAATAATAATAATAATAATAATAATAATAATAATAATAATAATAATAATAATAATAATAATAATAATAATAATAATAATAATAATAATAATAATAATAATAATAATAATAATAATAATAATAATAATAATAATAATAAATGGTGGACACGTACACGGACACGAAGTCGCTGAAGACCATTAGCCGAAGTCGGTGTATTAAGTAATTTACGTTGTTGGGAGATGGGAAATATAAATAACGTCGTGCAAAGTGTTTTAAAGATGTTATGAGAGCATTTGCGATTATATGAAACGGTAACTGTTGATCATATTCTCGAACACTTTTCATTCTCAGATTGCAGATTCCAATGGTTATACATAATCAGCTGGTCACAAACAGTCTGGAATAAAATATTTAATGTCCATAAACATTATATTTAGCTTCCAAGCGGCGAAACAGTCAAAAAGATAGTTTATAAAAGTCTACATTTAGTGATTCCTATAGACCGTAAATCCTACTTATGCCAACACCATGCTTAACCACAGGCGTTACTTTGTATGGTGACGGTTTAGTCCCCCTTGAAGGGCGCAATATAAATTCATGAATGAATGAATGAATTAGATCCGGGTTCGCTTCCCGGTCGGTGGGTTTATCAGAGATTAATTTCTCGGATCTTTACTGCGGGTGGCTCGGTCGTAATATAAACGTGGAGTACAATACAACACACAATACAACACATCACAATATAACTGGGGCGCGGTGGTTTAGGGGTATGTTCGGTGCTTTGCAGCTGGAGGGTTGCGGGTTCGAATCCACCTCAAAGTCGCCGCGTAGGGACCCTGGGCAAGTCCTTCACTCGCAATTGCTCATGCGCTTCGGCGTGAAACTCCGATTCAGCGTCTGCGCAGTAGTCGGGAGCGCCTCTGACTGGGAAATCTCGTAGGGGCGCTATAACAAGTGTTCAAATACAATACAATACAATAAGAAGTCGCTTAACCCTGAATAAGGCAGCTATCAATTAACACCCTTCAATCGCTATCAAGCGATGATTATAATTACAAAATTTAAGGTCACTGTTAAATTTGTCCTCAAAATACTAATGTAGGTAAACTTACTTCAGCGATTCTGGCAACCGTGAGATGTCGCTAAACAACTTTCGTTTGAACCTGGCTAAGACTCGCTCTACATGACGTTTATTGTGTTCCCCAATATTCTTAATACAGAGCCTTTTGGGACTCTGAAAGCTCCACCATTACACTACCATTGTCCTACCTGCGGTAGTGCCTGTCTCTAGCTTAGAGAAAGGAGGAGGGTGACGTTAAGGATATTTATTATGGCACAGCGCCGCTAAGCAGCAACTAACCAAGCGACGTTAAATTAATAAAAAATCATTCCTAATATAAAGTTAAGGACTTACATTACTAATGTAAAGTAACTCAGCCACTGATCGTACTCTGTCAGTGCCAGTCCCAAGCCTGGATAAAGGAGGAAGGCGATGCTAATGGTCTGTTTTACCATACAGTGTCGTTAAACTGAAACTACTACTACTAATATAAAGTCAACGTCAACGATCTTGGCTTACTAATCAAACGAAGTTAGGATCAGTATGGAGCATGGCTAGAAAAATGAATGGAGTAGCAGCTTACGCATCAATTCCTACTCTTAATGATAATGGATTATTAGCTGAGTCAAACATAGATAAAGCAAATATACTAGCTCATACTTACGAAAAAACTAGTAACTCTCAAAATTATAATAAAAACTTCTTAAATTATATTACAAGTAATAACATAGATAATAGCCATATTAATAATGAAAATAATCGTAATGAAGAAGTAGAATTAATGAACAAAATTTTTAATCTGAATGAACTAAAACAAGCAATCAAATCGGCAAAAAATAATAAATCACCGGGGGATGATAGGATACCATACGAATTACTGAAACACTTACATAAAAATGCACTAAAAACTCTATTGAGTTTTTATAATGAAGTATGGATTGAGGGAAATATACCAAGTGATTGGAATCATGCCATTATATTGCCTTTACTTAAACCAAATATAAAAAACCAGCATTAATACGTTCAATATTAGATTATGGAGATGTGGCCTATTCTTCGGCTAGTCAATCGCTGTTAAATAAATTATGTACAATTCAAACTGAAGCCCTAAGATTGTGTTGTGGAGCCCCAAAGAACACAGCAGCTTTAACACTACAAAACGAATGTGGGGAATTCCCCCTCCATATGAGAAGACTGTATAATTCCAATAAAATGGGAATTAAAATATTAGGAAATAAAGATCATCCATGTCAAATGAATTTCCAACCACATTGGACAGATGTCAGTAAAACACCACAAAACAAGAATCATTCTATACACTACAGAACAAATGAATTCATATCATCTCTTGATACATCTTTTATTGGACCCTGTTTTCCCCAAATTCCCCCTTGGACTAATAACAAAATAGATATAGATATCAGTCTCAAAAAGCAGATTAGCAAAAAAAGAGATAACCCTGAACTTCTGAAATTAGTTGCACTTCAAATGATATCAGGATATAAACTAGAAACACTTATTTACACGGATGGGTCAAAGGCAGACGAAGTTGTTACTGCAGCTTTTACAATTCCAAGTATAGATTTAGATAGAAAGTTTAGATTATGTAATGGATCCAGCATCTATGCAGCAGAGTTAACTGCAATAAAAGAAGCAGTAACATGGATACTAAACACTGAGAATAATAAGAACTGCCAATATGTAATATTATCCGACTCACTAAGTGTACTTACTTCTATTAAGAAAAATAAATCTGATTCACGACCCAATTTATTTAACGAACTGATGATGCAATTGAATAGATTGGAACCTAATCAAATAAAAATGGCATGGATTCCAAGCCATGTAGACATAAGTGGTAATGAAAGAGCAGATAAATTAGCAAAGGAAGCACTCAATTTAGATAATATTAATTCCACAAAATACTTAGAATCACAAGAGATGAATACTTTTATTAAAGACTATATAATAAATAAATGGCAAATAGAGTATAACGTTGAAAAGCAAGGGAACTTCTATAAAACCATATGCCCACTTGTTTCTACTAATATAAAATTTTCTGATCCATATAGGCATAAAGAAGTACAAATTAGTAGATTGAGACTTGGTGTTGCCATTACTAATAAAAAACTATTTCAAATGAAAAAGCACCCTAATGGGTTATGTGATACATGTGAGGTTACGGAAAGTATAGAACATATTCTATTGGAGTGTAAAAAGGAAAATATTTCAAATATTCTAAAAGATAAATGTAATAGTTATAAATCAGAATTTAATTTAAAATCTCTGCTTGATGTGGGATGTTTGCAGAGTGCAGTATATAATCTTGTTAAAATCATTAATAAAGGAAAAATACTATAATTATTGTCATAAATATTAGTATCAGATCAAATCTATTACAAACATATAGTTGAACACATTCCTTATGATTAAAATACCAATAAACACAAAATATGTGTGATTAATGGTCATTTCATTATTTCATTGCATTTTCTAATGATATTACATTGTTTCATAGGAAAATGTTTAATGAAATGTTTAATTAAGTATTCTGTCATGTAAATAATTGTTAACATGCATTCTTGTAAATAGATGTATGTTAAAATAAAATGTGTATATAATACATGTATATATATATTACACATCTGTGCTGAATTTCTGTTTGCAAATAGCATTACATGTTATTTTAGAAAACTTAAAGAAGTACTGTTAATAACTTTGTAAACATATTTGAAAAGAGCTAAAATAGCCAAAAAAAGAGCTGATATAGCCAAAAAAAGAGCTGATATAGCCAAAAAAGAGCTGAAATAGCCACCAAAAAAAGAAACAAAAGGAGAAAAAGGAAAAAAAAAGGAAAAAGATGTTAAAAAAGAATTACAATAAAAAGAGCCAATGGGCCAAACATAACGGAGATACAATACTTTAATATGTATCAAATCAAATAATATGTATCTATCAAATATTGTTAATATTGTTAATAAGATTGAGGAGAAAACAGTTATTAACATTATACGGAAATGAACTTAATCCGTCAGAAACTTTAAATACGTCTACATCTTATCAGAAACGGAATCAAAGCCAAGAAAAGAAAAAGAAAACTGTTGATAGAAATTATATGAAAATGAACTTAAATCGTCAGAAACTTTAAATACGTCAGCATCTTATCAGAAACGGAATCAAAGACGAGAAAGGAGAAAGAACATTTGTGAGAACATTACAAGAAAATGAACGGAAATACATCAACAACTTTAAAGACGTCAACAGCCTTTGTAGCTATAGGATGTCGTTAAACATTGGATTAATAATAATTGGCAACCGTTAGATGTCACTAAACAATGAATGAAACAGCTTTCTGGTTAGACACCATAAAAACATTGTAGCCGTTGCTATAAATGCTTGCAGTAAGATCGAGTTTTAATCGACCTTTTCTGTCAACGTTTTAATCGACCTTTACTGTACGCATTTATAACAACGGCTGGAATGCTTTCTGACAGTGCCAGTCTCAAGCCTGGATAAAGGAGGAGGGCGACGCTAATGGTCTTTGTTACCATACAGGTAGTCGTTAAAAAGGAAATACACACATAGACGTTTTAGTCGAAAACACTGTTAAATTGATTCAACTATAATTTTAGTTAGTTAAGTTAATTCCTTCACAGCCGTCTTCGGGTTGTGCAAGCCCCAAGTGTAGATAAAGAAGAGGGGCGACATCAACAGCCCTGACTGCCATAAGATGTCGCTAAGCACTAAAAACTGCTATCGCTGCTGGGTTTGTATAATGGTTAAGGATCTGAAATATCAGCATTAAGGACGAGGTTCAAATCTCCGCAAAAGTAGAAAGACATTTCAACACTTCCACAGTCAAGTTCTTTACTGTCTTTCCGTTATTTGGTGTATTGAGCACTCTTATATGTATTGATTCACAAATAATATATATCAAAAAAATCTTCTAGAAGCATACCTAAAGAGACATTTTCCATGTTCTTAAGAAAGTATTCATAAGTTATTATTAATCCAATGTTTAACGACATCCTATAGCTACAAAGGCTGTTGACGTCTTTAAAGTTGTTGATGTATTTCCGTTCATTTTCTTGTAATGTTCTCACAAATGTTCTTTCTCCTTTCTCGTCTTTGATTCCGTTTCTGATAAGATGCTGACGTATTTAAAGTTTCTGACGATTTAAGTTCATTTTCATATAATTTCTATCAACAGTTTTCTTTTTCTTTTCTTGGCTTTGATTCCGTTTCTGATAAGATGTAGACGTATTTAAAGTTTCTGACGGATTAAGTTCATTTCCGTATAATGTTAATAACTGTTATCTCCTCAATCTTATTAACAATATTAACAATATTTGATAGATACATATTATTTTATTTGATACATATTAAAGTATTGTATCTCCGTTATGTTTGGCCCATTGGCTCTTTTTATTGTAATTCTTTTTAACATCTTTTTTTTCCTTTTTCTCCTTTTGTTTCTTTTTTTGGTGGCTATTTCAGCTCTTTTTGGCTATATCAGCTCTTTTTTGGCTATATCAGCTCTTTTTTGGCTATTTTAGCTCTTTTCAAATATGTTTACAAAGTTATTAACAGTACTTCTTTAAGTTTTCTAAAATAACATGTAATGCTATTTGCAAACAGTATTCATAAGGAGGCTTGCGGAATTATATAGTAACTGAAAATCTGATTTAAAAAAGGTGTCTAAATTGCGCAGTACATCATTTGAAACTTGGACTGGCAGTACCAGAAAATGACTGTGATGGAATTACCAATTGTTTGGCTACCGTCAGTTTATGTAATCTAATGGCATCAAAGGCCATTGACATCGAGCGGAATAATTCTTGTACAAATTCTATTAGTCTACTGTCGGTAGAATAATTCAGCACAATAATAGTATTAGGTCCAACAGCCTGTTTATCGCTTTATGGCAACGAAAGCCGTTGACGTCTCCTCTATCCATCACCACCAAGGCTTTCCACTCGAAACTAAAGTCTATCCTCTTCAAGAACTCCTACCCCGACTCAAGTGATCATCTACCTCAAACTTTCGACCTAAACGACACCCACCTTAGCAGCTACTCTGACCCCTCTGATCCTCTGGAAACCGGACTCGGACCTTCTTCGGACTACTCTCTCGGATAACCCTTCTGACTACACGAAGCGCTCGTGAATAGTTCTAATTCTGCAGACTGAAGATGAAAATGCAATGTCAGTTTTTCGAGCAGAAGAACAAATGTTGCATTTACACGTAATGGAAATGCTCTCACAAGACACCTTTAAAACACTTTCCACAACGGTATTTATACATTTCAACTGCCATCACTGTTAAATAACTCCACCACTGTTCGTTTTCTGACAGTGCCAGTCCTAAGCCTAGATAAAGGAGGAGGGCGACGCTAATGGTCTTTGTTACCACACAGCTAGTCGTTAAAAAGGAACTACACACAATGTTAAATCACTTATCGTCCTTTTTCGCCACGGCTTCACTCCGTATTGGAAACCTTTTGCCGTTATTCGGTGAAGTTCAAGGAATCTATATTATTTAACAGTTAAATTAGTTTATATCCTTATTACACTTATTATACACAGCACAGATATCGCCGGACTTCGAATTTGTTTTCTGATACTAAATATGATGCTGTATAAAGGTGTTTCCGGTTCTGAGCATAATAGGTGTTTGGGTGAAACTGTACAAAAAATCATATTCCTATCGACGTCAACGGTCTCTGCAAGATATCATAAGCAGCACAAACTACTAGATGAAGTACGAATTTAAATTTGATCACCATTAGGCTAATCAAATACTTTTTCTACTATACACATTCAGTTGTTAAAAAACAGTCTCTGATAAAAAAAATAATGCTCATTATATGCTCTGTACTATTACTCATGGAAAAATTAGGGAACACATTATTTACAGGCCTACCCAGAATCGAAAACACCTTTATACAACGTCATATTCAATATTAGAAAAGAAATTTGAAGTGGTGTGATATAATGAGCATAAGTGTGAAACGGATAAAATTATTTGCCTCTAATTATAGATTACGGAGTTTCACCGTAGAACGGCAACGGTTTTCGATACGCAAAGATGCCTAGGCGAATAAGAACGACAGGTCAGTTAGCAGCGTGTGTTTCCTTTTTAACGACTAGCTGTGTGGTAACAGAGACCATTAGCGTCGCCCTCCTCCTTTATCCAGGCTTGGGACTGGCACTGTCAGAAAGCGAACAGTGGCGGAGTTAGCAGCGTAGGCAGCTGGAAAATATATAACGTCCAGGAAAGTGTTTTAAAGGTGTGTTGTGAGAGCTTTCCATTATGTGTAACAGTAACATTTGTACATCTGTTCGAACAATTTACATTATCTTCATCTTCAGACTTCAGATTTAAATGATTTATACATATTTATTTATATTTGTACATGTGATTATATTCAGTTGGTCATAAACAGTCTGGTGTAAAATAATTAATGTTCATAAACAGAACCTTTAGTTTCCATTCGACCAGACAGTTGCAACGATAGTTGAACATGACAAGTGACTGGCGCAATAGTATTTCGAAAATACATGACTGTCTATTTTCAGAATAGAAACTACTATTTTATTTTATATTTTATATTTTTGAAAAGTATTTTGTAAAAGTATTTAGATTCTTTCGAGTGACCTGGACCGATATAGTCGCAGTCGCAGTCGATATACCGACAAGCAGCAAACGAATATCTGTTCTATGTGCACCCGTCGACTCCAGGAATAGCCAGACGTGCGTCATCCAACAGCACCGAGGGACTGATGGGCGGTGGCCTTAACGTGTGCCGCGTATGCTACCGTATTTCGTGCCTCCAAAACTACCGTCCCTGCTTGAACCTGATGCCATCTGTGAGCTATGGATGGTAGGTAATCCATTGTCTGGTACCACGTGTAAAGAGAAGCAAACACAGGCCAAAAGTAGTAGTAGTAGTTTCAATTTAACGACACTGTGTGATAACAAAGATCACTAGCGTCGCCCTTTTCCTTCATCCAGGCTTGGGACTGGCACTGACAGAGTACGATCAGTGGCGGAGTTAGAGTTCTGCGACATAACCAAAATATATGGTAGAATGAAAGCGCTAACACGTATTTGAATTTCATTCTGTAATATTAATTGCTTCATTTTCTAATATCAGGTGCCTCGCCTTGTAATATAAAAGGTTTCGTATTGTAATATCAAGTGTTTCGTATTGTAATATCAATTGTTTCGTATTGTTATATCAAGTGTTTCGTATTGTTATATCAAGTGTTTCGTATTGTAATATAAAGTGTTTCGTATTGTAATATAAAGTGTTTCGTATTGTAATATCAATTGTTTCGTATTGTTATATCAAGTGTTTCGTATTGTAATATCAATTGTTTCGTATTGTTATATCAAGTGTTTCGTATTGTAATATAAAGTGTTTCGTATTGTAATATAAAGTGTTTCGTATTGTAATATCAATTGTTTCGTATTGTTATATCAAGTGTTTCGTATTGTAATATAAAGTGTTTCGTATTGTAATATAAAGTGTTTCGTATTGTAATATCAATTGTTTCGTATTGTTATATCAAGTGTTTCGTATTGTAATATCAATTGCTTCGTATTGTTATATCAAGTGTTTCGTATTGTAATATAAAGTGTTTCGTATTGTAATATAAAGTGTTTCGTATTGTAATATCAATTGTTTCGTATTGTAATATCAATTGTTTCGTATTGTTATATCAAGTGTTTCGTATTGTAATATAAAGTGTTTCGTATTGTAATATCAATTGCTTCGTATTGTTATATCAAGTGTTTCGTATTGTAATATCAATTGTTTCGTATTGTTATATCAAGTGTTTCGTATTGTAATATAAAGTGTTTCGTATTGTAATATCAATTGTTTCGTATTGTTATATCAAGTGTTTCGTATTGTTATAATTGCTTCAAGTGTTTCGTATTGTAATATAAAGTGTTTCGTATTGTAATATCAATTGTTTCGTATTGTTATATCAAGTGTTTCGTATTGTAATATCAATTGCTTCGTATTGTTATATCAATTGTTTCGTATTGTTATATCAAGTGTTTCGTATTGTAATATCAATTGTTTCGTATTGTTATATCAAGTGTTTCGTATTGTAATATAAAGTGTTTCGTATTGTAATATCAATTGTTTCGTATTGTTATATCAAGTGTTTCGTATTGTAATATCAATTGTTTCGTATTGTTATATCAAGTGTTTCGTATTGTAATATCAATTGTTTCGTATTGTAATATCAAAGTGTTTCGTATTGTAATATCAATTGTTTCGTATTGTTATATCAAGTGTTTCGTATTGTAATACCAATTGCTTCGTATTGTTATATCAATTGTTTCGTATTGTAATATAAAGTGTTTCGTATTGTAATATCAATTGCTTCGTATTGTTATATCAAGTGTTTCGTTTTGTAATATAAAGTGTTTCGTATTGTAATATCAATTGCTTCGTATTGTTATATCAAGTGTTTCGTATTGTAATATAAAGTGTTTCGTATTGTAATATCAATTGTTTCGTATTGTTATATCAAGTGTTTCGTATTGTAATATAAAGTGTTTCGTATTGTTATATCAAGTGTCTTGTATTGTAATTAAAAGTATTTCGTATTGTAATATCAAGTGTTTCGTATTGTAATATCAAGTGTCTTGTATTGTAATAAAAATTGTTTCGTATTGTAATATACAGTGTTTCGTATTGTTATATCAAGTGTCTTGTATTGTAATAAAAAGTATTTCGTATTGTAATATCAAGTGTTTCGTATTGTAATATCAAGTGTTTCGTATTGTAATATCAAGTGTCTTGTATTGTAATAAAAATTGTTTCGTATTGTAATATACAGTGTTTCGTATTGTTATATCAAGTGTCTTGTATTGTAATAAAAAGTATTTCGTATTGTAATATCAAGTGTTTCGTATTGTAATATCAAGTGTTTCGTATTGTAATATCAAGTGTCTTGTATTGTAATAAAAATTGTTTCGTATTGTAATATAAAATGTTTCGTATTGTTATATCAAGTGTTTTGCATTGTAATAAAAAGTATTTCGTATTGTAATATCAAGTGTTTCGTATTGTAATATCAAGTGTCTTGTATTGTAATTAAAATTGTTTCGTATTGTAATATACAGTGTTTCGTATTGTTATATCAAGTGTCTTGTATTGTAATAAAAAGTATTTCGTATTGTAATATCAAGTGTTTCGTATTGTAATATCAAGGGTTTCGTATTGTAATATCAAGTGTTTCGAATAATTATTGTAATATCAAGTGTTTTGCATTGTAATATCAAGTGTTTCGAATAATTATTGTAATATCAAGTGTTTTGCATTGTAATATCAAGTGTTTCGAATAATTATTGTAATATCAAGTGTTTCGAATAATTATTGTAATATCAAGTGTTTCGAATAATTATTGTAATATCAAGTGTTTCGAATAATTATTGTAATATCAAGTGTTTCGAATAATTATTGTAATATCAAGTGTTTCGAATAATTATTGTAATATCAAGTGTTTCGAATAATTATTGTAATATCAAGTGTTTCGAATAATTATTGTAATATCAAGTGTTTCGAATAATTATTGTAATATAAAGTGTTTCGTATTGTAATCTCAAGTGCTTCATTTTGTAACATCAAGTGTTTTGACTTTTGACTGTCATGGCCGTTGAGATCGACTCTACACTACCTCTATTATTAATATAATGTCCAAACAACTAAAACTGAACGTCATTAAATGGAACGCGATTGTATAAACTGAAGAACTATCTAGTTAAAGGTGTCCAAATTGGACGTGTAGTTTCATCTGGTAGTTTCTATAGCATAGGGTTATCTTTTGGCTTCTAGGGCCGTTCACGTGGCAGTTTTGTTACCATCTAATACCATCTATACAATATCGGAACTTATCAATTTTTAATGTTTAACTCAAATATTAGGTATCTAATTAAGTTTATCTAAATACAACGTTTAATTTCACATAGTAGCGTATTATTGTCTAGCGACATCTTGTGGTTGCTAGGGCCGTTGACGTAAGCCGAACTGTATCATGTGTTTGATTTCGGAACTGTTATAATATAACCATCTGATGATGACCGAATTAACGTTGTGGTATCTGGGAAATATAAATAACGTCATAGAAAGCGTTTTAAAGGTGTGTAGTAACAGCATTTGCGTCATATACGATGGTAACTGTTGATCATAATGCTCGAACACTTGATGTTACATTTTCATTCTCTGACTGTAAAATTTATTGGTTGTATATAATCAGCTGGTCATAATCATATTTAATGTCCATAATCAGCACATATAGTTCCAATTAGAGCAAACAGTCAGCAAGATATTTAGGGAAAGTGTACATTCATTGATTGCAACTGAAATAGTGCATCCAATTAAAGCCAGAATGTTTATTTCGTAGAAGACTTCCCAAAATTTGCAATAAAAACGAGTGAATGCAATCAGTTTATCACTTTCAAACATGGCATTCTTCCATTTCATTGGAAGTGAAAGAAGGACGCTGTTAAACATCGAAATTCCGAGGAACTGGAAAAGTACGAGCAGAAAAATAAAGTTGTATATGTCAGTTTCAGTGACGATCTTGTTAACCGTTGTATTAATACCACGCATAATAATTGCAGTTATGATATCTATGACAGAGTTTCGTTTTTTCATTTCTGGCGATTTAAATTATGCAGCAGAACTCCACTGTAGAAGCCTGTAGAAATGAGGAGGTCGACGTTAACGGCCCTGGCTAACGACATAAGATGTCGTTAAACATTGGAATCTGTTATTATAATATTCGTCGGCAACACAGAGAGTAAGGGTCCGAAGCTCCTCCTCTGAAACGGTTTCTGTCCTTCACTCTCAATTGCTCAACGCCATCGAATGATTCTTGTTCGTTAAACAGTGGCGCTTAATAAATGCATAATAACTATTATAATAATATTCGGTCTTGGATGAGGTCATAATAACACATTTTAAATAATGATGACTTCTTTAGCGTCAATATCATATAATGCAAATGCTCTCATTACACACCTTTAGAACACTTTCAGTCTGCATATATATATATATTTATAAGCTCCCAATGATGTTGATCTATGTTCAGTTAACTGTTGCTCATCAATATCACTAATTATTCAAGTCCAATACTAAGACTGCTACGTTTGGGTGGATTTCATAACATGGAATCTTAACTCTGGTAACCTGAACGATTGCGCTACAAATATTTCGTTTGACTCTGGTTAAGACGCGCTTTCCCTGACGCTTAGTGTGTTCGCAAGATACTTAACAAAGCGAATTTAGAGAGTCTACGAAAACTACTTCTCTCGGTAACTTAGTGGTGCTAATTTAAAAACAGAGTTCATCTATGAGCAAATAATGCTCGGAAAAACTGTGAAATTTATCCTGCCCATACATAAAGTTCAGGTAAGGTCAAATCTGGCAATTGTAAGATGTCGCTAAACACAGAATAAAGCAGCTTTCTAATAAGACACCTTTAAAAGTTTCGACCACTGCTATAATTACGTACATTTAAGGAAGGTTGGCGTATTTCCAATCGTGACAATATTCTGCTAGTTAATCCATCAACACCGTTTTCTGGTGGTGCCAGCCCCAAGTATAGATCAAGAGGAGCGGCGACTTCGACAAGACTTCGCAGAACACTGGATATTACTACAATGATAGATAGATAGAGTTGGATTAATTAATTATTGTTTTGCGTTGCATGAATTGATGAAGTCATCGATGCTGCTGTAGTTGACAGTGTCTGATCAAGTCTGTATAAGTTGGTCACGAGGGAGAGGGGAGGGGAAGGGAGGAAGTGGATTTGGGGAGAGGAATAGGGGAATGTTCACCTATAACTAAGTTAGCGGGACAAAGTTGCGCTTTTTCTTAAATGATTATTACTTTCTGATCTATTGGTGCCTTCCACGTCGAGTGTGCAATTTATGGACCAAGTACGTCATCTGTTGTAGAGAGTTTTTGTCTTTGTGGAGTAGGATCAAAGTGGTTCTTTGGAGTGACATCGACCGATAGTCACTGATTGCGCTTCGATTTACCAAGAGGCAGGCGACGAATATCTGTTCTATGTGCACCCGACGGCTTGAGGAATAGCCGTACGTGCGTCATCTACCATCACTGAGGTGGGGAAAACCTGTGTGGCAGACACTCCAGACTGTAGTTGCTCAAACACTATCGTCGCTGTTTGGTCCATGTAGACGCTGAACTTGATGCCATCAGTCAGTTACGGATGGGAATCCGTTGGTTTGGTTCTACGTGTCTGCGTCGGCCTACCACTGGGGACTCATCCAGTTTTCTTTGCATTCTTTGGACACTAAAGTCTAATGAATTTATTGTCTCAGTCAAAATTAACACTTAAGCTTGCGCATACATCGGTTAGTTTTAGTCTTTTATTAGAGCGGCGCTATATTAATTTCTAAATGAAATTACATTCAATTGTTTAACAACACCTTTGGCATCGTATTCGAATCTCTTATGCTCAAAGGATTATCGGAATATATTATAATTTTCCATTTTAGACACCTTTAAAACGGTTCTACATTATGGTATAAATAATTTAATTTCGTGAGCGTTATTTAGTACTTATTCTGATGGCTTCGCGGTCAACGGGTGTGGTAGCAGAAAGATTTCTTTAGATACTGAAAAGTAATCCAAATTTAGACGCCACAGCACATACTCTGATAGAGCCAGTACCAAGACTGGAGAATGGAGGAGGGCACCGGCAATCATCTTTATTATGACACATCGTCATTTAATCAGATTTAGAAGAGAGAAAATGAAATGCAAATAAAATTTAGAGACATCAACAGCAATCATAAGACGACGTTGAAAAGTCTGCATCATCAGTAATTAAATGTGTACGTTGATATTTCTATAGCGCCTCTTCGAAAAACTCATCAAAGGTTATCCCGACCTGTGACTACACAAGACCACAAAACAGACGGAATGGTCTTCAATCACTTGGGAAATAGAGACATAGAGCCATGTCACGAAGACCAACCTACACCGGCACTATTAGGGGACTATGTGTAGGGCCTGCGAACCCGACCAATAATATAGATTTTATTAGTAACACGTTTTTTAATAAGAAGAATTTTTAGGTATGTATACTTAATCACAGGAATGGCACTTCAGCTTGACGTATCGATTTAGGTATGCATAGGTAGTTTTCGTTAAACGCCACGGTGTCATTGCAAAGTTGATTAGCGTCGCCCTCTCCTTCATCCAGGCTTCAGACTGGCACCAACCGAAAATTAGTGGGGTAGAGAAACCACTGGTTGGTTACCATCAGTTTAACGACATCTTATTGCACCGTTCCTATGGCATAGGCTGACACAATTTCACAATATATAGTAGAAAGAAGCATTTTATTAAAGGTGATAAACTTAAAATCGTATTTCATTAAATGAAAATGAAAGCTGAAAATACTAAATTTTAGTATTTTCAGCTGTTTCATGTTATCTTGTGGCGTCAACCGCGGCCGTTGACGTCGATAGGATTATAATTTGTTTGGTTTCACCGTAGATCTGCAAATGTTTCTGATGCGCGATCCCACCGAAAGAGAACACATAACGCTTAATGAAATTAACATTGCAGGCGGATGGGAAATATAAATAACGTCGTGTAGAGTGTTTTAAAGGTGTGTTATTATGGCGTTTGCGTCATATCCGACGGTTACTGTTGATCGGAAATAAAATTAATTTAGTTTTTTTGTGGTTTGAAACAAATTCAAGCAACGACGGTGTATTCTGCATATTCAACTATCATGAAAGCTGTCTTCGCGATAGCTTACTTATATATTGCTTTGCGCTGTAAAAAGTTAGTGTTGCATAAAAATGATGACTTCGTCCGTCTCGCTGTAGTTGATAGTAGGCCTATCGCACGAAGCTTGTATGAATTGTACGGAGAGAGAGAGAGAGAGAGAGAGAGAGAGAGAGAGAGAGAGAGAGAGAGAGAGAGAGAGAGAGAGAGAGAGAGAGAGAGAGAGAGAGAGAGAGAGAGAGAGAGAGAGAGAGAGAGAGAGAGAGAGAGACAGAGAGAGAGAGAGAGAGAGAGAGAGAGAGAGAGAGAGCGAGAGCGAGAGAGAGAGAGAGAGAGAGAGAGAGGGCGATGGAAAGAAGAGGGAAGTTGGCGGCGAGAAAACAGAGGAATGTTCACCATCACTTAGTGGGATAAAGTAATGCCCTTTCTTAAATGATTATTTCTTTCTGATGTTCCCTCTCTCGTCGAGTGTGTGATCTATGGACCACATGCGCCACCTGTTGTCGGGAGCTTTCGTCTTGGTGGAGTAGTACCCAAGTGGGTTTTTGCAGTGACCTAGTCCGATAGTCACTGGTGGAATTTCGAATCTCTGCCCTATGTGCACCCGACGGATCGAGAGATAGCAGGACGTGCAACTGACGAGTGCCTGCTAGGTGGCGTTAACGTGTGCCGCGAACGTCGCTCCAACACTAACGTCGCTGATTGGTCCACGTTGACTTTGAACACTTGATGCTATATATCAGCCATGGATGGAAATGCGTTGGTTAGGTTCCACGTGTGCGCGTGGAACTGCCTTTGGGGACTCTTCCGGTTTTCTTTGTATTGTTTGGACGCTACCGCCTGATGAATATATTTTCCTAAATAAAATGGTCACGTAAGCTAAATATACAGTGTCTATTATTCGTATCTTCTAGTATAATGGGGCTATGTTAATTTCTAAGCGAAATTACAATCAATTTTTTACCACATCTTTTGGCGTCAATGGTCATTGATGTCGATAGAAAAATGCTTTTTTATATTTGTATTTTCTCCGTTCCTTGGAAAAAAATGCATCTGGGCAATTAGACGATAGTTGCTTGGTTAGTTATTGTTTAAAGACGGTGTGTCACAACAGGGATGATTAGCGTCGCCCTCCTCTATTCTCTAGGTTTGGATTATTACACGATGACATTTGGACACCTGTAAAACGCTTTTAATTTTAATTACGTGTTCCTCTGCATACAATAAAACGTTTATGGTATATGTGACTCAATCGCGCTTCATCGTAACTTTCTCCGTCGTCTGCGTCCAAATGCATTCTGCCAGTGACAGCCTTTAATTTAAGATTTCAGAGTTAAAAATATTCTTTGTCGGCGGCCACGGCCTATGTTGTCATAAGCCGCCGTTAAACTCTGTATCCATCCATTCAGCCAGAATTCAAACAATTATACAACAGTACTTTTCCTATCGACGCCTTTGATGCCAAAAGATATGGTTAAACCCCAATTATTGATTGGATGGACCCATAGTTTAACGACATCTTATGGAAACAGAGACCGTTGACGTCGAAAAAAATTATTCTGGCTTAATACAGCTCTTAATAGATGTTGAAACGCGACTGAGGAACATAAAACCTCAAGTTGGATGCATTTTAAGCGTGTATAAAATGAAAGTTTTCAGTCTATAGGCCTAATCTAAAGAACAAGCAGAAAAGAATTTTGAGGTAAAGAAATCCAAAGAAACACGATAGATGATAATTCCAAAGACGTCAATGGTCCATCGCTCCTCAGCCGTTCGAATCCCATTTAATAAATAATAATATTCTTTATTAATTCAAACTGACATAATAAATTTCTGATGTTTGATTAAGCGCATGTGAATAAACTGATTTTCCTTATAATTGGCTTTTAAGTTACAGAGAAAATTCGGAGAACTAGAGCAATGCGACATGTAACTGCAATTATAAGATCCATTATAAGATCCTCTTTCTAGTCTCAAAGGCGCAGCTGAGCAGTGCCCCTAAATATATTTCTGAATATATATGCGAAAGCCGTTATCGGCGACCTCATCTCGTTCCTTGCGTTCTGCTGATTGGCTTGATCTTTTTGTTCCTAGGACTAGGACAGCCTTGGCTCAACGCCGGGCATTTGCTGTGGTTGGTTCCTCATAGCATGAAGGTACTGGGGGTTATGCTCACTGAAACTATAAGTTTTGAGATGCACATTGCTCAAATATGCTGATGTTTGATTAAGTAAGTAAGTAAGTATTTCCTTTATTGAGAAGCACTAGCAAACGCACAGCACTGTACATAGCAAGATTAATACATTCAAACAAATAAACAAAAATTTATATATACAACCATAGAATTGAATGAGAGGCTTTAGTGTACAGAGGAAGAAGAGCTAGAGCTAGTAATAGGGGAAAATGAAGGGTTTAAATAGACAGATCTAGGGAAAACATAGTTTATTTGTATAGCATCCGGGCAAGGAAGCATTTCTGAGACAGGTTGTCAAACATGGGAAGCTCCACGGTTATGGGACCGTGGCCGCAGGGAGTAGTGCGATTGCTTGATCGGCGGCAACAATTTATGCAACACATGACAAGGATTGTGCAGAATACAGGCAAATAGTCTAGTATCCGCATTGCTGCAGATAGTCTCAAATGAGGGAGAAGATGGAGGTAAGTACCCCTGGCGTACCAACCTTCGGATAATTCCCTCAAGGGCCTCCCGTTCCTGCACTCTCGCAAAGCCCCACCACACAGGCGAGCAATGCAACATCATACCAACCGTAGTGGCACGAACTACATCAAATAAACTGTCCCCCGAGAGCCCATGCGACCTCAGGATCCGAAGTGCATAAAAGGACTGCCTGGCTTTTATGGTAAGACGCTTAATGTGACTGGAGAACCCAAATTTCGCTGTAAGCTCAACACCAAGAATATTTAGGGTTTGCACTCTTGCGATACCTTTTAGAGGAGGGGGGAACATACTGATGGTACCCCGGGGACGCGTAAAAATTATCTCACAGGATTTGCTTGAGTTAAGCTTGAGGTTGCAACTCTGTGCCCATACACTAATATGCTGAAGCTCAATCTCAGTTGTAGTGATACTTGATGCAGGGACAGCGAGATAGCAATCATCTGCATATTTAAAAATGCGATTGCATTTATTAACTGGTTTTAAATCAGAGATTGCAACTACGAAATCCATCGGGCCCAAACCGGAACCTTGAATAATACTTGCATTAATTCGTGCAAGAGAAGATATTACACCGTTAAACCTAGTGCAATGACTTCGATTATAAAGTAAATTCAAAATCCAATTAAAAATGTGATCAGGAATTGGGAGAGAAGCAAGTTGTTCGGCTAGATATGAATGTCTGACAGTGTCAAAGGCTTTGGAAAAATCCAATGAGACCAAACGTACATAGGGTTCATTGCATAAGGTTTCAAGGATGTAGTTAGATACAGCCATCAAAGCAGCAGCCGTTGACCCCGTAGGCCTAAAGGCATACTGATCATCAAATTTGTGATTAGTGTCTGTGTTGGTGATTACCGGATACATATATATACGGGTAACGATTTTTTCAAGAATTCTACAAAGGATGGAAGTAATGGAGATGGGGCGGTAATCCGATTCCATTATTGGGCATGCCAATTTGGGGATTGGTGTAATACAACTAAGCTTCCACTGTGGAGGAACATATGAATGTAACAAAGAATTTCTAAAAAGGGTTGTGATGGGAGCAGCCAACAGGTGAGCCATGCTGCTGAAGAACCAGGATGGGACACCATCCGGGCCCACGGAAGATCCACGGATATTTGTTAATATAGTGAAGACATGGTATTCATCTATAAAATCAATTTCGAAAGGGGCAGCCGTTTGACGTGGCCTGGGTTCAGTATAAAGGTCATCGGTGGATATTTTACTATAATGCTTATGTGAATAAACTGATTTTCCTTCTAATTAACTTTTAAGTTGTAGAGAAAATTCGGAGAACTCGATCAATGCGCCATGTAACTGCAATTGTAAAGTAAATAATGAAACGAGGTATAGTTGACAACAGAGGTCGAAGCAGTCCAATAACGTTGCCGAAGAACTTCCATTAAGACACCTTTAAAACGGTTTCACATTTTGGAATAAATAATGTTGGTGTCACTGCTGAATCAATATTTCTGGGAAAAAATATGCTATCTGACAAACTACTTTCAACACCTTTAAAACGGTTTAAGGGTTAGGTGTAAACAAATTCGTTAACGTTGTTTAAGTAATCTCTCTCCTAGGAATTATGTCATCCATTGTCAGCGTCTCTTCCAATTTAAACAATTGATTGTAATTTCACTTAATTTCTAGTAGACGATGTATGGATCCATAGTTTAACGACAACTCAAGACAACAGAGACCGTTGACGTCGCCAAAAACTATTCTGGCTTAATACAGCTCTTAGTAGACGATGAAACGCGACTGAGGAACATATACCTCAATCTGATTGCATTTTAACGATGTCTAAATTGAACGTTTTCATTCTATAATCTATTTTTAATGATATGTGTACTTGTGCGAGTGCGTGTGCGCGTGGTATTCTTATATACGTCGTAGGGAAACAGTTTGTACGTACGCGTGTGTGCGCGTGTGGGTGTGCGTGTGTGTGTGTTTGCAGTGTAGCGACACTTCTGGTGGTGCCAGTCCCAATCCTCGAGAAAATGGGACAGGAGTTTGGCCAAACCAACGCGCTGGATCTCGATCTCTCTCTTTTCTCTACCTCTAGGGCTACCATTTATATAGCCCTTTCCAAACCTCCTGCACGGCATTCCTTTACCAGGCGCCAGTCAGTCGGTCTGCGCGTGCCGGTCTGTGTGGCAGGCACGATACCCCTACCTGTGCTCCGCACGCTGGGGCATTCTTGCCACGCCTACTCATAGGACAGGTCACTGCCTTCCCTCATTACTCTCTGTCCGTCTTTCTGACTATCTGTCCGTCTGTCTCCCTCTCGCTCTGTATCTCTGTGTGACCCTCTCTCTAATTCATGTGTGTACCATAGAAGCCAGACCCTACAATAACTTAGATATAATCAATTTCTGATCTTTTATTAAGTGCATGTGAATATTACTGCTAATCAGCTTTTTGGTTTCAGAAGAAATCCGGAGACCCCCAGCGATTCGACAAGTAATTACAATTAGTAAGTAAATTATAAGATTAGTGTTGACATTTTACGCCGAGGCAATACAATAAAATCGCTGAACGACCTATATATTAGACACCTTTCGTAAGGTCTACCTGTAGTGTATAAAAGCGTCATAAACGTTATTTCCGCAATGCATATTGTCATCCCAAACATCATTGTCAACTGCTCTGGCAGCCGGAAGTTGTCGTTAAATGCTGAAAAATAATCCAGATTTAGTCGCCTGTATTCTGGTAGTGCCAGTTTCAAGCGTGGAGAAATGAGGAGGACGAACCAATAATTTTTCTTATGACACAACGTCGTGAAACAACAACAGACTAGATTTAGCAGAGAAAAAATGAAAATATAAATTAAATCTTACGACATCAACAGCAATAACGGCCGTAAGACGTCGTTAAACTCTGCATCAGCAGTAATTAAATTTGTAAGTCAATATTTATATAGCGCCTCTTCGAGAAAACTCATCAAATGTGGTCCCGACCTGTAACTATCTAAGAACACAATCAGGCAGATTGGTCTTCAATCGTTTGCGAAATAAAGACATAGAAACCTTATGTCGCAGATTACAGGGAGCCAGCTCCAGATTGAGGGACCAGCCACTGCACAGATTCCATGTATCACCGTGATAGTTCTCAACGGGGAAACAACCAGATCAACCTGTGTTGTAGAAGAAAGAGATCTGCGACCAGGTCATGACCCCTAGTTAAATCAAACAGCTCTAGCATGTAATGTCATGTAATGTAATGTAACTGAATTCTCTTTTATGCAAGCGGATTTAAAAGAAAATGGCTCATAATTATGAAAAAGTAATGTTTAAACCAAGTCCCTTGCAATGCAATACAAGCTGCTTTATTCTCTGTTTTGCGACATCTTTGCCAAGACCGTTGTCGTTTATCTTACATTGGTAATTTTAATTAATTTAGCATTTGAATCAAAGACATCTTATGGCATCGTAGGCCTCTGAAGTCGGTAAAATTGTTTTGTCAAATACTGCCTTGAATTGCGTAATATATCAATTGAAAGATCAAGTGCTTAACGACATCTTGTGGCTTACAGGGCCATTGACGTCACTCTTACCTACCTTTTTCAGGAATGGTATTTGGCTCGGGTTTTTTGATTTAGGTATAATATAGTTAGTTTCCGTTTAACGACCCCGTGTCAACACAAAGTTGGTTAGCGTCGCCCTCTCCTTCATCCAGGCTTCAGACTGGCACCACCCTAAATGATTGTGGCAGCGTTGCTACTTTTTCGTTACCATATGTTTAACTACATCTTATGTCACCGTTCCAATGGCATAGGCAGTAGTAGTAATGCTTTCAGGTTAACGAAACTGTGTGATAACAAAGATCATCAGTGTTACCATTAATTACTTATTGTTTCATGATGAAAGTAGCGCTATAGAAATGTGGAGTTCACGATTACGATTACGATCTACCATGCTTCAAAACATAATCGAATTGTTTATATGTTCCGTTGAAGAATAAACGCAACTCTACTCGGCATGTACAAATGTAAGTTCAATTTAGACACCTTAAAAAACATGATAATATCGACTTTAATAATCGCAAATTGTGATCGTTGGTCGTTTTATCCTAAAAAGTTGTGTAGTGTAAAGAAATTTCTGAAAAATGTCAACGGCATTTGGTGCCGTATATTATGTAAATGTTATTGAAATAATTTAATTTAATTAGTAAAAATAATAATTTATACCCACTGCCATTACTCTAGTAGTGCCAGTCCAAAGCCTGTAAAAAGGAGGAGAGCGACGCTAATCATCTTTGTTATGATAATGGCGTCGTTAAACATTGACTAACCAATGCTATAAACTGAGGATAACAACGATAAAATTTAATTTTGGTTGATCGAATGAATTGTTTCAATTCATTAATACAAAATTTATCTTTAATGCATCCACTTATTTATCAGGAGTACTCTCGGATTTTTGTGGGTTTTCCAAATTGTTGTTATAGGATGTTATAAGAAATTCTTGTTATCATTTTCGCGTTATTGGTATATTAGTAAAGCTTGAGATAATATGCAATTCAGCGCGTCTGACAAACTTATATTAGGCTATAGTAGATGAATGTTCGTAATTAAAGGTGTGTTTTGGGGTTACTTAAAATGCAGCAGAAACCAGCGTTTAGCGGCATCTTGTGACACTTGAGGAAAAACATGTCTTTTGATTCGAGTAGAACTAATCTGCAGCATACATATATAATCCAATATTTAACGACATCCTATAGCTACAAAGGCTGTTGACGTCTTTAAAGTTGTTGATGTATTTCATTTTCTTGTAATGTTCGTTTTTGATAATACCTGTTATTAGTGGTGTCTAATTCAGGATAGATACATATTATTTGTTACTGTTTATGAGCTCTTTTTTGGCTATTATTTTCCAAAGTCATCAGATGAATTATTTTCCAAAGACAGGTAATCACAAGCGTAAATTTAGAGTCCAAAGGTTCTAACTACAAAATTTTCAAAAAACGCTTCATTGTTTATTCTGTTGCTACTAATGTAGTGTTTGACTACGACAAGCCACTTCTCACTTAACAGATATCGCGACACTCAAAACTCGACTGAGGTATTTATGCCTCAAATTCATATCGTTTAAAAGGTTTCTAATTTGAACATTTTCATTGTATAATTTAGTGTGCGAATGTAAGTAAGTAAGTAAGAATATTCTTTATTTGACTACCAGCAAACGCACAGTAGCTTACAGAAAAATAAATAATACATAATACAAACATTTATGCAAAGTCATATAACATTCTCATAATAAAACTTCTTTTAGCAAAGGCATCAATTCTAGGTAGGGTGAGATCATGTGGTCTGGGTCGCGTATTGTATGGAGTGACCTTACGGGGAGGGAGGAGGTCGTGAAGGACGTGACAAGGGTTTGAGAGAATTGAACGGAAAAGAGTAGAATCAGCTCTAGAACAGTGTTTGTCGAAACTAGGAAAATCGGCAGGGAGTAAGCCTGAACGGGTCAATTTTCTCAGAATACCGTTAATGGCTAGTTTGAGAATTATTACCAAGCGCTAGATAATTCTGTGTAGGAACCTTGAGTAAGTTGGTCACTCACAATAATAATTATTCAGCATAGCATAGTTCAGCACCAGCACCCGGCTTCATGATTTCACTCTGCCGGATAGGGATGATCGAAATTTCATACCTAGAGTACGTTATGGTGTATTAGGTTAAACAATCATTTTCTTTAGCAATAGGTCTCCGTCATTAATACTTTCCTAGCCCTCTTATCTATTTGACTATTATTTTTGTCTAATCGATATCTAAACTGTTGATTTTGTAATCTTGTTGCGTTTGTGTCAACGAGTTTGTAAAATAAAGGAATAGTAGTAGCATAGTTCAGGGATCGGGTTTGGGACCAGCTAACTTTATAACAGCTATTTCAAAACTCAAGCTTGTCCGCCATTCAAACATGTTAATCAAAATATACCGATGACACTTATCTCCTGACACCCGCCTCACATAATGCAACGATCGCAGCAGAACTAGACCACGTCACAGAATGGGCTGCAACCTGTAACTTAACGTCGCTGAAGAACCTCCATTTAGACACCTTTAAAAGGGTGCTACATTAACCTATTTTAACCTTATTTTACTCATTTGTTTATGTTGAATGAATTGATGACGTCGTCCGTCATGTTGTAATTGACAATATCATATCAAGTTTGTATGAAATGTAAGGAGGGAGAAGGGAAGAAGAGGGAAGTTGGTGGCGAGGGAAAAGGGTAATGTTCGCCATCACTTCATGGAACAATTCAAGTGATTTATTTTCTGATATATGTTGCCTCCCTCGTCGAGTTGTGCAATCTATGGACAACGTACGCCATCTGTTGTCGGGAGTTTTCTTCTTGGCGGAGTAGGATCAACGTGGGTCTTTGGAGTGACATCGACCAATAGCAACGGGTGTAGCTTCGATTTACCAACAGGCAGGAGACGAATAGTTCCACGTTTAACTGGTGGCTCTAGGGATAGCCAGACGTGCGTCACCTTCGAATAATAAGGGACTACTTTTAGGCGGTCTTGCCGTGTACGGATGCTACCGCCTGTCGTCGCTCCAACATTTCATCGCTTCTTGATCCAAGGAGACTTTGAACCTGATGCTATATGTGAGCTATGGATTGTTTGGTCCCACGTGTGTGCGTGGACCTACCCTGCAGTTATCGCTCTGGTTTTCTATGCATTGTTTGGACGCTACCGCCTAAAGAATTCATTTTCTTAATGTAAATAGCATACAGTCTAGCGCAGACATTGCTCACTTATTTTCTAATAGAGTCAGTATAAGTGAATTGCAATTAATTGTTTAACAACACCTTGTGGCATCAAAGGCGGTTTACGTCGATAGGAAAATTCTACTGAAGCCTACAATTTCTATTCTCCCTGTGACTGTCAGATTTTTCTCTGAATTTATGACGAAACGCGATTTAAGAACATATACCTCAAATTGAAAGTGTTTCAAAGGTGTCTAAATTGAACGTTTTCATACTACAATCTAGTGTTGGCTAGTTGCAGAAATTACAAACCAAGCGCTAGATTAATCTATTCTATACAGAGTTCCAATTGTTATTGTATTGTATTGTATTTGAACACTTGTTATAGCGCCCCTACCAGATTGCCCATTCAGAGGCGCTCCCGACTACTGCGCGGACGCTGAATCGGAGTTTCACGCCGAAGCGCATGAGCAATTGCGAGTGAAGGACTTGCCCAGGGTCCCTACGCGGCGGCTTTGAGGTGGATTCGAACACGCAACCCTCCAGCTGCAAGGCACCGAACATACCCCTATACCACCCCAGTATATTGTGTTGTGTTGTATTGTGTTGTATTGTACTCCACGTTTATATTGCGACCAAGCCACCCGCAGTAAATATCCGAGAAATTAATCTCTGATAAACCGACCGACCGGGAAGCGAACCCGGGCCGCTGGGGTGATGAGCGGGCTACCAACCCACTCGGCCACTCAGGATCTCTGTTATGTATTATGAATACATTTCTCAGTTATGTTTAGGTCTAAACGACCATGGTAAACTCCGCAACTGCTCGTACTCTGCCAGTGCCAGTCGAAAACCTGAAAAAAAGAGGAGGGCGACGCTGGTCATCTTTGTTATAATTCAGTGTCGTTAAACAAAAACTAACCAACCAAAACACTATAAAAGCCATATAATGTCGTTAAACTGCATAGCCTGCAACGCTCTCAGTTGACACCTTTAAAACGTTCCCTACGAAAATTATATATAATTTATTCTTCGCGATTCAGCCTGAGTGTTATCTCCAGCAGTAGTCACGTCATTTTTATTTGGAACAAAAAGTGCAGATATTTACTGTTTTTGTCACATCACTTTCCGCAGTGATATGAAGCGTCTTATGATATTTGCATTCTAGAATAATATGCATTTGTACGAATAAGATGAACGAACAATTGTACCTTAATTGTGTAACCTTTCTTCCCTTTATTGCAATGTGCTTAAAGTAGAGAGAATCATTAACACTCGAAATGTCGGTGCATTTTTTAGAAACAAATTAAGAGAGAGTAGACAAAGCGTGGTGTAGGGTATAGCGATTGGAGCGATAGGAGAGACAGATACACAGACAGACGCACAGATAATTAATCGTGTAACCTTTGTTCCATTTCTTACAATGTGCTTAAAGTAGAGAGATTCATTAACGCTCCAAATTTCGTTGATTTTTTAGAAACAAATTAAGAGAAAGTAGACAAAGAGAGGTTTGGAGTATAGCGATAGAAGCGGTATAGGAGAGACAAACATACAGAAAGACAGACAGACAGGCAGACATACATACAGACATAAGCTACATACAGACTAGACTAGACAGACTGACCGCAGACAGACACAGACAAATGGACACACAAACGCACATATAGACAGACACAGAGAGAGGTGGCGAGAGTAAGCAAGCGATAGACAGAGGGAGTTTGATAAAATGAGGGAGAGAGACATACAGTACAGACAGATGTTAATGTTAATGAACACGAAAAATTACTTAGAAGTAAAAGATACCCGGATATATATACTCTACATACACCTCGTGTGTGGCAGACGTCGATGTCGTTCAAACTGAAACTCATTGACTTCTTGCGAATCACGGCTCCGAACATTTCAACCATTACATTACAGCCAAACAGGTAAGCATTTCCATTTTGTGGCAGGAGGACTATCCTCGGTTATCATCATTATGCATCAGGCAACAACACAGCATCTTCACGTGTAAGACATTTACAATGGATGGATCCAGAGTTTAACGGCAGCTTATGACAACATAGCCCATTTCCGCCGACAAAGATTATTTTTGGCATATTACAGCTCATTTACAATGAACGCGACAATGTATATATAATTATTGGAATGAAGCTCACTATTAAAGGTGTCTAATTTGAGCTCATTTATTTATTGTATTGTATTGTATTGTATTTGAACACTTGTTATAGCGCCCCTTCCAGATTCCTATTCAGAGGCGCTCCCGACTACAGCGCGGACGCTGAGTCGGAGTTTCACGCCGAAGCGCATGAGCAATTGCGAGTGAAGGACTTGCCCAGGGTCCCTACGCGGCGAATTTAGTTTTTGGCATATTACAGCTCTTTTCTGTGATCAATATTATAACTGAACTGAACGCGTCTTTATAATTATCATCCTAATTAAAGGTGTGTATTTTTAGTTTATTAATTTAGCAGAATTTAGCCTTTAGCGACATCTTGCAGCATCCTATCTATCTGCCTGTATATCTATCTGTCTATCTGTCTAACTGTCAATCTGTCTATCTGTCTATCTGAATATATAAATTATACAGCACCAAAATCATAGCAAAAGTCATCATTTGTGGGCCAGGCCTCTCTCTGCCTAGCCGTATTATTATCCAACCGACTGTGTATGGGGTGCCAGTGACATTCAAGCACGCGAACCACTTGACTATCGCCCACCGCAAATGGATCCTCGTGTATTTATTTGCCTATTAGAATTAGTTGACGACGATTTTCAGTCAATGTTTGCTGTGTTACATGATGTCAACGATTAGTTTTTAATCGCCTTTATTTACTTTTAAAGGATTTAAGAATTCATTGTTAACTGCAGGTCCGTCTTAATAAAAAGGAAACTGCCTTTAATTTAACTCGGGTAGTGCCGGTCTCAACCTTGGATAACGTAGGAGGGCGACGCTATTCAGCATTGTTATGACACAGCGTTGTTGAAAGAGAGATTGATGCTTAAGAGGCAGTGACAAAGATCAGTTACTAACCTTTTTTAATGAGATAGATTTTTATATATAACCTGAATAAGTTTACAGAGGTGGAAACTCCGCCACTTATCGCTTTCTGTCAGTGCCAGTCCCAAGCCTAGACAAAGGAGGAGGGCGACGCTAATGATCCTTGTTGTGAGTGCACAGTGTCGTTAAACAGCAACTAACTATATTTTCACATGCAGTCATAGGCATTGAATTGTAAACACATAGTGTCGTTAACCTGAAACTACTGCTACTGCTACAGAGGTGGAAAAAGAGAGCTGTAATATGCGAAAACTAATCTTAGTAGTTTTATATATAACCTGAATAAGTTTACAGAGGTGGAAACTCCGCCACTTATCGCTTTCTGTCAGTGCCAGTTGAAACAACTATGGAAAAGCCATAACATAAAGATGGATACAAAGATGAAACTCATGAGGGCTTTGGTATGGCCAGTGGCAACATACGGGTGTGAAAGTTGGACTATCAAGAAAAAAGAGGAAGAAAGAATAAATGCGTTTGAAATGAAAAGCCTAAGACAGATTCTGAGAGTGTCATGGATAGAAAAAAGAACAAATGAGTGGGTGTTAGAGAAAACAGGAACGGAAAGAAGTCTACTCAATCAGATTAAAAGAAGGAAACTTACATACTTTGGGCATTTGATGAGGAAACAGGGAAACTGCCTGGAAAAGGAGATCATACAGGGAACTGTACCAGGAGCAAGGACACGGGGAAGACCGAAAATGGGATGGCTTAACAACATCAGCATGTGGATGAATATGCCTTTTCATCGATTGTTGACGGAGACGGAAGATAGAAAGAGGTGGAGAAGACTTGTCCATGGAGCGACCAACCCTCGGATCGAGGATGGTTGAAGACAAGACAAGACAATCTTAGTCGGCGGCAACAGAATAATATGTTGTCATAAGCTGCCGTTAAACTGTGGATCCATCCATCAACAGAGGTGAAAGTTACTGACCTTACTGCGATTGACTCTTATAAATAAAGTGAGTGCGTATTTAAAGGTGTCTAATTGTCAAGTCACAACAGCCGCGTTCTCGCACACCCTTAATTCCAAACAATCGGAGTTTGATGTTGTTTCTGTTGTAGGGTGATGATGATTTGATCCAGAGGAAGGACAAAACATCGGAAGAGGAACTGAAGAAGCTCTTCTCAAAGCAACAGAAAGGCAGCTAAAGAAATGGACAGGCAGACAGAAAGACAGACAGACGGACGGAGAGAGAGAGATAGAGCCAGAAGTAGAAACAGGGAGACAGCGATACGGAGGATGTCAGACACCCTGCCACGTAGTTGGACTTTCTCTCTGAACCATGGAGTCTCGAGTCAAGTCCTAAAGATTCATTAGACTGAATTTTATCAACAATTTACTGAAAAATGATTATTTGTCCGCAATAAAATCCGGTTTTTATTCAGGATAGGTTACAGTAGTTTCTCGGTGCTTGTTTCAATTAATCTTAATGCAAATTACAGATTATTTGTCTCCATTAAAGCAGAACCTATTTGTAGCCTAATAAACATTGAAGTAACATAGTTTAGATATAATTATGGTTAGTGATAAAATCCGTCAACCGATCGTCCATTACATTAACCACGAATAATGTGACATTTCATTCACAGAATTTTCTTGTTTTTCGTTTACTCCCAAGCGTCATAAATACGACATTAGCTGATCTTATCTTGTCTTGTCTTACAAACTTAAATCTTATATGACTATTTACTTTCCGTCAATAATTCTCTTAACACTTTTAAAAGAACGTTTACAATTTACAAAAATAGCTGTTACGAACACCAAGACGGGTCTCGCCAGTCCTGAGACTGTGTAAAGGAGGAGGGCCACGTAAATTACCTTTATTATGACTCGGCGTTGTTAAACATGAAACTACACACGCAAACCAAATGCGTGTTATTTACGGTTCATGGTATGTACCTAAGTAGCCATGGCAGCCATGAAATATCCTTATAATGTTCTCGGGCACTGTAAGTTCCTTGGATTTCAGGGAAAGATAGTAATTTAATAGGAGAAAAATGCACCTGTAAATAGCAGCATACTTAATTGCATCAATACGTACATACGTACATACTAACACAGACATTAATGCATGTTGTTTTATATATTTATACCACACTGATAAGGATAATCAGAAGCCGGCAAAGAAAATGGTTGGGCCACATCATGAGGGGAGACTCCTCCTAAGAATTATAATTGAGGGAAGAATGGAGGGGAAGAAGACAAGAGGAAGACCGAAAATGATGTTGTTGGACTGGATGATGGAGAAGGATTACAGCAAGCTGAAAGAGAGAACAAGAAAACGTGACGAATGGCGACATTGGACGTACGAACCTGCCTAGCAAGGCAGAGAACCAAAAAGAAGACCACACTGTACTGCACAGATTCTTTTTCAATAATTATTATAGTTGAATTATTATTTGTAACCATGATTGTGAACATAATCAACACTGAATCGACTCCAATAAATTTGATTTGATTTTGATTTTGATGTGATATGTTGTTTTTGCCCTTTCATTTCCCACAATGATATGAGGCTTCTTATGCTATTTACATTCCACGTCACGCCCGGTTTCAGAGCTTTTGTCAGGTTCCTAAAGACACAATATACATATTCACATACATACACCCATAAATAGATACATAATTATATGCATAACTACATACATATATATACACATTAACTTATACACATAAATAAAAAAAATACATACGTGAGTCATTTTCCGGTAACATGGTAAATTCACAAATTCAACAAGCAAAAAAAATTTTTTTTTAAATACAGTTTTTTTTCTTTGGAACAAATCTTGAATGTTTCTATTTCACAAATATATATTTGGTTTTGCACTAATATGTAAATGTAAAAAGTTTTTGGTAGAAAAAAATAGCCCTACTAAAACATTTGTCCACTCCGTTACTGTATACATATGAGATCTGTTTTATAAATTGTACAGCTTCTGTTGTGTATTTTGACATTCCAATATGTTTCTAGTATTAATATTTATAAAATAGAAATAAAAGAAATTAGAAAACTTATAATGATTTAATTCCATCACAGTTTCATTTATTTAGAAAAAGGTCCACTCCGTTATGGAAATAAAAGCATTTAATGTTAAGTTGAATAAATATTTTTGCCCAAACAACTGAAAAGAAATCACTTGAGCCAATCATTCCCAGTGATCGAATAGACAGAAAACACTAAAATATTTATGGTATTGTCTTAAAAATCTGCTCACAGCATCAAAATACCACACCATTTAGCCTATAATAATTCCACTCCGTTACTATCTTTCGAGTGTCGAACACAATTTTTCCACTCCGTTACATAGCTGTCCCATGCGTTACCAAATAAATGTTAACGGAGTGGACAGGTAACGGAGTAGACAATTTGGGTTGCAGCACGGTAAATACCATATTATCGCTCACGCGTCCACATCGATCGTTGGTAAAATCATTATTTTGCTTATAAGCGTTATATTACAAACATTATTGGAATTAGATTCATTTATAATCATGGCAAAAATGCAGTAACGGAGTGGCCGTATAATAAAAAAACACATCTGGTACGAAATAAATGAAAATTCGTATGAAATTTGAAGGACCATTTATATCGTTGGTGAAGATATAAATAGCTTACATAGATTACATAGAAGAGATGAGTCTAGTTGCGCGACCACAAAATTGAATGGTTCTGAGATAGATAAGATTAATTTTTTACATGGTAACGGAGTATACATAAATCCTGGGGACAAGTTTAAAAAATTTCCTTTAATTATGCTGAAGATCCGGTTCACCAAGTTGTATTTTAAAACATACACAAATATATAATACATAAGAAACACGTGAACTTTTTGGCTCAATACAAATCATTTCGAAATTGTAGACTAAAGCAATACGTACTAGAGCCTAGGGACAGTAACGGAGTGGAACATTTTAAATTGAAAATAAATTTTAATAAATTAGGTTATTGCTTTAAATTACTTTCAAATATCTGAAATTGTTGACTGATCAAATACATTTTAATATCAACACTTAGCATAATCAGACTAGGTATAGTTTTTCGAGAAATGACCGGGAACAGCTGAATTCTGAATTTACCATGTTACCGGAAAATGACTCACGTACGTACCTACCTTCCGACATTCTCAAATACCTTTCATACATACGTACGTACATACACGCATACATACATACATACATAAATTCATGCATACATACCTACATACATATATACATACTTACATACATACACACATATACACGCGTGCATACATACATACACACACACATACCATACGTAAATACATATCATCGTCATCAATAGAGCATATTAAATTTGATTTGTCGGTTTTTAATGAGCAGCATATGAAATCAAGGTAGACCATTAAATAAAACCAAAAATACAACCGTGCACTTTCACTTTTCCTCGGAATGTTAAATGCCCTAGCGCGACCTGAAGATATCTTCAAACGCCAGATAGAATGCAATTCTTTCGTTCAAATTACACACCTTTAATTACGGTATTCATTGCAATATATCTGGCAGTCTCATTGAATTACTATTATGATTCTTCCAACACTCTTTCAGTCATATTGCTGTAGTCAGCTATGGGCAAAAGAAACGCCATTGAAACGCTATCAACTGCTAAATATAATTTCTGCAGACGTCAACGGTCTTTGGTTGCCAACGATTTACCGGTTTTTAATGAGCAGCATATTAAGTAGGAGAGACAAGATCCGAAATGAGATGACACGGGACAGAGGGAGACAATAATGAGCAAGGTCACAAAAAAGGCTGACATGGTTCGGGAGTGTTACAAGAATGGACGACAGAACTCACAGAAGGCTCCCAGACGCAGCTCTTTATGGTCATGTGGACGGAACACGAAGCCGAGGAAGACAACCAAAGACTTGAATTGACAACGTAAAGGACGAGCTGAGGGCACAGGACATGGATATGAGGGATGCTGTTGATAAAATCAGAGACAGAACGATTTTGGGACGACATGTTGAGGGCTCATCGTCGGCGCACGCCTGACGGAAGAGAGAGAAGATTTGTCATATCCAGTGCTCCTCACCCTAGTGTTAGTTCCAGCGAAGTTATGTCCTCGTCTATATTGTCTATCCAGCGTAGTCTTGGTCTGACTTTGTTTCTCGTTCCTTCGAATCTTGCATATGGTGAACTGTGTAAATTCTGCAATCTTCGTCCAGAGACTGAACATCTATGCCACCTTTAAACTGTTGACGGAAATCCGTTGGATGGCCGTGGAGACATTTAAATCACAGCTCAAGACATATTTTTAAACATTCCTAAGACTGCCATTAATTTTGTGAACTTATGTACAGCGCCCTTTCCTTCGGCCTCCACTGAGCTACGGCATTAAACAGATCGTCTTATTATGATTTACGTTTGTGCCTGGGCCCACCACTGGTGACTCTTCTAGTTCACTGTGCATTGTTTTACTAACTGGTGAAATATTTTAGCTGTAAATGACATTTTACATCGAATAGGGAAGCGCATTGAGTGCCTTTATAGTTTGTCCTTGCTCTTCGAGCGGCGCTATAAAAACGCCCAATTCTAATTTTACAAATGTGTCTTCACCTTGAAACCATCGCAAGTTGTAAACTTTAGCGGAAACCATCAGAAATTTCGCGGCACGAGTTTATATACAGAATTTAACCCTCTTATTAAAGGTGTCTTATTCGAACTATGTATTTAAAAATTCCCACATCTAAATTTACCCAGTCAGGGGCCCTGTCAAAAGCATATATGTCCTTAAGTGCTGAAACTATTTGATTTTAGGAAAACTCCAGTGTTGGAAGAACGAGCGTAAAAAACAGAGATAAAGAAAAGCAAAGAGAAACGTCAGATGATAAACAACTCCACAGACATCAACGGTCTATCGCAAAGACACTGGATTCACAGTTAGACATAATTATATTTCTGATCTTTGATTAAGTGTGTCTGAATAAATGTATTTTCCTACTACTTACTTTTTTTACTTGCAGAAGAAATCTGGAGACCTCGAGCGATACGACAACTAATTGCAATTATTAAGGTAAGTTTTAAGGTGAGTTAGGGTTGACATCAACGGCCGATTCAGTACGATAACGTCGTTGAAGAACTTCCACTTAGACACCTGTAAAAAGGTTTCACATTAGGTATAAATATTTCGTAAACATTATTCCATCAATCTTTTCGCAAGAAATGCGCCATTCATGGCGTCATTGTCAAGAGTCGCAAGATGTCGTTAACCCTCAGAGGCTAACCTATAAAAAAATCACACATTGGATAACCTGGGGTGAATTTTTCACCCCTCACTATTTGAGGCATGTGATATAAAATTAAACCATGTTCGATCAACAATGGTAATTGTACCAAGTTCAACATAAAACTGCAAAACTAGGAAACCTAACTAAAGTCAACTATCAGCACAATCATCGAGTCTACAGTCATCTACACACAAGTAACGCTTTAGCAGCAGATAACCGTCGAGATATCTTTCACACAAATAACCAATGAAAATGGCCACGGTATGACGTCAGTCAGTCAGTCACGTGACCATTCATCCAAAATAAGTAAGACAAAATATATGGAATTAAGCAAAAGTCATCTATGAACAGATACACAAAGGCGCACGGCATAACTCCAAAGCTGTAAAAAAATTCAGCGCAAATACTGACAGTGGGGTGAAAAATTCACCCCAGGTTAGCCTCTGAGGGTTAAACACTTAAAGTAATCCAGCTTCACAATAATCTTCCTCCTTTTTCCAGGTGTGTTAGTGTTAGTCCAAAACCTGGAGAAAGAAGGAGCGGACGATAATCATCTTTGTTAAAACACAGCGTCGTCAAATAGCAACTATTTCGATTTAGATCAGAGAAAAGGAAAATGCAAATTAAGTTAAGGTCAATATTAACTTTTTTAGAGCTGCAGCAACATACTATTAACATTCGCTGAAGCAAATTTCACTATATAGCAAATATAAGTTCCTTATTAAAGGTGTTCAAATTCAAAATCGTATTTCGTCGAGTTGTTTCTGCTGTTTATTGACATTTTGCACAGACCGTTGACGTCGATAGAAATATTATTGCTGAACCTTTTTATTGTTAAATATTGAAGTAATTCATATTATATCCATGTGATTTATTAAACCCACAGACCCCTTAAATTACATCATAAATCACCCACTTAGCATGTATAGAGGAGGAGGGCTACGTAGCTAATAATCTTTGTTACAGGGATATTGTCATATTTTTAGTTTTATGGTATTGTAGGCTAAACCACAATAGTGACTGATTTGTAAACCAAAATGCGGTTAGCAACTGAAATAATAAAGGATACACTAGCTTACTTATTTATTATCTTTAGTTGATGCAATTTGCTTGTTTTAATTCGATAACACTCAATTAATTCTATTATCTAATGCATCCACTTCTTTATCAGAAAGAGTTGAGACAATATCATGGTTGAACTAATGGATGTCATTGGATTGGATCCACAGCTTAACGGCAGCTTATGACAACATAGGTCGTTGCCGCCGACAAAGATTATTTTTTGGCATATTACAGCTCTTTTTTAATGGATGTCATTGGATCCAGAGTTGAACGGCAGCTTATGACAACATAGGCCGTTGCCGCCGACAAAGATTAGTTTTTGGCATATTACAGCACCATTAATGGATGTCATTGTGTGTCCACAGTTTAACGGCAGCTTATGACAACATAGGCCGTTGCCGCCGACAAAGATTAGTTTTTGGCATATTACAGCTCAATATCATTCATCGCGTCTGACAATCTCATAGTAGCTGCATATTCATAATTAAAGGTGTGTTTGAGTTTATTAATTTAATATTATTCAACGTTTAGCGACATCTTGTGGCATCCCCAGACCATGGACTTCGTTACAAAGAACCTGTCGCCACTGTTGCTACTTTTAATTTCAAACATTTACCATTCGATGCAGTCAACCATACAAATATAATTGCCGTTATTAATTGGTACACATTGAAAATGACAGTTCTTTGTCATAATATTTTGCTATTGACATGAAAATAACGAGTAAAGTAATTAATCAATCAATGCAAGCGGTCAAACATGGCGTAGTATTATATACAAACGTAACGGTTAAGAAATTATTTATACCGTAATGTATAAACGTTTTAAAGGAGTCTCACTGGAGGTTTTCTTCATCGACGTTATTGGTCGTTGATGTCAACCCTTACTCATCTTATAATTTACTAAATAATTACAATTACTTGGCTTTAATATCACTCGAGGTCTCTGCAACCCAAAAAAGAAAAGTAGCAGGAAAATCAGTTTATTTACAAGCACCGAATCGTATAGTTCTTCGAGGAATTCACTTCTGCTCTCGAGAGCCTGATAACACAAAACAGTCAGCTTCTCATCCTCGGCGATTTCAATCTAAACCTTGAAGACCTAACTTCTCAGACCGCCTCTCGCTATACCTTGATCTTCTCTCCCAGTTTGGCCTCCGTCAACATGTTGGCGAGGCCACACACCGTTTGGGCGGCTGCCTTGACCTCATCGTAATGAGGACGACGATCAGGTTAGTGATCTACAGATCCTACCACCAACGCTCTCTGACCACTCGTTCATACAATTCATCCTTCCTTCCGTCCATCTTCAACCTATCCACTCCATTCGGATGCTGCCGGGTGGAAATCCTTCGATTCTCAGGCTTTCAGCGCTGCCCTCCGCAACTCCCACTTCCTCTCGCCTCGTGAGACTCTTGATGCTCCTACGGTTGACCAACTGTTTGACCTCTACACCTCCACCTCGACGTAGCGTTAAGACCTGTCTTCGACCGTTGGCTGTATGGTTCGATGGAGAATGCCATCAGTCACGTCGCCGCACCCGCTGCGCTGAGAGACGATTTCGCCGGTCCAAAGATCCTGGTGACCGTTTGGCTTGGATTACCCACCTACTGAAAAGTAATCCAGATTTTTTTACCATTTCACCGTAACACGGATAATGTTTCCGATATGCGAGACCAATTATATTTACGATAAACGAATAAACATTGTAGGCAGCTAGGAATATAAATAACGTAGTGGAAAGTGTTTTAAAGGTGTGTAACAAGAGCATTTGCGTCATATGCTACGGTTACTGTTGATCATCTGCTCCAACACTTTATATTAGATTTTCATTCTCAGACTGTAGATTTTAATGGTTTCATATCATCAGCTGGTCATAAACACTCTCATATAAAATATTTAATGTTCATAAGCAACACATACAGTTGTCATTAGAGCAAACATAAAGATATTTTGTGAAAGTCTACATTCAATGATTGTTACTGGAATAGTGCATTCAGTTAAAGTTAGCCTGTCTAGTTTCTATATCCATCGAATACTGCATTTAGTTCAGTGTGTGAATTCTGTAAACTTGGTCCAGAGACTCCGAACATCCATGCCATCTGTCGACGGGAATCCATTGGTTGGCTGTACGTGTGTGCGTGGACCCGCCACAGACGAATCATCTAGTTTACTGTGCATTGTTTACTAGTGCACCAACAGGCGTAATTGTCTATTTGTAAATGACATTTGACATCATAGAAGACTTCATCAAATTCTTCAATAAAACGAGTGATTGCAGTCAGTTGATCAGTTGTAAAGGAGGAGGGTCACGCACGTCATCTTTATTATGACATAGCGTTGTTAAACATGAAGCTACACATGCAAAACAGATGCGTGTTCTTTACGGTGTAAGGTATATACTTCAGTAAACGGCCATAAAAAACGACAGTAGTTATGTATAGGCTTTTACTGGCTCACTGCCATGGTCAGGTTCCTGGCTCACCCGTTCCTGGCTCACCCGTTCCTGGCTCACCCGGTCCTGGCTCAATGACGTCATCGAAAGTTCAAAGGTCAATCGACGACGGGCGCCTCGGCCAAAAACAGACACCCATTAAATTTGGCCAAGGGTTGCGCGGGTGGGGCGTGCGTGTGCCTACCCCTCCCCATTCTTCTTCATTCGCACTACATCACTTAGCAAAGCTCAATGAATATTCATTATTTGCAAGTTCCGCATTCCATTTGGGCCTTTCACACACGGGCACGCTGCCAATTTTTATAAGCGCAAGATGACAATTCGTTCAAGCAATACAATCTTTTCACCTAGGCAAGCACTCAATTTTTACTCCATAGCATTCATCTAGCGCCCATACGCATCATCCATCTTTGCTCAAGCATTGCAAGGCGCCCTTTTTGCAAGCTTTCTTAGTACAATCAAGGTGCGTATGTCGATACATTATGCGTTTATACTTGCAACCAATGACAGTACAAGCCAGTGAATTATAAAATTATCCAATAAGGGGCTCTTTAGGGTTTGACGTCACACACACTCTCAGCGACATGCTCTAGTAGCCACCTCGAATTATAGAGAAATGGGCTGAGTTAGGTTTCACTTACTTGAAACTCGGCTAATTTGACTGACATTAGTATAATTTTGAGTAGTTGTACATAGCTTTAACTTTAAGAATGATCAATGTTGGGCATAGGCTTACAATTTAAGGGCGTTTTCTCATTGTAATTTATATTTTAAGCGTACAACCCTCACATTAGCCTTCTATAGCACTTTACTAAGAAGCAAAGTTATCAAATTATGTTTAATCTAGCATTGAGTGGGCTGAGTTGACATTTATTTTGAATCACTATACAGATCGCTACGAATATTTTGCATCAACCGACTACATGAGCGCGACATATTCCATTTTACTAAGAGTTAGCTTTAGCCTAGCGAGTGGCGGAGTGAATAAGAGCTAATGCAAGGAGGGTTCAACATCTCTTGCTACGCTTTTGAAATTTGTGAAAATCGTGAATTATAAAACACTCATCAACGTTCAGTGCTTATATTCGCCCGAATTTAGTTTTTCTATAGCTCAAAACCTACTTTTATACTCTCAGTAAGCATATTATTGACATATTCTAGAGCAAACATACCAATTGTAGGCGTTTATATTATAGAATGAGTGATTTTACATGACACACTTATCAGTTTCTAGTCGACTTGTAGAGTTAAGTTGAGTGGTTTCTTAGCGAACCTAGTGTTTTCATTGTTAGGCCTATATGGAGGGGTCTTTCAAGAGCTCGCTTGGCATGCTTTTACAACAGTTGTCTTACACTTATACTATTTTAAGGTTTTCGCAATTCATTAGACATTTACTCAATAGAAAATTTTAAGTAGGCTTCGCATATTTAGTCGTGAAGAGGCTGTTTTGTCGTGCATTTTTGAATGAATATAAATTTTATCCTCGATTAATCCTTATAGGCATGGCACCATATCATTCATTACCAAGACACTTAGGCTTAAACTTATCACATTGTGTATAATCTAGACATGGCCATGCTGAGGTGACGTGCATTTTGAAACACGATACAATTATTTGCATCTTCTTTACGACTTTACCTAAAACTCGCATTCAAAGCTAGCTTGACAGTAGAATATTGAGATGGTATGCCCTCCAGAAACTTCATTCTCGCGGAGTTTTTCCATTAAACATTCATATAATTCAATTCAGCCTTATAAAGTTTCTTAGCTATCTTCTTCATTGTGTGAATTGGCGTCTTTAGTTTTTCACGAGACGATGACCGTAATGGCAAACAACAGTTTTACTTGTGCAATAATTTCGACAAATGGTTCTTAATTCGGAAAATCTCAAATTCATTGAGATTCAGGTGGCGGGGAAAAACCCCAATTGGGTAATTTTTGCTTAACATGCGACTTTACAGTGACAGAGTGGTACAGAGAGAGAGAGAGAGAGAGAGAGAGAGAGAGAGAGAGAGAGAGAGAGAGAGAGAGAGAGAGAGAGAGAGAGAGAGAGAGAGAGAGATGAGATGGAGTGCGGGAGGGAGAGAGTGAGAGGGTGATGGAGAGCGAGCGAGCGAGAGAGAGAGAGAGATAGAGATGGAGGGAGAGAGCGAGATGGTGATGGAGTGAGAGCGAGAGAGAGAGAGAGAGCGAGTTACTCTCAATTCTTACCCAATAGAAACAACATTACTAGAGAAAGCGAACGTGCGACAATGTAGAATCTAACACATTTCATAAATTTTGCGAAAAGTACAGGAAGGAACATGTACATTTCGAGTAAGAGGCTTAGAATTAGCGTTAGCGACCTATGCTTAGGCTTTACATATCCATAGAAGGCTGAGTTGCATCGCATTTTTGCAAGACGTGACTGACTGAGCAATTCTCAATGAATATCCTATACTTACTATTCTGGTTTTACTTCTCTTAGTAGTTTCTGATATTGTGCGTTTCTTCGTTTAGCTTTCTCAGTTTCAACTCTAAGCTTAGCTTTCATATCCTGTGGTTTTTCATCTCATACATTTCTTATCGTGTGCTTTTCAACTCTTAGGTTTCACATCATATGGTTTTCAACTGCTAGGTTTCACACGTTTAGATAACTAGATTTGATAAGATGGAGTCATCGGTGAAAAGATGCTGACTGTGCGTTAAAATGTGTTCTTTTAAGGGACACGTCGTTTTTCAGCGTTGCAAAGGTATGTGACTGAGAGCGAAACTCACAAATTTTAGACGCTGAAACAGAGGCGAACATGGTAAACTTAAGACGGTAACTTGTATGGCCCCATTTAAGACAGATCACTCTTCGAATTTACAGGTTTTTAGCGGAAATAACTGATGATGTATTTTCTGACACGTTTCACATTGCCATACCACGAATACTCAGTTGAAGGAAAGAGGGAGGGGAGGGGTTTTCCACTAGCCCGCCCGCCCGCCCGCGCGCCTGCCCTAACCAATATAGACCGAGGCTAGGAAAGAGCGAAGTCACTTCGCCACTTTGACACACGCATTTTATAAAATTTTAAAACAACAAGACAGAAAACCAGAAGACCGAATCGTCACACTGGAAAGCGTGACGCCATAAACTCGTGCTTAAGCTGCTAATATTTTCAGAGTATAGAATTGCGTTGTAAGGCATTTTATTTGTAAGGTGGTTCGAATGTAGGCATGAATTTCCAAGTTTGTCATCTATAAGTATTCTCAAACTGATTTTTGTTAAGATTTCTCGATGCGTGCACACGGTTGACCATTGCCAGAAATATGGGAGATTCTTTAGCGGCAGCTGCCGCCGCTGCGTGCTTTCGCCTCCGCCCTTACCATCCTTATACTTTGAATTTAAACGCCTGAAATATCATTGACATGGCGTCTTTCCACCAACGCCGTTGCCTCAGCTCTGAGAATAATCGCAATCGAAGGTTTTTCGCTCTCACAACAAACCTAAATCTGTTACTCAGTAGAAGTGAAAACTTAAGCTTTATCAAATTCGCTTCAACATATTTACATCTGGTATTTTAGTGTGCAGGAAACATGTCAATTTTACTTTCCACTGTCTTCGTTTGCAATGTGCGTGAGGTTCAATGTACATTAGAGTGGATGTTATAAGCAAGAACGACTGACCAAATGCTTACATGCCAGCCTGCAACAAGGCAGATGTTTCACTCATTCTCGGTGGATCTACACTACACCCAGCACTCAATAGCTCATTCAATGTTAATAAACAGGAAGTAGAAGAGGCTGTCGCCACTTGCACGGCCGTCATACCCTGTGTGTTCAACCTATCTACATCAGCACCATGCCCAATTAACAGTCGCACCACTTCGGCACGACTGTTGTAAGCAGCAATATGTAGTGCCTCATCTCCTGACTCATCAGCCTCCTCCATCACACAACCAGCCTCTAATAACAATGCCATTATGTCAACCGAAGCAAACTGTGTGGCAACATGTAGCGGACTATTTCCATATATGTCTTTTTGGTGTATATTTATATCATACGTTAAAAGGGTCCTGGTGAAAGCCTCGCCATTTTTCACGAAGAGTGATCGCATCAGCACTGAGCAGTGCAGGTCCTCGTGTAGTGAATTTAAAATGGTGTCATCGTCGTCCAACAGCGCAATGAACCTCTGAATGTCATCTGAAAAGAAACCAAATCTAATCAAAGATAGAGGTAAACATATATAACTTTGCGTGAAGAAATGTGATGAGACTCGTATAGAATGTTGTTGTTGCACTGCGTTCAAGTAAAGGATATGATTGTGTTTGCAAAAGAAGAGCATAGCACAATTGTCTTCTCATATAATCGAATTAACACATTGAATGTGTATGCTCACTGGTGTTCACAAGGCTCTTCAACATGATCACCGATATGATAATGATGTGCAATGAAGATTGATAAATGTTTTGTATTAGCGCCGATAGAGTTTCGTTTCAGCACTATACTAATACAAATAAGTCACAAGAAATTAGGCCTACACTATCAGTTGAAAAAAAAAAAAAAAATTATTAACTGTATTATAATTAATAATGCTGTTTTGGGAAATGGCGTTTGTATACTCAACTCAAATTATAACACAAGCTACAATTGAAGATTGAAGTCTATTTTTATTAGGTGTATCGAGTGACACCCACATACATCATTGTCAGTTTACATAATAATATTAATATGGGCTGATCAAGTAACGCTGTTATAGGCAGGCTCAATATTATACATTGTTCTATAATTATATTACGAAGTTCTGCATGTGTACATACTCTCATGTAGAGCTGCAAATAGTTTATCCAAGTGCGATGACTCTCGCACCTTAATCACGTCGAACCCTGAAAATAAATGGACTTGTTTCAGAGTAGTATAAATTGCATCATCTCAATATTATAGGCCCAACCTAGCATTAATTCTAGTGTACAGTGAGAAGAGAGCGAGAATGGGTAGATTGCTTCTATATACAATGCGAGTAATGAGTAGTGCATAAGTGCATGTGCTTATGGCTGATTGAACTGGTCATAAATGAAAAAGCCTAGCGAAAACCAACATAACAATTCTAATGTATAATGAGCTGCCTGAAGAGTAGAATGAAAAAACCTGGCGAATGCAAACATAACAATTCTAATGTATAATGAGACGCATGAAAAAGCTTGACACAACTCATTATTCATTTGAGTTGCTTAACAATTCTAATGTATAATGAGCTGCCTGAAGAGTAGAATGAAAAAACCTGGCGAATGCAAACATAACAATTCTAATGTATAATGAGACACATGAAAAAGCTTGACACAACTCATTATTCATTTGAGTTGCTTAACAATTCTAATGTATAATGAGCTGCCTGAAGAGTAGAATGAAAAAACCTGGCGAATGCAAACATAACAATTCTAATGTATAATGAGACACATGAAAAAGCTTGACACAACTCATTATTCATTTGAGTTGCTTAACAATTCTAATGTATAATGAGCTGCCTGAAGAGTAGAATGAAAAAACCTGGCGAATGCAAACATAACAATTCTAATGTATAATGAGACACATGAAAAAGCTTGACACAACTCATTATTCATTTGAGTTGCTTAACAATTCTAATGTATAATGAGCTGCCTGAAGAGTAGAATGAAAAAACCTGGCGAATGCAAACATAACAATTCTAATGTATAATGAGACACATGAAAAAGCTTGACACAACTCATTATTCATTTGAGTTGCTTAACAATTCTAATGTATAATGAGCTGCCTGAAGAGTAGAATGAAAAAACCTGGCGAATGCAAACATAACAATTCTAATGTATAATGAGACGCATGAAAAAGCTTGACACAACTCATTATTCATTTGAGTTGCTTGTAATTGAAAACTCACGTCTACAATTAGGCATAGCAACTGATGTGTAATTTTAATCTCATCTCTACAATTGATGAAATCACTTAAGTATAAATTTAAATTACTCACATTTTGCATCCTCATCATCGTCGTAATTCCTTCCAATTGCGTCAGTGGCCACGTAATTCGAGCACAGCATATCGGCAACATGGTAATTCATCATCGTCTCAGCTTCCGTCTCCAAGTAGTTTTCCATCTCACCCACAGATTATTAACTCTCAAGTTCGTACATGCGGAAACTCAACCCTTTTTATAATGTGGTTTTGCAGTGGATGGATAGAACATTGACCTATGGACTAATGAAATTCAAGGTCTTCTGTAGAAGATGTGTGTCACATTAAAATTGTTTATGCGAAGCAATGGGTAGCAAACACCCTGGGGGGAGTGATTTCACATTAATAGCAGCTCAAATATAGTCATAGTTTACTTACGATCAGCGTTCGAGTCTGCCATTGTTGGACGATGAAGTCAGAGTGTGCGTAGTGGAGAAATAGTCCGTTTTATAATGTAGTATGACACGTCAGCAGTAACATTGAACTTTGACTGAGACCCTCTCTTCGCACCGGGTGCATGTACACGCCTCTGTGCAATTTCGAGTTAGTTGAATGCTGACGTGTCGTCCGTGGATTGGTGGCCAGCGAAGCTACATACGCTGGCTGCCTGTGCCCAGACAAGGTCCCTTCTGTGTACGTATAAACATTGGAATCCAAATTTCGACTTCGTTCAATGCCACCGAGCTGACCAGCGAATCATGTCAATTGCCCTCAGGCAAAACCACATGTGGTGTCTGGAGGTGCACCGACAGCGCCCCTTAGAAAATTTTGTATACATGAGCGAATTATAAACATCGTAGTCCAAATTTCGGCTTCGTTCAATGCCACCGAGCTGACCAGCGAATCGTGTCAATTGCCTTCTTGGAAAACCACATGTGCTGCCCCGAGGCGCTCAGACCGCGCTCTTGGAAAATTTGTGTAAGTGCACAATTTATAAACATTGGTGTCCAAACTTCCTCTTAGTTCAAGTGGGTCCATCGATTCGGGTAAATTACTGTGATGGAAAAACAGATGGGCTGTGTGTGTGCGCGAGTGCACTCAATGCTCTCTGAAATGGACGTCTAATGCGATGCAGCCAAATTGGGATAAATATAAACATTGTGCACTGTTGAATGGAGATTTGTGGCTTGTGTACAATTGGTTGAGCGCAACCAAAAATAATGGCATACTTGGAAGGGGAGGGGTAGGCACACGCACGCCCCACCCGGGCAACCCTTGGCCAAATTTAATGGGTGTCTGTTTTTAGCGGAGGCCGTGGTCGTTTGACCATTGAACTTTCGATGACGTCATTGAGCCAGGACCGGGTGAGCCAGGAACGGGTGAGCCAGGAACGGGTGAGCCAGGAACGGGTGAGCCAGGAACGGGTGAGCCAGGAACCTGACCATGGCAGTGAGCCAATAAAAGCCTATACATAACTACTAACGACCATGGAACTCCACCACTGCCCAACATGTGGTGGTGCCAATCACACGCCTGCAGAAAGGAGGAGGGCGACGCCTATCATCTTTGTCATGACGCAATGTCGTTATACAGCAAGTTACCAACTAAACGAGCTAACGACCATGTCAGCCATGAATGTCGTTGAACAGCATATACTGCAGTGCTTTGGTAAGACACCTTTAAAACACTGTCTATGAAATCTATATATATATTTTCAACGTCGCGTCGTACAGCGAATGAGAATGTACAGTGTATTATAGTGAGTGCGCACAAAGACTTCAATTAGACAAATCAAAGTAGAGACATAATGTGTCGTTTCTGCCCTATCATTGCCCATAGTGATACGAGGCTTCTTATGCTAGTTACATTCAAGAATTATGAAGTTGTAAAGCCAAGATTAATTAAACATCGTGCACACATTTCCCTTCGTTATCGTATTATGCTAATTTACAGTGACTCACAAACACTTGGATTTGCGGTCAATTTTCGATTAAAAAAATAGGGTGAGAAGTTGACGGAGAGATATATAGAGTGGAGAAATAGAAGAGGCAGACCGACAGAGGAGAGAGCAAGAGAGCGATAGACAGACAGAGTTTGGTAAACTGAGGGACAGATAGAGATATAGAGATTAACACAGCGAGAGAGATAGAGCGGAACGTGAGAATTGACTCAGGAGCCTTTACATACACATCGTATGTGGCAGAAGTCTACCTCGTTCAAACTGAAACTCGATGACTTGCTTGCGATTCACGGCTCCAAACATGCCAACCATTGGAAGCAACTCCAGCCCAACAGGTAAGCATTTCTATCAACAAAGCAGGTAGGCAATCCTAGAGATTGTTTACCTCTGCTATGCTCACAGTGCATAGGTACAGTACACTGTAGGTCCAGACGTAGTGAACATTATCACAAACACAGTTCGTGTTTAAAACGAACAGCAACACCTTATGCCAGTCTGAAAGAAGAAGAATGCGACGGAGAAGAATGCAAAGAAGAATGCGAAGAAGAATGCGAAGAAGAATATGAAGAAACCTATTCAGTTCGCTTTATATAGCGCCGTATGTGAAGTGTGATGTATATTTGTGTCGACCTTTATCAGTTGTGAAGAGGAATGATCTCCTGTCAGACGGTGAAGCCGTGGGAACAGATGCGGATCATAAGATGCTCCATGCAGGTAGCTAAGTGATGCTGAGTGTAAGGTGTGTATTGGTGTACATCTAGGTAGGGCAAGAAACATAATTATAGACTGCCAGAAAGTCAGGCAGGCAGACAGGCAAACAGACACACAAAGACAGACACACAGACAGACACACAGACAGGCGCACAGACACGTAGATAAATCCTTTTATGTAAAAATCAAGAGCTGTAATATGCCAAAATAATTACTGTCGACGGCTACGGCCTTTGTTGTCATAAGCTGTCGTTAAACTCTGGATCCATCCATCCATCCTCTTATGTTGTCAATCATAAAAAATCTGCTGTAAGGTAAAGTCGATGCTGCAGAGTGAGAGAGACAGAGAGACAGAGACAGAAACAGAAACAGACAAAGACAGACAGACAGAGAGATCTGTATTATTTATCTGTGGAGCTGTTTTTGCTGATATTAGGAATCCCAAAGAGATAAGCCACGTTATCTTGTCAGGCATCACCGCCCAGGGATTCGCAATAAACACAACACGCCAAATAACTCCTTAAGTCTTTCTCGGAATTTGACTGAGGGCCGTGAATCTGTTTTTCTGTACTGGGGAGGGCCTAACGCCACCAAGGCCTTCTATCCAGCGAGATCTAACAGTACTCAGTTTTAATGATAAACTTAAGTCTGATTTAGTATACACTATACAGGTCTCCCTCTGGCTCTGCCTATTTTATACATGACATTACACACCGTCTCTATCTGCTTGTAGTCTGTCTGTCTGTCTGTCTCGCTCCGCCAATGACCCGTAAAGTGTTTAAAAGTTGTGTCAGACAACCTCACCAAGACAGACCGAAGGCAGATAGAATTATACATTAATTCCGATATAACCCTACCCTGTAGAACAATATTTTTGTAATGATGTACCACCACTGGTGGATTTTGATCCCTTCCATCGATGTTGTTTAGTATTTTATTTTGACTGAGCGCCTGTGAATAAGCTGGTTCACAATTGACGTAGCTTTTTTGGTTACTTTAAGAAATCTATAAATTAGGATTAGGCTACATGGCCGATTACAAGTATACACTGCGTCCAAAATGATTTTTTTGCGTAGAAGAAAATAAATGTACAGGAACGTAGGCGGTCGATCTATAGATATAATGCTGTTTATAAATTTTCTGATGCACATACCGTGTTGTTTAGGTTATGGCAAATTGCTTAATTTGTTTATAAATATCAAATGCAGTCACGTAGTGACAGTAGGCAAGTCCTTGAACTTGTACTTAGCATCACACTTTGCAGCTGGTGACTTAAAAACGACAGAATTTATCAATTTTATTTAGTAGTCTAAAATTTAGTTATAATCTGAGATCTGAAATACACTCGAATGGGGTCTCCAGATTCACTAATAACTCTGAAAATACAACACACACGGAATAGGTTGCAATTACGTAAATCTATCTACATGTACATATAATTAGTATCTTACATACAAATAGGTATATATATTTACATACAATCTCTCTGTCGCTATTGCTGTCTGTCTGTCTCTCTCACTCTCTCTTCACACACACACACACGTCACACAGACGCACACTTATTATGATCACAGCTGTACAGCACTGGAATTGCAATCCAGAATGCTGCCCGTCTCTAATTTCTATATCCAACGACGCTCCGCAAGATAATACTATTGCTAATGTCACTTCCGCTTTAATAAATTTCCTAAGTCGCGATTCTCAATTAAATGGATTAATTATACATTTTAATAACACGTAGACTTTGAGAACTGATAGTTTGGCTTTATTTTCGTAGTAGTCTCGCAGAAACAGTGTCTTTACACGTTTGAGAAAATTAATGCTACGTGCTTTATTATTATTATCATCATATCTTCACAATGCATCCTATCGATCACAATCCTGTCATAATAAATTATTTATCAGTAAAAACAGCTTTCAAAATGTCTGCCTAGACAGCTCAGATGCCACAGCAAAGCCACAAAACTCCCTCGAACGGAATGTCTGCATTTCTCTCTGATGGATTGGAAAGCGAGTCTTAATAAACGTCAGCGATGACCTTCTTCTCTCTGCTTGGAATAAAACGCTGGGACTGGGGGTGTGTGGGTTTGGGGGAGAAACGGGGCAGCGATATCCCCACAAAAAAGGCATACGACAGAACATCGATGGCATAGAGCTATTATAATTGCCACATTATGACCAGGAAAAGATCAAGGCATATATCGCTCTGTCTCGGTCTAATGGCCTGGTTTGCTACATTGCTAGCATAGCACATGCAGTAGCTTACAACAACATAACGCAACAGAACATCACACTGCATATCATATAGCATAGCATGAAATATCCTAGCATTATTTTAACGCAACAATGGCAAAGCATAGCATAACATGTCTTAAGATAACCTGTCATGTTAAAACATGTAGGAACATAACAAATAGTGTAACGTATTATAAATTAACATGATGTAACGTGTCATAATATAGCGTTAACATAGACATAACATAACATCCATCCATAACCATCCATCCATCCATCCATATCATAACATTCATCCATCATCCATCCATCACATCATATGCCATAATCATATATAAATTAACATAACATGTAACTATGTAGAACATCGCATAGCACGCAACAAAACATCCAACTATGTAGAATCGCACAGCCAGGAAAAACATCCAGAAGCGTAGCCAGGAAACAATGGGGGGGTTTCCATTAAACATGGTCGTATTTTTCAACATTTTTAGTTTCTAATAACAGTTATGCAACTATTTCGTGGGGAGGGGGTGAACCCGTAAAACCCTAAATACGCCCATGATAGCACCGCTCGAAATATCATTGCATAGCAGTCATTCCATAATTGTGTCAAAGTTCAAAAGATCAGAGCACTAAATGGGGCAGCCAACTCAACCCAGGACGGTTACTCATAACATATTTATTACATAACTTGTATTGCGCCCCTGTTAAATGTCACAAGACATCAACATGTCATAAAATGACATAAAATGTGACGGCATAACCAGAAGTCAGTCTGTTAAGTAGCATCATGAATACCATAACATAGCAACACAGAATAACATATCATATTCCACATAACTCTTCGAAATGTCCGCTAACTGACGAACTTTCAATCTGGGAATGTTGTGAGTGTAAAGACGCGTTTAACCAGAAGGCTTCGAACTTCTCATTGAGGGTCTCGAGTTAAATTATTTAGAGGCATCATTTCCTATGTTCAACAACAACTAAGCCGTAATTGAGGTCAAAGTCCAAAGATCAGTCTGTTATGTTTCATATGGAGAATGTCTAGCGAGGCAGAGATAAATTTCCAGTAACCGCGGAAATCGTTTTCAATCTGGGACGTTGCGATGAAAGACGTATTTAACCAGAAGGCTTTGAATCACGCATCGAGGTTCCCTAGTGGAATTATTTATACCAAAATCATTTCCTGAGTTGAACAACAAAACTTGGACTTAAAGGGTTAAAGTATAAACAGCACGATTTGGAGTCAGAAGGGTTAAAAAGGCTAATTGCAATGGGTTTGGGACTGAGCAGGAAAATCTGAAGAGAAGGGATGAAGGGTGGAAGATATTCAGACTAAGACTACAAAGGGTTAAATACAATGAGAAGGTAAATGAAGGATGAGCAAAATTTGAACGAGAGCTTGAGGTCGTAATTGTAAAGTCAAGATTTCTAAAGCGCAACTCTAAAGCTTAAAAGGGCATCAGCTTGTTCACGAGGGTTATGTCGTTCCAGAAGGGTCCTCCAGGGAGGATCGGCTGCAGAGAGACTAGCGAAGGAGGCAGAAGCTGCTAAGGCGGGTTTCGTTGAAAGAGAAAACGTCGAAGGCATTAGACGATAAGGGTGAAAGAATTAACTAGATTGAGACTTTATTACGTTCAGAAATAAAACGCAGACACACTTCAGATTAGAACAGGTAAAAGAACCTATGCATTGACGAACAATGGTTAAAGACTGAACCCGGTGAGGGTTAAAAAGCCGACGATGACGATGACGAAATCTGTTTGAGCAACCAATCGCTGACTTTGGCCAACCGTTCGTTTTTATCCGTCCTCATTGAGTTCTCGTCGCCCTGGTCATCGCTTTTTCCACCCACCCTGTCCTCCTCGTCCCTGCATTCAACGCACTGGTCATCATCCCCTTCATCCGGATTGACCCTTCTCCTCCGACGCTGCAGTGTAACGTGATCCTGATCTACGTGGGGGATCTTGACCACCCACGCGTGCTCCGTGTACTTAAACACCGTCTGAACTGGAGATCTCTTTTTCGGACGCAGTTCCAACACGCGGCGGAAGAGGCGCATTAATACGGGCGTAAATCGGCTCCAGTGTTCGGGAACTTCATCGGTTCTTCCGGTCTGCCAGAGAGCGAAACAGTCGAAGAGGGGGTCACCGTCAAATTCGGCCATCTGCCAGGGAAAACTCCCGGTAAGGAGACAGAATATTACCACCCCGAAGGACCAGACATCAGCCCCCGTTTCTACACGGTAGGTCCTCCCCTTGGGCTGGTCGCAGATCTCCGGGGGCGTGTAGGTCGTACCGGAGCAGACCTTACAGACTACCGTCCCAGCCTGGCGGGCCACTCCAAAGTCGGCCAGTTTGACCCGGAAAAGCTTTTCGTCGAAGACAAGGATGTTTTCCAGCTTGACGTCTCGATGGACGATCTCCCTGGCGTGGATGTATTCGAGGGCGGACGCGATCTGACGGGCAACGGCCTTGGACTTGCACTCGGAGAGACCGATCCGCGGGGGTACGCACTTGAGGAGGTCGCTCTTCGGTGCGTACTCCTGGGCGAATACGTAGGAGGTTCTCGTTTCAAAGGCGACGTCGAAGGTCTTAACGACGACCGGATGTGAGGCCAACCGGAAGCTGTAGTGGAACTCACGCAAAAAGTCCTCCAGTTTCGTAGACGCCTTCGGAAGTTTCTTCAGCGCCACCTTCAATTAATTAGCAATTCAATTACTTGTGGTTGTAGTAGTAGTGGTAGTATTAGTAGTAGAAGCAATAGTAGTAGTAGTAGTAGTAGTAGTAGTAGTAGCAGTAGCAGCAGCAACAGTAGTAGCAGCAACAACAGCAGCAGCAGCAACAACAGCAGCAGCAGCAGCAGTAGCAGCAGTAGCAGTAGCAGCAGTGTATATTTCTGCATAAAATTAATTATTCCTTGCAGTTATTTCTAGTCATTGTCTTTCGTTTCTCCCATCTTGCTCTACCCGCATCTGCACTGTTCTTTGATGCCTTTGGATAATTTAGGAACTTAATATTACTTCCTTAGACTGTGCTAGGTTAGTAGGTTATGGGCGTCTGCTCTACCTGTACTCTATTGAGGTAACCATTTTAGCCTTGACTCAGCCGTCTCTCTGCCCAACACTGCCAGTCCTCGTCTGACTATTGCTCTAAAACAAGGGTGGGAAACTTATGGTCCGTGGGCCGGGTCTGGCCCCTGGGGACCTTTGAACCAGCCTTTGATGTGTCCTTTATATTATCATTGTATCTGGCACTTGGGAACCTTTTGTCCGGCCTTAGGCCTACAAGAATGTCAGTATTTCTGTACGTAGGCCGACATTAAAACATCTGTTTCTTATTTATCATTAATTCGGCATTTTGTCTAGTCAACTATTATAGTTTACTACAATGTAATAAATCTACTATCTGCATGTTGAGTGATATTGAAGCAGAATATGACGTTGTATATTACTTTAAAGTTCGTTGGTTGAGCAGAGCAAAAGCATTAGGCTACTTTTATGATCATCTCCTAAACCTAGGTCAGATTGTATCTGGTTCTTTTCATTAGGGGGGATTTTTATATAGCGTCCATCCACGACGATCTACTCAGGAGCGACTGATGGGAAGAGATTCAGCGGAGACAAAGAAACATTACCCATTACCAAGCGTATGCGTCTGTATCTCTCCTTATGTCTCCCAGTGCGTCTGCATGTCCGTCTGTTCTTACGTCCCTTGTCGTTGTGTGTCTATGTAGCCTATATCTGTCCGTCTATCATTTCTTGTCTATAGGGCCTACATCTGAAGCATTCTTCCTTCAAGCTCAGTGCTATTTTTATGTTTCTTTTTGTCTCTACTGAATCTGCTCCCATCAGTCGGTTGGTCATTTCAACAGAGAACCGCTAAAAATCTGGACCATCCAGTTTTAGTTGCTACTCTCAATGACCTCTATGACTGAACTTCAAAAACATGCTCTCATTTTCCCTAACTCCTCTGGCGCCTATTGCCTGTGCCATAGTATTATGCTAAATCATTAATGCATCGTTTTTATTTAAGTCCATTATACAGTCACGATCAGTAATCTCATGAAGATATTAAAAATACTTAGCTTTTTCTCAAACATTATGCCTAATGACACCTTTACCTGCGTGACAACGTGAAAATAAAGAGAAACGATTAACGTTTGCAAGCGTCTGGATTTTTCCTACGTTGAAACCGCTCTTTGCTATAAATGATTATTCACGGCACCGGCCTTTGTTGACATTAAAAGTTAACAAGTACTTCTATTTATCATTAGTTTATTAAATATTTTTTCCGCCTCATGACTCGTAGAAAAAGAAACAATAGTAGACTCGCCGCAACGACAATTTTGGTCCTAATTATTTATTCATATTTATTATTTATATAAATCTTTTTCTTTCTCATAATTGTTAGCTTATTCTTTCACTTGTTTCTCCATCCATCCATCCATCCATCCATCCATCCATCCATCCATCCATCCATCCATCCATCCATCCATCCATCCATCCATCCATCCATCCATCCATCCATCCATCCATCCATCCATCCATCCATCCATCCATCCATCCATCCATCCATCCATCCATCCATCCATCCATCCATCCATCCATCCATCCATCCATCCATCCATCCATCCATCCATCCATCCATCCATCCATCCATCCATCCATCCATCCATCCATCCATCCATCCATCCATCCATCCATCCATCCATCCATCCATCCATCCATCCATCCATCCATCCATCCATCCATTCATGCTTTCACTAATTTGTATTGTATTGTATCTTAAGATTTATATAGCGCCTCTCTCAGAATAACTAATCAGAAGCGCTCTCAGCACGAAAACCCTGGGGAAAAGAAGCGTGTTTAAAGAACGAGAGACCAAAGAGGAAAAACTAGTCATTAGTTTAGCCCTTAATGAAGGGGGGAAGATCATTCCAAGTAGAGGGACCAACCACAGCAAATGCACATTCAACACACATCCATCTTATCAATCCTACACCCACAAATTCATCGATTTATTTACATGATCGACTGACGTATTTACTACTTACTTGATGACTAACTGACTGACTGGTTTAACAAATGACTGACTAAATAGGTGAATGATTAAATGATTAATCGACTGATTGATCCAATGATCGGTTGATCTATCGATTGAAACGTACCTTTGCCTGATCCTTGATGCAGAGAGCGAGTAGTACATTTCCAAATGTTCCGCTTCCAATGTGCCTCAGGACGACGTAATGTTCGTTCAGCTCAAACCGACAGATCTTCCTCTTGGATAAGTATCCAAGATGCTGTTGCTGCTGCTGATGATGATGCTGAAGTTGCTGCTGCAGGTGATGATGATGATGCTGAGGATGCTTGGCTCCTCCTCTGTCGTCTAGCATCTTCTCATCGTCGTCGATGGTCTCCTCGTCCGCCCCTCCCCCGCACGGCAGCAGCTGAAGCCGGTGACCGAGACAGAGGGGCAGCATCTGCAGCTGTCCCTGGCCAGGAGGAGGACAACGCTGGCCTCCTCCGCCTCCTTCGCGTTGGCCTTCGTCCACGGCCTTCTTCCAGCCGCAGCTGAGGACGAGGCTCTCCATCTATAGCAAGCACTTGGACTGTCTATCTTTATCTAAATTTATCTGTATCTATATTTATGTATATTTATGTATCTTTATGTATCTTCATCTATCCTGAAGCACCTACACTTTAAATTGTTTTTATGATGTGAACGGCACTTGCATTGATTCTATTTATATTTATGTGAGTACGTCATAAAAAGGTGTCTTAATGTTTCTTTTTCTATAACGTCACATCTTCATCTTTAATCAATTACCTATCTTTATGTATATTTCGCCATCTTTGCCCGCCGTTTCTCTATCTGTCTTTCTCTTCTTCTTACTTTTTTCTAGGTACCTTTATCTGTCTTTGTCTATCTTTATTTACCTTCTATCTTTCCATTTATGTGGGGCGCGGTGGTGTAGAGGTATGTTCGGTGCCTTGCAACCGGAGGGTTGCGGGTTCGAATCCAGGCTCAGTAGGGGATATATTCGGTGCCTTGCAGCCGAAGGGTTGCGGGTTCGAATCTGACCTGAGAGCCGCCGCATTAGGGACCCTGGGCAAGTCCTTCACTCGCAATTGCTCATGCGCTTCGGCGTGAAACTCCGATTCAGTGTCCGCGCTGTAGTCGGGAGCGCCTCTGAGTAGAAATCTTGAATGGGCGCTATATAAATATCCGAAATGAATGAATGAATGTAGCGGGTATGCGATCGAATGCATAGATTTATATAGGTCAGTGTTATGTATAGTTTAGCCTTGGAGTAGGAATGAGCTCAGTTATTTGTACAGCTGATCTCATTGGGAAGAAGACTCTGGCGTCGTAAACTAAAAAAACAAAGATGTCTGACCTTAGATTTGCACCTCGTCATTAAACACTCTTTCAAAGATTAGTCATGATCCAGATTGACAGCTGATATTCCGTAAGTCCGTTTCGACTTTCAAACTCTGTTGGTTGCTACTGTAAAGAAGACAGTTTTTATGTAGCGCAATTGCACACCAAAATGGATCACGAGACGCTTTGACTGATTGATCATTGCTGGTTCGATTGTGTAGCGCAATTATAGAAACTCTCAAATGCTAATTTTTCGAAGGTGCGGAGCGTTTCAAGAGTCGTAAACTTCAAACTCTTAAAGCGCCACTCGGAAGCCAAGCGCAGGGCGCCAGCTTAATCACGAGCGCTGTTACGTTAAGTAAGAAATATCAAAGCTAGAGGTTATCTTATATCGAGGAGGCCCATTAACTTTTTCATTCGTTGGCATCTGAATATATCTAGAAAACAGTCTGATGTGTTTGTAGCATTCGATTTCAAATGGTGTTGCAGTGGATTTGGAATTCATTCAACTTCTCTACAGCAATTGGTAACACGACGATGGTGAAACCAGAGCTCCAATGCTACAGATTCGGAAATGGTTTCAAATGCCTTCAATAAGCGTTTCTATTCAGATCTATATACGCTTCGATTCAGATCAGTATACACTTGGATTCGGGTCTGATGATAGTCATAGCATCAAAGGTCTACCATCGAATCGATGATAAGTTCATTAACATTCATCTAAATTTCCTATTCATACCTGTCTACCTATCATCTTTGTTACGTTGGTAAATCGATTTGATGATATCCATAATGACGACGACTTTATTCCATCCAGAATCCATTGTACTTCTCCATTGTAACCAATCACAGCTCAATCGCACGGTACTAGGCTACTATTGAAAAGAGGTCACCATTACCTACATAGTAACTAAGAGATAGTAACTGATATGTATCTCCGTTTAACAGCGAACATCCTAATCGCACGGCTACTATCCTACTATTACAGAAAGAAATCACAATTTGCATAGTTACTAAGATCTAGCAACTGTCGTGTTTCTTCATAGTAGCTGCGAACAGCTTAGTCGCACGGCTACTAATATGCTACTACTATTCCAACAGAGTAGCCCCAATGCTTGCATAGTAGCCTAACTAAAGGCGGTCCAACTGAAAGCACACCTTAGCACATCAGTCAGCTGCTCACCTTGGACGGGCTAAGCCTACGTGTGCCTCGAATGCGGGCTTACCTTCCAACAGACATCCCAGCTAGTACTAGACTCTGTATACTGTGTGTATGTATCTCTCCAGTGGAGGGAAATAGGCGTCGATCCACTTGGGGCAGAGGGATCTGTTCCCTCTGTATTTTATGAAGTAATTTATTTTGTTGATATTTTGTGATGTTCGAGGCCTCCAGTGGGTCACGGCTTGCATATTCATATTAATATTTATATGAAAATTAATATTCCTGTTGAATACAATAGTTTCACGCAGAGGCTCAAAACCTTGTCTTAGCAACGCACCTTCAGAAAGGCTCATTTAGGTATTTATTTATGCACGAATATGTCAGAAAAAGGTGTTTTAATGTTTGAAAAGTTCGAAATATCTATTGTGTCATATCTTCAAGATCAACTAATCAATTGCTTTATTAATTGACTGATTGTTTCGTTTAGATTATTCCACTAGTAACATATTACAAAATTCTATTACAAGTTACATAATTATTTAATGGATCAAGTTATTTAAATTTCATTCATGGCATCTGCGTAACTGATACCTGCGGATTCTGCCTCTTTTTTCATTGTTTTTTGTTTCTACTTAGTTTCTACCCATTCTACCATGATTAATGAATAAAAATCTATACACTATGCTAGTACCAGTCCTAAGCTAGAACAAAAGAGGGCAACGTCAACGGCTCTGGCGTGCATCAGATGTAGTTAAACACCGGAAATTACATCTGGTCAGTGCTTCTTTAGTGTCACCGATATATCCCCAAAATACATTATCCGTGAGTTCCTATTCAAACGTGTGAGCATCGATGTTTCATAATAATTGATTAGCTTCACTGGGCTTGTGCCGCCATCTACCGCGGCCAATGTAACCAACACAGAGTGATTGCGTACAACTACCATAGATAAGAAATCCTTGGTGTTCGTGGACGTATTACGGTCGGTTACAAAGATAAGACTAGCTAAACGCGATCCACTGAGGCAGGCCATCATTCAATCCTGTAGACGTACAACAGATGGCGAACGCTATCTGGGCAATCGCATCACCACCTCTAACAGAAGATGCGGATGGGAGGAAGCAGAGGCTCTGGTACAGACGCTGAACTCTATCTAAACAATCTCATCCGATTTACGTCCACAGAAGATGCGGGGCTGCAGCAGCATGTAGATGATGGAACCACGCTTTCTCTGCATCCCAGATACAGGTCTTGAGGTTGGTTGGTTGCTGTTTTACGACATCGTGTCATAACAAAGATGATTAGCGTCGCCCTCCTCCTTTATCCTAACTTAGGCTCGGTACTACCAGAGTACGAGCAGTGCTCCTGATCGATCCAGTATAAACATTTGGGCCTGCGAGTGCATTAGGCGCTTTTAGGGAAACGAAAAGCATATCGTCAATATTTTTCGTTTGTTATCGAGGTAACCAGGTAAACAATGTGATTTTAAGATAAGACCCACACCTGAGTGCATGCAGATCCTAAGACGATAATACTCCAAACAATCTGCTATGCTTTGTCTATCGCATGCTTTGTTTTGTCTACCTGAATAACAGGAATGCATGAAGGAAGGAAGGAAGGAAGGAAGGAAGGAAGGAAGGAAGAAAGGAAGGAAGGAAGGAAGGAAGAAGCGAAGGAAGAAAGGAAGGAAGGAAGGAAGGAAAGAAGGAAGGAAGGAAGAAGCGAAGGAAGTTCATATGGTAATCAGGTCGTTATCATATTTTCCCTTGTAGTGCTTCTGTCGATTTCTATGCGATAGTTGTTCTGAGCCGTGGGCCTGAATCCGTGCCATGAACATCTTATAGACTTTGCAGAAGAAAAAACATATAAAACACACAGCTAGGCATTCCATGAACTAGATTAGAAGACTCTTCCGAACGAATGTCTCGCCCAAAAACCATCTACGTCTGTCTGTTTGTTTGCCTGTCTCTTCCTCTGTCTCTTGCTCCACTTGCCACAGTTGCTCCATGTCTCAATATCTGTCTCTTTCTGTCTCCCTATGTCTACCATTTGGTGTGTCTGTCTCTGTGGCTCTCTTTTTCTATCTCTGTCTATCTCTGTCTCCGTCTGTCTGTCTCTTTCTGTATACAAGCGTAAAATAAATGTCTGTAAACAGCATATATATATATATTATATGAATCAATGAATTAATGCAGCAGAGGGTCATCTATTTGTTCCCCCGTCACGAAACATGGAATCTCTGCAGTGGTCGGTCCCTCATTCTGGAGCTGGCTCCCATGCAATCTGTGACATGAACTTCTTTCTTTCAATGCCTCAATTTCGCAAGTGGTTGAAGACCATTCTGTTCGACCGTGTTATTGCGTAATCAGATCCGGAGCACCTTTGATGAGTGCTTTCGAAGAGGCGCTATATAAATATGCGCTTACACATTTAATTACTGCTGATGTCGATGCAGAGTTTAACGACGTCTTCTGTCTGCTATTGCTGTTGATGTCTTTAGATTTAATTTCTAATTTCTTTTTTTCTCGTCTAAATCTCTTGGTTTCCGTTTAAGTGTTTAACAACATCTTTCAGCAAATACATCAAATCTTGCGCAGGAAAGTTTACGAAGATATTTATAGCTTAACTTTAAACCGTTTAAAAGGTGTCTAAGTGGTTTTCTCAGCGACGTTATTCGACTGCCTCGCCCGTTGATATCAAACCTACCTCATCGTATTATTTACTTTATAGTAAGTAAATTGTGATAACGAATATATTTGAACGATGATGTTAAACTGTTTTAAAGGTATCTAAGTGGATCAATGAATCAATTGATTAGCTAATCGTGAAGATATGACATACTATTACAAGCTGTCTGTTATGTTAGTAGTTAACTAGTTAAGATTGTTTCAATTGCATAACATGTAAATGTGCAGCGCAGTGCGTTTGTCAGGCGCTAAATTAAAGAAAAGATATTATTACTAAACGTTACATCTTTAAAAAAATTAAGACACCTTTTTCTGCTGTCTTCTTGAAAAAATAAATAAAATTAAGGCAAAGTTGATTGAGTGAAGAAAGAGCTTTACATTTAATAATATTGATGCTTTGATTGTCATGTTGATATCACTATTTCTGTCTGTACTATCTTCTTGATCTGTAATAATAGTTGTTATGAGATTAATGAATATGTTGCAAAAATACATGATATTAGTGAAATTGTAAAAAACTGTTTCGACACCTTTAATGGTGTTGTTCGGATGCTATAAGTTTCTTGTTCTGATTGTATTGTATATTTCTGTATTGTCGTCAACGGCCTTTGATGTCATAAGACGACGTTAAACTGTGGTGAAATAAAAAAAAAAAATGATTGAGTGATAAAATCAACATTTAATAATATTGATGCTTTGATTGTCATGTTGATATTGACTATTGAATCTGTTTGTACTATTCTTGATGGACTAAGAATATTGAACATTGATTGATTGTAAATGTAAAATTGATAGCTTGATGTTAATTTAGAGATAGATGTGATGCTCTGCAAATATTGTAATTAAGAATAAGAATTAGATTAAAATTGAGGAGAAAACAGTTATTAATAGAGCCTATATGGCCGCCAAAAAAATTAATGAAAAGCCTGTACGGCTAGAAGATTAATTTTGTTTCTTTTTAATATCAAAAAGAAGGAAAAAAAGGAGAAAAAAAGAACAACCACCTGTCAAATTTCATCGTTACAACTTCCTGTCAGAAAAGAAGCAAAGACAAGAAAAGAGAAAGAATTCTGATGAAAAACATTATTCGAAAATGAACTTAAATACGTCAAAAACTTTAAAGTCGTCAATATCCTTTCAGAAATAGAATCCAAGACGGAAAAAAGATAAAGAAAACTGATGAAAACACTACACGAAAATGAACTGAAATGCATCAAAAACTTTAAAGACGTCAACGGCCTTTGTTGCTAAAAGATGTCATTAAACATTGGATAAATAAATAAAATAAATTGATTGAGTGATTATTCGCTTACAGTGTTCTGAGTGAATGCGTTATTGTTGTGTAGAGCTGTGACACTTATGTTGCTAATTTACTTGTCGTGTTCCTAAGTATGCATAGTCTAGTCAAATTAAATCTAATTCAATCACCATAAAGGCGATTAGGCTGGAATGGTATGGTCAGATGGACAAAAGGAGGACTAAGAGAGGGAGACAGACAGACAGACACACAGACAGACAGACACACAGACAGACACACAGACAGACAGATAGAGGATGTATCTCCCAGGAAAGGTGAGCTAAACTACAGAGCTGGAGTGTAGGTGTGAATAAAATTAACTGGGGTAGACGTCGTATGGGTGGGTGTGGGAATGGGGAAGGCCAGATGATGAAACGAACACATAGATCATCAATTCTACTTCCCGCATCACTTGCATCCGAGACAGCTGCTGCTCTTCGTAGTCTATAATTAGATCGGTTGCTGAGCTTAGTACGTGTGCACCGCAGCTGCAGCTCAACCTCGAAGGAGATGTATTGTGTACACATGTCCATCTATGTAACATCTCATTACAGAACGTTTGAAGGCACGCGAAGAAATGCACGCAGAACATGAGAGTACAGATTCATGGGGTTGGTCGAGAATTACATTTATAGTCCTATTCTTAGAATATGTTTTATTTTTGTTGCTTTGCATGGAATTGTGGGATACCAATAGGTCAGGAGGTCAAGAAAAGGCGTTGTACGCGTGAAAGAAGAAAAAGAATGTTAAGAAGACGAATGTTTGGTAGAATGTTAGGAGGAATATTAGGAAGAATAATGTTAAGAAGAAGAATGGTATGAAGAGGAATGTTGAGAACAAGAATGCTAAGAACAAGACTGTTAGGAACAAGAATGAGAAAAGAATGGAAAGATGAGAAAGACGTTGAACAAGAAGAAGGAAATGAGAGAAGAGGAGGCGGTGGTGGAAGAGAACATGAACAAGAAAAACGAGAAACTCTAACCTTGATGGGTGATCACGGCTAAAAACTGTCGGCGACTTCATGTTCTTTGTTTCGGCATATGCAACGAGAAATCTCGAAACAAATTTGATGAGTACAACTTTCATCACTAGGATGATATAGAAGATCTGATCAAGATAGACTGTCTTTCTTAAATAAATGCGAGACGATATTGATTGTACACCAGGGTGCGGTTGGCAATTCGTTTATTAAGGGATATAACTTATTTACTTACTAACTAACTTATTTGTCGCGAAAGACATTTATTGTCACGATGCTATATATACTTTAACTGTGTTTATCAGAGTATAATTGTATATGCATCAAAGTGCGATTAGTAATAGGTTAATAAAGAATATACTAACTTACTTACTTACTTACTTTAATTGCCTACGTGAATTTCAATCCCTGATCTCTTAGTCGACAGTTCATCACCATAACCACTTCACTATAATTGCGCTCTTATATGGCTACGTTTGATGACGTTCGTTTAGCGACGCCTTCATAACGAAGATGGTTGGTCTCATAACAAAACAGCGCAAGGGCGAACTTAACAATCTGCCGCCCAAAAGCCGAGTTTTTTCTTGGCCAACATACTTTTTGCCGATGTCACAAGATGTGGTTATACTCTGGATCCAACGATGTTATATATAAAAATTATTAATGTAAGGGAAACGTCAGTGATGCTGGAAACCGTAAGATGCTAAACACTGAATAAAGAATCTTTCTAATTAAACACCCTTAAAACGCTGTAAAACGTTGTTATAAATAGGTACAGATGGGATCGACGTTTAATATGTGAGGAAGTTTCATATCTAGTATAAATTCAGTTAGCAGCGTTACCACTCCTTGGGTTTTTTTCCAAGATCTTGGTTTTTTTTGATCCGACCTTGGGTTCTGGGTTATTTCCTGAAGACCTTGGGTTTTTTCCTTGGGTTTTTATTTCACGTAAAAATTCAACTTTCCTCTCCTAAATAATTAAAATCGTACAAAATGACAGTGATAATAAAATAAAACAAAGATAATTGATTGTCCATTACGGTCTGGATGATCGAGATCAATAAAAGTCTTAATATTTGTGCAGCGTGGTCTATGCTATTGCTAAATATAGAACTTAGTATAGCTCTAAATGCAGATTACATGATTTGCATCATTGCTCTTTTTCCGGAAGTCAAACTTTTGCCGCTTTGCGCGTTCGAAATAAAGTCAAAGTCTAAAATATTATATTTTTTACTTTAAGTAATTAAGTTTAAACATTAAATCAAAGTAAAAAATTGGAATGTGTGATAGAAGTAATAGTTCCAGCGATTCGGACTATGATGAAAAGAAAAACAAAGTCAACAAACGTAGTAGCAGCAGTGTTGCTAGTGTTACTACTGTAGTGCAACATATCCAGCTAAAAAAACGAAATTATGGTATCAGCAGTCATTTAATAACAATTGGCTTCAAGATCCGGAGCTCAAGGATTGGATTGAAGCTGATTCTAAAGACAGGTTTGTGGTCAGGTGCAAGGTATGTGACTTTAGTCTCTCGAATATAAACAAATCGTCGCTGTTAGAGCAGAAAATGACACAGAAACATGTCAAGAATTTTGAATTTAAAAAAGACATGACAAATATCAAGACGTTCTTTGTAACTCCCAAGACACCTTCGTTAAGAGAACAAGTGGCCAAAGCCGAACTCCTTCATGTTGAATTTTGGTTTAAATTGAGCAATGATCACATGAAATTCGGACTTTTGTCAAACTTTATGTGTGGACTCATGGCTCTGCCACACTCGTCGGCATGTGTTGAGAGAATTTTCTCACAGGTAAATATGGTCAAGACTGCTCAAACGAACAAACTGCATGCTGAAACTGTTGCCAGCCGTCTACTTGCTAAACAAGCAATTGCTAGAGACGGTGTCGACTGCCATGCTTGGACTCCTTCCAAGTCTTTGGTTGCAGATGTTGCTGAAGGACGTTGTCATCAGCGTTACAGTGAGAGACAAAAACTTACAAAAATGCAGGTAAGCACAACTTTGGTTACATTACCTCCTTCTGAAGAAGAAGATGTTTATGACGTTATTGGCGTATTGAAATAAACATTTGAGCGTTTTAAGGTTTGAAAATTTGAAATTAAATAAACAAACTTCATTTGAATCATATGACTTGATTGCTACATTAATTCGTCATATTTTCAATTAACATTTTCAAATTTTGACCAATAGAACAAAAAGTTTATTTTAAAAACCGGTTTAATTGCATTATATTATAATATTTATCATTTATAATATATGATTTATTAATTATTATGTTATTATTCCCCTTAATGTTTCAAAATTTTGCTGAAAAACTGATCTTGGGTTTTCTTGGTTTTTTTATCGTCTGATCTTGGGTTTTTTATTTTTATTGAGTGGCAACACTGGAGTCAACGGCTCTAGTAGCAGTTAGCTGTCGTTAAATACACTCAAAAGTATTTCACATGGTATCCTATCATTTGGTCGAAAGTCATTGGTCGAAATCATTTGGTCGAAATCATTTGGTCGAGGCTGGGTCCTGGGATTCGTGCAAATCCGGTGAGTTTTTTTAGGGGGGGTACCCTATGTGGTGTGTGGTTTGACATTTTACATTGAAGGTCCTCTTCTCCTCTTCCAAAGTTTGTTTTCTTTTCAAAGACTAATCACTAATCAACAGGTGACGGATTGTGCTTTACACAAAATATACAGAAGAATAGGGAAAAGTCCAATGTTGTTTATCTCTCCTATTCGCAGTGATGAGTCATGATGGGGTGACCTATTTACACCAGTCACACAGCCGCATTCCAACAGGCTGTCCAAGACAACATGTGGAAATTATTAGTATGCCTGCCTCTTTGAGCGACATCTTCGCCCGCCAATTCTCGCTCAACGGGTGCACGCAAAAGCAAGCATCAGTGTGTGTGTGTGTGTGTGTGTGTGTGTGTGTGCTGTGTATGTATATGTATGTGGCGTGTGTGTGGGTATAATACTTGTTGTGAAATAGATACATATATACAGAGACAAAACATAGCAAACTGATTCACACTATCTTGGTTTTAAGACAAGGGAATAAAAATATCTATGAATTAATACTCCTTCGCCCGCCAATTCTCGAGAGCAGTGGGAGGCCTTCCCGCGCATTCCCACCCACTTTAACCCCGAGTACAGTCGTTTAAAGCAGTCGGCGTTCTGTTTCTATTGTCGATTGTTCACCAGTAAAACTGCATCATCACTGCTTGGCTTCCCGATTCGGTAGTTGAATCCTTCTTGCTTGGTTTGTATACCATTTGTAAACTATGTCTGCTAATAATATTTATTGTGTCTGGTCAGCAATCTGTTTACCCTAAGGCTTGTGCCTTGTGGCGTTCTTGGATATTGAATGTGTTTTCTAGTTTTTATATTAATTTCAATAAATGTCGGGTTTGCTAATATTATCTGTAGTCAAACTCAAATACGGTTCAAACTACATCTTAAACCTCGGGGTAGCACGGTCCTTGCACGGGGACCTTAAATGGTGTGGCGTCCAATCGAACGGGCGAGCAGTGATGAAGGATGTAAGCCAATCAATTCATTGAAAAATGAGCAGGTTCGAGGCCGTCGGTCACTATATGAAAACGCGAACATTTAACATTTAGCTACGAGTCACAGTTAGCTCCTATCACCGCTGAAATAATAGAACAATTTGGTTCCTCTGACAGCTTAAAATGCCACCATTACAGTATGGAAATTCAAAAAAATTTAAAGTGGGGAGGGGGCACATCCCCCTCCCCAAACCCCTCCCCCTGCTCGGCGCTCCGCGCCTCAGCGATCGTCCTTCGGACGCTCATTTCTCTGTCCTCCTATACCTTGCCCCCCCAACCTTGAAGCTCTGGCGACGCCACTGGTCGAAAATCATTGGTCGAAATCATTTGGTCGAAATCATTTGGTCGACGATGAAAACATCGAACGATCAAAAGTCGAATGATCGTTTGGTCGACAATCAAAAAGTCGAACGATCAACAGATCGACAATCAAAAGGTCGAAAATCAAAAGATCGACATTCAAAATGAAGCATGTTTAAGAGAATTCCGACGATTTTACTACAAGTTTTATCATTTGTATGCTGATTCAATGCTAAGGCTAGTTTTATACATCTATATACATCTACTTCGACCTTTTCATCGTTCTGATGCATTGACAGATTTCGCACCTTTCGTCTTACAGTCTGTTAGGCCTATACACTCTCCTTGATTTATTGGCTAATTAATGTTGATTTCATATCACTTTCTGTAGTTCACAACCTCCCTCTCTCACAGACTGATCGGGGTTCAAGTGTGTATGTGAGTGTGTGTCGGACTGTGTGTATGTATGTTTGAGTGTGCGCACTTGTAGTAAAATCGTCGGAATTCTTTAGACATGCTTCATTTTGAATGTCGATCTTTTGATTTTCGACCTTTTGATTGTCGATCTTTTGATCGTTCGAATTTTTGATTGTCGACCAAACGATCATTCGACTTTTTGATCGTTCGATTTTTTCATCGTCGACCAAATGATTTCGACCAAATGATTTCGACCAAATGACTTTCGACCAAATGATAGTAAACCATTTCACATTTAGCCGAACGAACTTTTCTCTAAAATTCTGTCTATTCTCAGTTCCTCCATTTACCCACCGTCATCTGCTTCATCCTCCTCTATTCATCACCCCACAGGATTCGCACTCCAAACTGAAGTTTCACCTCTTCAAGAATTCCTAACCTAATCCATCCGATCATCTGTCTTCAACGAAACTCGGGTAAGCAACCTCTCTGCCTACACTTCCCCTTCTCTCTGATAGTTATCCTTGGACTTACACCGGGCATCAATCTCTGGACAACATTCTGATGCTCTGATACGAAGCAGCGCTCGTGAATAAGCTGGTGCCCTGCGCTCAGCTTTACTGTAACAGTAGGGTTATAGACATTTTGAGTTTAAGATAACGATTGCAATCTACCATTCTTCGAAACATAACCGTTGTGATACGGGAGCGAATTGTTTATAAGTTCTGTTGAAGAATGTATAATAAAATACAGCCCGTAAAAACAAAGTTTTTTACTATATCCATCTACTATCCTATAATGCTTCTTATGAAGCAGTTACCTCTACAAATATATAGTCCGCGTTCATTTTACATCATAGCGTGCGTTTAATGAGGCAGCGCGCCCGTTTTTGTTGCGGCCAATGGCAACGCTGGCCAATGGCAACGCTGCGTATCGGAAAACTTGATTCCCCGATTCGAAAAGTTGAGTCCCCGATTCTATAAGCTAGCCTTTTTGGGGGAGCTGAAAGTTTTATAGAATGAAGTGTCTGCGAGGGCGAGTCTATCTGCCAAGTTTCAGGACGATTGAATGATTGTAAGTGATCGAATGAGTCGTCGCAAGATTTGACTTTTTAGCCTGTGGCTCAAACATACATACATTCAAGATTTCCGTAAGTTAAAGTAGATGGATAAAAATACCAAAAGTAGAAAGTGGCGTATGGGAACATTTTGTCTACGAAGCCGCACGACAAAAGTCGATGTTGTGTTCACACCGTTGCTGGCAAGGACGTTGAAAACCACGAGTGTGGCACGCTAATAATTATTGTCGGAAGTGTTAATCTGGAACGTCGTGTTTTCCTTAAAGTAAACCGACAATACGTTAAATTGCATTGATTTGCTGCATAAATATTTCTGGTAACTATTCAGAATACTTGTGGTCAGTGTGTCATTATAGTCATGACTTTTGAGAAAAATAATTAATGCTATAACTGAAAAATAAAGAGAAATAACTGAAACTGTAACTGAAAAATAAAAAAATAACTGAAACTGAAAAATCTGATTTCAGTTAACTTTTACTCTAACTTTAACTGAAAAATCATAAATTAGATAACTATAACTGTAACTGTAACTGAAAACCATAACTGAAATAACACTGGAGGCATCTTGAGAACATTACGACATGAACCCAAAGGCTTCTGAAATAATTGTACGCATGCAAACTCTGCCACTGTACTCTGGTAATGCCAGTCTCGGGCCTATAAAAAGAAGGAGGTCGACGCCAACCCTCTGACGGCGATAGGTATGAATGAAAGATCTCCACTGTCCTCGGCCATCATCAAGTCAAGTGTTCCAGACGTTGTCTATCCTTCGTAGTCTTCGCCTGCCTTCGTTCCTTTTTCATTGCCCTACTCATCTGATGTGTGTCTATTTCGAAGTTTTTATTTCACACGCTGTAATATCTTGTACTTCTCTTTATGTCTGATGATGTAATGCCCTCATTTATATTGTCTATCCTGCGCTGTCTTTTTCACCCTTTATTTCTATTTCCTTCGAATCGTGCATTTAGTACATTGTGTGAAATCCTGTAAACTTGGTCCTGAGGCTCTGAACAACCACACCATCTGTCAGCTGTTGACGGAAATCCGTTCGTTGGTCCTACGTGTGTGCATGGGCCCGCCAGTGGTGACTCTTCTATAGCTTACTGTGCATTGTATTGCTAACTGGTGTAATAGTCTACTTGTAACTGACATTTAACATAGAATAGATAGTGCCTCTGATTTGCTTTTTGCTCTTCGAGCGGCACTATATAAATGCACAATCGTAATTTTTACAAAATATTTCAGAGACTCCGATGAACAACTTTGTATACAGAATATGCACCTCTTATTAAAGGTGTTTTATTCGAGCTTTGTATTTCACTTCTTGACCTACAAACGTGAAGGGGCCTGATTGCAACACTATTTCGTTTAAAGAGGAAACTACAGTTGTGGCCAATTCATTGGAAACTTCTACAAGATAAGACTTTTCCTGTGGTAAAATTATCTTAACTGAGCAAATTGAGCTTGTACTTCATTATAAAACTAAAGTAGGCTTGGCGACCGTAGGCTTGGCACCCCTAGGCTTGGCGACCGTAGGCTTGGCATCCCCTAGGCTTGGCAACCGTAGGCTTGGCACCCCATAGGCTTGGCACCCCCTAGGCTTGGCAACCCGTAGGCTTGGCACCCCTAGGCTTGGCGACCGTGAAGCAGGCAACCCGTAGGCTTGGCACCCCATAGACTTGGCACCCCTAGGCTTGGCACCCCCTAGGCTTGGCACCCCCTAGAAGCTTGGCAACCTCTAGGCTTGGCACCCTCTGGGCTTGGCACCCTGGAGGCTTGGCGACCGTAGGCTTGGCGACCGTAGGCTTGGCACCCTAGGCTTGGCAGCCCGTAGGCTTGGCACCCCCTTGGCTTGGCGACCGTAGGCTTGGCACCCCTAGGCTTGGCAACCTCTAGGCTTGGCGACCGTAGGCTTGGCGCCCCTAGGCTTGGCGACCGTAGGCTTGGCATCCCCTAGGCTTGGCAACCCGTAAAGCTTGGCACCCCCATAGGCTTGGCACTGATAGGCTTGGCAACCCGTAGGCTTGGCACCCCCTAGGCTTGGCGACCGTAGGCTTGGCACCCCATAGGCTTGGCGACCGTAGGCTAGGCATCCCCTAGGCTTGGCAACTGTAGGCTTGGCACCCCATAGGCTTGGCACCCCCTAGGCTTGGCGACCCGGCTTGGCAGCCCGGGCTTGGCACCCCTAGGCTTGGCGACCGTAGGCTTGGCAACCCGTAGGCTTGGCACCCCCTAGGCAGCAGCCTCTGGGCTTGGCGACCGTAGGCTTGGCACCCCTCTGACTGGCGACCGTAGGCTTGGCGTCCCCTAGGCTTGGCAACCCGTAAGCTTGGCACCCCCATAGGCTTGGCACCCCCTAGGCTTGGCAACCCGTAGGCTTGGCACCCGACCGTAGGCTTGGCAACCCGTAGGCTAGGCAGCCTCTGGGCTTGGCGACCGTAGGCTTGGCACCCGTAGGCTTGGCACCCCTAGGCTTGGCGACCGTAGGCTGGAAGCACCGACCCTAGGCTGTCTTTTAAACGGCAACCTCTAGGCTTGGCGACCGTAGGCTTGGCACCCCTAGGCATTGTAGGCTGGCGACCGTAGGCTTGGCAACCCCTAGGCTTGGCACCCCCATAGGCTTGGCACCCCCTAGGCTTGGCAACCCGTAGGCTTGGCACCCCGTAGGCTTGGCACCCCCATAGGCTTGGCACCCCCTAGGCTTGGCACCCCCTGGGCTTGGCAACCCAGGCCTTGGTGATAGAGTCCTACCCCCTGTCCAGCTGGGTATATATACAGTCAGCCATAGAACTAAAAACCGTCAAACATGGAAGTTTCCATTCAATTGGCCACTAGTGTATTTCATTTAAGGATACCACAGGGTTGTGAGAGCGACCGGAAAAGATATGGGTAAAGAAAACCAAGGAAAATGTCAGATGATAATTCGTCAGTAATGCCGTTGGACTCAGAGTTAAACATAATAAATTTCTGATTTTAGATTAATCGGGCTTAAATAAACTGATTTCCCTGCTACTTAGCTTTTTGCTTGCAGGAAATCCGTAGACTCAGAGTTAGAACATAATAAATTTCTGATTTTAGATTAAGAGGGAGAGAATAGAGAGAGAGAGAGAGCTACTTAGAGAGAGAGCTTGCAGAGAGAGAGAGAGAGACCTCGAGAGAGAGAGAGAGAGAGAGATAGGACAACTAATTGCAATATTATTGTTAAGTAAATTATACGCGCAAGTAGGGTTGACATCAAAGGCAGTCTAATAACGTCGTGAAGAACCGCCACTTAGACACCTTTAAGACGGTTTAACACTAAGGTATAAATACTTCTGTTAGAGTTACTTAATAGTAATAGTTAATACTTAATAGTGCTGAAATCTGTAATAAAAAAGGATTTCACTTTTACACTTATTTGTTAAAACTGATGCTAAGTGTTTGTTTGATAGCATCAGATGTCATAATCATAATATAAATATGACATGATATTTCTTATGGTCTTTGATCTATGATAATGCTCGTTTGTAGACTTTTGGTGGATATGCTATAACAAATATACATGCTGTGGATATGTTAGAGTCCTGTTATAAATATTTGCATATATTATGATAGTATTGTGTGATTGAAATGATCAAATAATTAAGTAAATGTACCAAAAAATTATAAATTTCATGTCTTACTTACATTTGTGACAAATATCAATTAAGCTGTATTAATAAAATTAAATGTAATAGATTGAAAATCTCGGGTGAGGTTTCGGTTCTCTCTTATTATCAACGCAGTTGCCTGCGATCATCAAGTACGGGTCTTCTAGCTGAGCCACGATGCAGAACAGTTATGGGCTCTCGTGCATTCCACGCCTCTGCTCCAAGGGAATGGAATCAACTACCACTTTCTCTTCGTAGCTCAACTTCACTTCCTTCCTTCAAAAAGCGGCTCAAAACTCACTATTTCTCCTTGGCTTTTCAAGGATTTAGAAATCTAAGTGCATCTTCACCTGGCGGCTGACTATCCGCGCCTCAGATTCACATTTCGGTGTGACCTTGCGCGCGTTACAAATTTATTTAATAATAATAAATAATAATAATAATAACGCAGTAGCATAATAAATTATAAAGAATTGTCATATTCACTGTTTGAATATATTTCTTTAATAATGCTTAAATTTTACTGATTGATAACTTCTTGAAAATTCAAAAGTGGAATAAGAGTGTCATATTAAAATTTTGTGTCTTATAAATTTGTAAAATATATAATTGTCATTGAAATAAATGGATTAAGAATTAAATGTACATTAGGAATGGTGATGAAGAATTAATTTTAAGAAACATTTCTTGTATACGACAATTGCTGCTACAAAATATTATTGTTGAATTCGCATCAGATACCACATTGCATGTATCAAAGACGTTATGAACAATATTTTTTATGTCGTTAAACAATGAACATTAATGCCATTTTAAGGTTATGTTTGGACAGTCTTAAATGGTGTCTTTTGGACGTTATGAATTTATTTTCACTGTACTGTATATGTTGTAAATTGTCGTCAACGGCCTCTGATGTCATATGACGACGTTAAACCTTGGAGTAAATAAATAAACTTAATAGTTATTTTGATGATGCCGAAAATAGGCCTACTGAAAACTGGGCCTAATTCAGATTTAACCGAAACGAACTTTCATCTGAATATCGCCTATGCTCAGTTCCTCCATTAATACCGCCGCTCACCCAGCGTCATCTGCCTCAGGCTCCTCTACTCATCACCGCACAGGATTTCCATTCCAAATTGAATTCTCACCTCTTCAAGAATTCCTACTCTAATCCATCCGATCATCTGCCTTCAAAGCTTTCTCGTCCTCAACGAAACCCGCCTTAACAGCTGTTCTGCTTCCCACTCTTTCTTTTGTCTTACAGTCATGCAATGGACATCGATCTCCGGACAACCCTCTGAGGCTTTGATACAAAACAGTGCTCGTAAATAAGCTGGTGCCCAGTATAGTAGCGCTGTAGAAATTTTGAGTTTGCGATCTACCATTCTTCAAAACAGAAATGTAGGGATAATGGAGCGAATTGTTTATAAGTTCTGTTGATTGATAAACACAACTCTACTCTGCATGTACAAAATACAAGTTCAATTTGGACACATTGAAATAGATGACAATATGGACTATAATATTCGCCAATCGGTTTCAGTCGTTGGATACATTACAAGTGTGATTCTAAGTGTAAAGAAATTTTCAAACGACACAGACTTAATAATTTATAACCATTGCCCCTATCCTTGAGAAATGGGGAGGGCGACGATAATGTTCTTTGTTATCACACAGCGTCGTTAAACTGAAACTACTACTACTACAATGTCCTGACTCACTTTGTAAGTGTAGAGAAATTTCCTGACGATATCAACGGCCTCTGGTGCAGTAAATTTGATTGAATTAATTAAATTAAATTAATAAAAATAATAATTTATAACCACTGTCCGTACTCTGGTAGTGCCATTCCCAAGCCTAGAGAAAGGAGGAGAGTGACGCTAATCACGTTTGTTGTGACACAGCGTCGTTTAACAGAAACTAACCAACCGATCTATAACTATAACTCATTCCGCCATTGCCCGTAATCTGGTATGCCAGTCCCAAGACTGCATAAAGTAGGAGGGAAACGTTAATTATCTTTGTTATGACATGGCGCCGTTAAACAGAAACAGAACAATACTATATACTGACGATAATTACGATAAAATTTAGAACGATACGAAATGTTTTCCTATCGATATCATAGACAATTGACGACGCAAGATGCCGTTAAGCACTGTAGAAACTACTAAACAAAGAAATAAATAGTTGAACTTTAGACGCCTTTAAACGCGTCTAAAAAAACTGATTTTCCTGCAACTACAGTGAGCCCTTTTGTTTGCGGAAGAAATCTTCTGGCGATACGATAAGTAATTGCAATTAGAAATTAAATTATACGACGAGGTAGGGTTGACATCAACAGATAAATGTTTGAATACAATAAAATTATAATCAATGTCCAACGCAGTAAAATACGTCGCTGACGAACCTTCATTTTAGACACCTTTAAAGCAGTTTCAGATGATGGTATATATAATTTCGTTAACGTTATTCAATCAATATCAAGCAGAATAATATCCGTAGAGTCATTGTCAACGCGTATGGCGGCCAAAAGATGTCGTTAAACACTCAAACAAATCCAACTTCAGAAAATAATCCTCCTCCTTTCTCCAGCAGTGGCAGTACCAGTCCCAAACCTGAAGAAAGAAGGAGGGCGACGCTAGTCATCTTTGTTATGACGCAGTGTCGTTAAACAGCAGCTACCCAGATTTAGAAAAGAGAAAAACAAATGAAAATACAAAATAAATCTAAAGACATCAACAGCAATAGCAGACATAAGACTTCGTTAAACTCTGCATCAAATGTGTAAGTGAACATTATATAGCACCTCTTTGAGAAAATTCATCAGAGGTGATTCCGAACTTTGATTGATTATTATGCAAGACCACAAACGAACAAAATGGTCTTCAATCACTTGCGAAATAGAGCCATTGAAAGAATGAAAGAAGAAACTCATAATTGTGACGCCAGGGATCAAAACCCGTAACTTGTCGCTTCCTAGATACTGAGCTAGACGCTGAAATAGGCGAGAGGAGTAAAAAATGTAGAATATTCTTCAATTCGGCAGTTGCCTGTGAATTTGCTGTAACTTGCAAAGTAGTATTCCGATTTTGATGCCGTTTGTTTTATTCGACATAGTATATAGCCTTGTATTGCACAGAAAAATTGCAGAATAATCAAGTAATGGTTGCTGAGGAATTTAATGATATGAATATTCCGAAACTTTTTATTCGATTTTTTCACTCTATACCAATAAAAGAATCAAACGCACATAACTTCAGTTAGAAAAAAGATATTTTCATTCTGTAAAAAGTGTTTTGAAGCAGATTAATTGTAGAATATGACTGAATAAAAAGATCAGAAACCGACATGTGACGGGTTTTGACCTCTGGCGTATGCAATCTGCGACACTGGAATACACGAGCTTCGCTTCGTGTATTCCAGTGTCGCAGATTGCATACTGTATATTGAATTGTCATTGTGTAAGTACTCTACGGGGGAACAACAGGATGTGTTGGAGAACGAAGAGATCTGCGACCAGACATTGATTACACGGGAATTCACAGCTCTAAGGCAGGATTTGAATTGTCAAATTTAAAACGCGAAGGGTTGATACAATTCTTACATGAACAGAATTTGTTACGTATCTAAAACCGGTAGCGGTAGGCCTATGCGCGATAAACAAATTTTAAATCATTTTATCCAACGTTATTCAATAATGTCATTTTCTGTATTGTCGTCAACGGCCTTTGATGTCATAGGACGACGTTAAACTATGGACAAATAAAAATTCAATAATGTTCTCAGCAGGGGTGTCGAATTCATGTGTCATTGTCAACGGGTCTGGCAACCGCAAGATGTCGTTAAATACTAAGTAAAATGTAATCCAGATTGAGCCGCCACTGCCTGTTCTTAGGAAGTGCCAATCTTAAGCCTGGAGAAAAGAGGAGGGCGACGGTAATCGTCTTTGTAATGACGCAGTGTCGTTAAACAGCAATTAATCAGCTTTTAGAAGAGAAGAAATTAAGATAAAAATTGAATTTCAAGGCACCAACAGCAATAGCAGACATTGTTAAACTCTGCATCAACAGTAATTAAATGTGTAAGTGCACACTTATGTAGAGCATATTCGAAAAGTATCTCATCAGAGGTAATCCCGATCAATAACGATAGGAGACCACAAACCGAGAAGATGGTCTTCAACTGGTGGTGAAATAGAGACATTGAAAGAAAGAAAAAACTTCTGTCGCAGATTGCATGGAAGCCAGTTCCAGAATGAGGGAACTACCACTAGCCTACACAGCTTCCATGTTTCGTAGTGACAGTATTCTACGGTGGAACAATCGGATCACCCTGTGTTGCAAAACAAAGAGATCTGCGACCAGGTCATGAACCCCAACCTCAACAAAACAATTTCTAGCACGTAATGTAATGTAAATTTTCGAAAATTTTTAACCGACCACAAAAGCCGTCAGTGATACCAGTTTTATCAGGAATGGTATTTGAGCTCTTATAAAGGGTTTTAGGTATGCCAGTTAGTGTTCGTATAGCGACCCTGTGTCAAAGCAGTTGATTAGCGTCGCCCTCTCATTCATCCAGGCTTCAGACTTGCACCACACGAAAATGACTGCGGAGAAGTTGCCACTGGTTGGTTACTATCAGTTTGACGACATCTTATGGATACGTTCATATGGCATAGGCCCACACAATTTCGCAATATATAGGAGAAGGAATCATTTTATTAAAGGTGTTCAAATTAAAAATGCATTTCATTTAGTAGTTTATGCTGTTTAATGATCTTGTTTGGCGTCAACAGCGGCCGTTGGCGTCGATAGGATTATGATTTTTATAGAGTTTCACAGTATAACGGAAAAATGTTTCCTATTATTTGAAGCCAATGCGAAGAGTAAGAGAGACGGGGAAATTTACATTGTGTGTGTGTGTGTCCACAGTTTAACGGCAGCTTATGACAACATAGGCCGTTGCCGCCGACAAAAGATTAGTTTTGGCATATTACATTGTGATGGATCCACAGTTTAACGGCAGCTTGACAACATAGGCCGGCAGCTGGTAAATATAAGTAACGGATTGGAAAGTGTTTTAAAGGTGTGTTATGAGAGTATCTGCTATCTACGTTATTCATTCATTCATTCATTACTAGAATTTATATAGCGCCTCTTCAAGGGAACTACTCAGAGTCGCTCCCAACCCAAGCGCGGCCAAATAGGATCATTTTTAGTTGAGAGAGGAATGACTGAGAAGGGGTTCTAGGAAGGGAGCGAAGTGTCAGAGGGAGGCCATTCCAGGTCGAGGGGCCAATCACAGAGAAAGCACGGCTCTGCCTGGTGGAGGTACGAGCAACAGGGACAGAGAGAAGACCCTGTGAATCAGTTGTTTAGGTTCCACGTGTGTGCGTGGACTGCCACTGCGGACTCCTCCAGTTTTCTAGGCATGTTAGGGACACAACCGCCTGATGAAATTTATTTTGCTAATGAGAATTAATATTTTCGCCTGCGCGGATATCGCCTATTGTTAATCTTTTATTGTAGTGTCGCTATAACAATTTCTAAGTGACATTAAAAGCAATCGTTTAGAAACACATATTAGAATAAAAGGCCATTGACATCGATGTATTTCTGCAGGTTTCTGTTTTTTTAAATGCACCTAGGAAAGTTTACCGTTGGACTTCCAAACGAAACGCAATTGAAGAACATATACCTTAATTGAGGTCGTTTTAAAGGTGTCTAAAGTGATCGCTTACATTCTATAATCTAGTGTTCAAAGATATGTGTCCGGGTGCTCAGTGTTCCAATTGCATGATACCAGTTAAATGTTTTCAGGTTTTTTTATCGATGCTCGTCAATCACGTTCAATCATTCAGTCATATAGCCTGATGGCCTGTAATGTAAAGTAAAGTTGACGGTCGTTGAACATGGACGCTAGTATATGAAATAAAATCCAAAATTACACACCTTTAATAACACGTCCTATCATATGATAATATCAATACTTGCGTTATTATTTTCGTTTATAGGTGACACTCATGTCGTTAAACTATTAATAGTGCCATTTTAAATAATCACTGTTTAAACTCATTGGCATGATTCAGACGCTATAAATTGTTTGTTTTCACCACGTTGTTTTTACTGAAATATTAATAAACAACTTCTTATCAACTGTTGATTTTTGAATATGTTATGTCATAATAACAAGATGTGAGAAATTTTTAAATATTACCTATTGGTAAATGAATTTCTGTTATTATCATATTATTGTTATTCAACTTTGGTTCTTGAATATAAGATATGATTTGGTTTGATTACTGTATTACAATAGCTACTATGTTGCATGATATTCAGTAATGTGTTATAATAAGAGATCTGTGATTATAATTTTAATCTATTGAGACTTTACTTAAAACAATTATAAAACATGTATGCTTTGTTACTGAATGAACTTGTATTACACGTGTAGTATGTTAGATACATGAACAGTTTAAAAGAGTACTTCGTAAAAACATTTTATATGGATCAATTGATGTATAGTTACATAACATTGTTTAATTTGCATGACATCTTTATGTCAGAATATAGAAATCATAGACAGAGTGAGATGAACTACCTTATGTGAAATTGTAAAGCTCTGTTTGACACATTTAATGGTGTCATTCGGACGCTATAAGTTTCTTGTAAACATTGAATTGTATCTTTCCTGTATTGTCGTCAACGGCCTTTGATGTCATAAGACGACGTTAAACGTTGGAATAAATAAAATAAAGTTATGCATTTATCTTGCCTCTCAGATCATCACTGCTGGCATATTACGACGTTAAACAATGGAACAAATAAAGTAAATAATGGATTACTGTAAAGTAACGGACAACGCATCTTTCTATAGGTTTTCAGCAACTCGTAAAACATTACTTAAATTTATTTTAGGCACTTGTCACTCTGAAGACAAAATAATCTTCTGTAGAAATTCATGTGTTAGGTTTTGGCATTACCCTATTCTTCAACTTCTGTAGAAAGAGTTTTCCCTCATATAAATCTCTTGGTCCTGAGGCTCTGAACATCCAAGCCATCTGTCGACGGGAATCCGTTGGTTGGTCCTACGTGTGCGTGGGCCCGCCACCAGTGACTCTTAGAGTAAACTGTTCATTACGTTGCTAACTTGTGTCATAGTCTTCGAGCGGCACTATATAAATGCCCAATTGTAATTTTACTGAAATATTATTTAAGATACTCCGCCGAGCGAATTTATATCCAGAAGTTATACCTCTTACTAAAGGTGTCTTATTGCAACTTTATATTTTTAAAGGCACACATCTAAACTTACCCTGCCAAGGGACCTGAAAGGAACATATGTCGCTAAAAGAAGAAACTATTTCATTTTAGGAAAGTTCCAGCGTTGCAAGAGCGAGCAGAAAACATAGAGGCAAAGAAACTCAAAGAAAAACGTCATAAAGACATAAATGGTCCATCGTTAGTTTTGGCCGTTGGACTCGCAGTTAAACATAACACATTTCTAAATTAGCTAAAGCGTGTCTAAATGAACTGATTTTCCAGCTACGTAGCTTTTTGGTTGAAGTAGAAATCTGGAGACATCGAGCGAAGAAATAAATGATTGCAATTATGCCTCTATCTCTGCCTCTGCCTCTCTCCCTTCTCCCTAGCAGTCACCCTCGGACCTCCACTGGACATCGATCTCCGGACAACCATCTTAGGCTCTTATACGAAACAGCGCTCGTGAATAAGTTGGTGCCTTGCGCTCAGCTTCGCAGTAGCGCTATAGAAATGTGGAGGTTTAGATTACGATTGCGATCTAGCATTCTTCAAAACATAACCAAGAAGATATGGGAGCGATTTGGTTTAAGTGCAGTTGAAGTATAAACGCAACTCTTCTCTGCTGCATGTACACAAATACAAGTTCAAGTTAGACACCTTAAAGTAGATGCAAATATCGACTACAATAAACGCCAATGTTCAGTAGTTGGATAATGGTAAATACGGAGACATTTCCTAACGATATCGACCGCCTTTTTGCCGTAAATGTCATTGAATTGATTAAATTAAATTTTTTTAAATAATAATTTATAACCAATACCCGTAGTAACTCCGCCACTACACATACTCTTGCAGTGCCAGTCCTACGTCTGGATGAAAGAGGAGGGCGACGCTATTGTTCTTCAATGCCCTTCAATTGTATTTCGATACATGATTATAGGTGTGAACGGATACACAATCATTTTCCTCTAAAATAGATTGCTTGAGTTTCACCGTAGAACGGCGAAGGTTTCCGATACGCAATGATTCCGTGGCGAATAAATTGAACAAGAACGATTTAACTGTGATGATGATTCCAATTGTTTAACGACGTCCTTTGGCTACTATGGCCGCCGACGTCTTTGTGTTTGTATTGTATTTCCATTCTGTTCGGTCCATTGGCTCTTTTTATTGCAATTCTCTATATTTGTTTTCTTTCTTTCTCCTTTTTCTGTTTTTCTGTTGTTTTTTCTCCTTTTCTTTCCTCCTTTTCTTTTGTTTTTTCTGTGTCAATTCCAACACTCTTTTTTGGCTTATTCAGCTCTTTTTTGGCTATATCAGCTCTTTTTGTTTGGCTATATCAGCTCTTTTTGGCTATTTCAGCTCTTTTTTGGCTATTCAGCTCTTTTTTGGCTATCACAGCTCTTTTTTGGCTATATAAGCTCTTTTCAAAATGTTTACAAAGTTATTTACAGTTTTTCTATGTTTTCTATAACAACATGTACATGTAATGCTACTTGCAAACATAAGTTTCGCATATATGTGTAATATATACATGTATTATATACACATTTTATTGCAACATACATCTAATTACAATAATGTATCGTTAACATTTATTTTCATAACAGGATAACTTAATTAAACATTTCGTTCAACATTTTCCTATATAGCAATGCAATATTATTACAAAATGTAATAAAATTATTAATCGTCATAGTCAAATGATCCCTAATTACACATATAATCACACTTGTTTTGTTTTAATTGATATTTTAATCACAAGCAATGTGTTCAGTTATATGTTTGTAATAGATTTGATATGATACTAATATTTATGAGAATGATTATAATATTTTTCCTTTATTAATGATTTTAACAAGATTATATACTGTACTCTGCAAACATCCTGTATCCAGCAGAGATTTTAAATTAAATTCTGATTTATAACTATTACATTTATCTTTTAGGATAGTTGAAATATTTTCCTTATCACATTCCAATAGGATATGTTCTATACTTTCCGTTACCTTACATGTATCACAAAATCCAGTAGGGTGTTTTCTCATTTGAAATAGTCGTTTATTAGTAATGGCAACACCAAGCCTCAATCTACTAATTTGTACCTCTTTATGTCTATATGGATCAGAAAATTTTAAATTTTTAGACACAAGTGGACATATTGTTTTATAGAATTTCCCTTTATTTTCAATGTTATATTCTATTTGCCATTTATTTATTATATAGTCTTTAATAAAAGTATTCATCTCTTGTATTTCTAAATAACTTGTGGAATTAATATTATCTAAACTAAGTGCTTCCTTTGCTAATTTATCTGCTTTTTCATTACCTTTAATATCTACATGGCTTGGAATCCATACCATTTTAATTTGATTAGATTCCAATCTATTCAATTGCATCATCAGCTCATTAAACAAATTGGGTCGGGCGTCAGATTTGTTTTTCTTAATAGAAGTAAGTACACTTAATGAGTCAGAAAGTATTACATATTGACAGTTCTTATTATTCTCAGTGTTTAGTATTTAACTGTGAGGGAGCTCCAAAATATAAATAACATAGGGGAACGTATTATAAAGGTGTGTTGTTAGAGCATTTCCATTAGGTGTTTCAATTACATTTGTTCTTCTGCTCGAACATATTGCATAACATTTTCATCTTCAGACTTCAGATTTATATGGTTTTATATATTCGGTTGATCATAAACAATTTCGTATAAATAATTAATGTTCGTAAATAGCACCTTTAGTCTCCATTCGACCAGATAGTTTGAAAGATAATAATTATATTATGACCAGTGATAGGCACAATAGTACTTCTAAAATAGATTTCTATTTATAGAATAGAAATAGATTTCTATTTTCAGCATAGAAAATACTACTTTGTTTTATATTTTCCAAAAACTTTTAAACGTTTTTAAAAAGTATTTAGGGTCTTTGGAGTGACTTTGACTGAAATAGTCACTGGTGGAGCCTCGATTCACCGACAATCAGGAGACGAATATCTGTTCCATGTGCACCTGATGTCTCTAGGAATAGCCGCACGTGTGTCATCCACCATCACTGAGGGACTGCTGGGCGGTGGCGCTAACGTGTGCAACGGACGCTGTCGTCGCTCCAACATTTCCTCGCTGCTTCATCCATGTAGACTTTAAACTGGACGCTGTTTCTTAGATAGGCCTATGGATGGAAATCCGTTGGTTGGATCCACCTGTGTGAATGGGCCTGCCAACTGTGACTCTTGTAATTTTCTATTCAGTGTTTAAACGCTACCGAATGAATTTATTTTCTTAATGAAAATTAGCATGCAGACTAGCGCAGACATACCTCGCACTAGTCTCGTTTAGTAGTGCGCTATGTTAATTTCTAAGTGAAATTACAATCAATTATCGTTTAACCATATCTTTTGGCATCAAGTGCCTTTGATGTCGATAAGCAAAATACTGTCTTATAAAAATTATTATGGCCAGATTTCACGACGAAGGAACATATACAATAAATGGAAAGCGTTTAAGAGGTGTCTACATTGAATGTTTTCATTCCATGATTTGATTGAGAAACAGTCGATTCAAACTGAGGGCGTTTTAAATTGATGTAATTGTAATTGTAATCGAACATTTATATAGCGCCGCTCAAAAATCAGCAGCGCTCTCGACCTGTGTGTTCATCGACCTGATATTGTGTCCTTGTGAGTTTGGCTAGTTGAAAAATATTCCTAACCGAGCGCTAGATAAATCTATTCTACACAGAATCCCAATTACATACTGGTAAAATATTCAATGCCATTGGACCAATCGATGCTCTTCAATCTCGTTCAATCATTCGGTTATAATAATATTATAACCAAATGATATCCAAGTAATAGGTATATATTATATCCCTATTACTTGTAATGTAAAGTAAGGATGACGTAAACGGAAGACCAGGCAAACACAAGATGTCGTTTGAATATGGACGCTAGTATCTGAAATAAATAGCTCAAATTATACATCTTTAAGAACACCATGTACCTTGCGATAATAGGCATAATTTAATATAAAATTCAATATTATAATATAATATAATATAATATAAAATAAACATTTATTGTAAAATGCCGCGCATGAAATATAAAGTTCGAATTAGACACCTTTAATAAGACGGATCATACCACTATATTAATCACCGGTTGCGTAGGCCAACTGCGTTTGTGGTCTTGGGACGCCATAGCCGATGAAGCGATGACAATAAAGTACGTCTTAAATGATACAACCTTATTTGCCTAGCCATTGACTGACTAGTAGTAGTAGTTTCAAATAGTTTAACATTGTAGGCAGCCAGGAATATAAATAACATCGGATATACACCGTGTCTCAATAAAAACTGTGCAAAATTGTTTCTGTCAGAACTTCGTCAAATTTCCACCTATTTTAATAAGTTTTGGTAGGTAGATGGAAAAATGGCTGAAATTTTATGCTATGCATAAATTTTCCACCTCACCTAACAGCATTTAACCAACCAATCTCGGTTTCTGCGCAGGTCGCAGATATGCATGAGACAGCAGCTGGAAAGATGGGGTATATGATCGGAGAAGAGTGGGTTTTGGTCGAAGGTCACACTTAGGTTGCGGATTGGAGAGTTGGCGATGAATGTTTGGGTGGATGTAGAGTCAAGGTTGAGGGAAGTGGAGGGATCTGGAATTTAGTCAGATTACGCAGGCCTATTACGATGAGTTAAGATTTAGAGGTGCTCAGGTACAGGAGATTTGATGTCATCCTGGAGAAGATTTGGGCAACTACATGGAGAAAATGATCTACGGGGTCGGAGAAGCTGCTTGAGGAGATTTAGATGAATAATTGGGTGTTGTCGGCCAACGCTTTGATGAGTGATCTGAGTGGAGTAGTGTAGAGGATGAATAAAATGGACCAGAGGACAGAACCTTGCGGAACACCACAGGTGAGAGGGATGAGGTTTCCGATGTGTTTTAACGGAGAAAGAGTGAGAAGAGAGAAAGGACTTAAGTTTATAGCATTGTTTAACTACGTTATATACTCGCGACACGAAGAACATAGAATTGCAGTAGTAGTAGTTTAAGAATGTATTTAGTATTGTAATGGCGATATGCGAGGTGTCCACAGAAAGTATAATGTATTCAGTTCAGGATTCCAATATAGTCTATACTTTTCCAGCTTACACAATCATAATCTCTGTCTAATTAATAATTCATTAGCTCCCTAGATCTAATAACGGTTCCGCGTATCTCGAAAGATTCCTAATGGCTGATCAAGACCTGACATTTCATCTTGTCAACGTCCCATCCATCCATCCCGGGGTTGCCACAGGTAGAGTTACGTGACCCTAGATTCCTAGGTAGAACTTTAACATTATAGAGTCCTCAAGGGATTCTGCGCAGTTGGGTTCCTGATCATTAAAATGGTAGGCGTCGTGGCTGATGAAGTATTTCATCATCGCTTTTCATCATTCTTCATGTTACATTGCATATGCTTGATTCTGATTTTTCTGCATTAAATCATTCAAAATGTACGTCTTTGTTTCCTTACGTAGATAAAGCTAGATTCCAAATAAATAAATTGCTTCGTCTCAATTTAGTTAGTGTTATATTTAGCATATTGATAGGATTGCTTTAAATACACTCTGTCGTTATAATACTCGCGGCAGTGCAACAAGATAGAAATATTGGAGCCGGATGATTCATAAAAGTACTTTTTGAAAAGAAAAAGGGTGTTTAATGAATTTTGTTTTAGTTTTAGTTTTTTCCACACGATTTCATTTAAACAGAACCATGATCTCAGTTAAATTATTTGCTGATTATTTTTCACATTTTACATTTTCATGCTAAATATTTTTTAAATTTCAGTTTATTTTTGTTCCTTTCGAACAAATATCTGCACACCGAATTCGGGACGTTTTGTTATTAATCCCTATAGGCTTTTATCTTACAGAACTTTATTTACCTTAAAATTATTTTTATTTATTCCAAAAGTGTAGCTACATGTGATGGCTGTGATGAACGTTGAAGTCTTTAATAAAAAAAACCAAAGTATATGAGTACATTTTCTTGATTTCAGATCATTCGTTCTTCTCAATTTAAATTTATTTTCTTCCAATTTAGAAGTATAATACATAATAATATGTCTATTGTTTGACCATTTACTGCTCTATTTATAGGTCATTAAGGCTCTTATTGGTGGCCAAACCTAAATCCATCTACACAAATAATTGAGGAATCCAGGGGCTCTGGCAATTATATATAGACAATCGTTAAACTCTGCGATTGTCTTTTATAAATAAAACAAATATGTTGTCAAAGGTGTCTAATTTTCATGTCAGTACCGGTGCTCTTTCGCACACCCTTAGTACAAAACCATCGCAGTTTGATGTTGTTTCCGTTGTAGGGTGATGATGATTTGATGCAGAGAAAGGACAAAACATCGGAAGAGGAACTGAGGAAGCTCTTCTCAAAGCAACAGAACGACAGTTAAAGAGCTGACAGGCAGACAGAAAGACAGACAGACGGACGGAGAGGGAGAGAGCCAGACGAAGAAACATACACATAGCAATGCGGAAGAAGTCAAACACCTTGCCATTTAATATCTCTCTCAGACCATAGAATCTCGGTTCAAAGTTGCAAGGATTCAACACAGCGAAATTAATGGGGGAAAAAATTATTTGTTCACGATAGAAATCGATTTTTACTCAGGATAGTTTACGGTAGTTTCTCGATCCTTGTTTTCATTAATCTTGATGCAGAATTACAGTTTATTTGATGAACTTATTTTTATTCTAATGAACATTGAAGTAAAATAGTTTAGGCTTATGATTAATGTCTTAATGATGAAATCTGTTAACCTATCTCGTCCATTTTCTTTTAAATATCCGTAGTTTAACGACAGTCTGTGGCTGCCAGGATCGTTTACGACGACACAACCTTAGAGAAAAAAACTAATATTTATTAAGGTATGCGGAAATATATAACGCCTGGAAATCCGATAAAAAGGTGTCTAAGTTTGAAGATATTAATTTTTGTGTCTGAGAGGGCCGTTGACGTCACTCTTACATACCGTCTTTTCAGCAAAGGTAACGTAGCTTGGCTTATCCAATTATATATGGATCGGTAGTTGATTAGTGTCGCACTCTCCTTCATCCAGGATTCGGACTTGCGCCACCCGAAAACCACTGTGATGGAGTTGTAATTGTAATTGTAATTGTAATCAAACATTTATATAGCGCTGCTCAAAAATCAGCAGCGCTCTCGAATTGCTAATTACTAATTGTTTGGTTAACATCAGTTTAACGAGATCTTATGGCATCACAGCCCTTTGACATCGTTGTGGGGGGCGCGGTGATGTAGGGGTATGTTCGGTGCCTTGCAACCGGAGGGTTGCGGGTTCGAATCCACCTCAAGCCGCCGCGTAGGGACCCTGGGCAAGTCCTTCACTCGCAATTGCTCATGCGCTTCGGCGTGAAACTCCGATTCAGTGTGCGCGCTGTAGTCGGGAGCGCCTCTGAGTAGAAATCTTGAAGGGGCGCTATAACAAGTGAACTTAATAAAAAATAAAAAATCGATAATAATGATTCGTATAGAATTGTTGTATTAGAACCCGCAGAATGCTTAGCGTTAGGATGTATTCAGAGTTTAACGACCCCTTGTGGCAACGAAGGATGCAAACGTAGATAAAAATTAATTTGAACAGTTCAATTCGTTCCTAAGGCATAATAATGATACATCTATAATATAAACATGTGTTTGGTTGGTTAGTTGCTGTTTAACGACACCGTGTAACAACAAAGATTATAAGCGTCGTCCTCCTCCCTTCTCCAGCTTCAGACTGGCACTACCACAGTTTAGAGAGTGGCGGAGTTAACGTTAACATATATTGTAGAAAAGTACTTTATTAAAGGTTTTGAAATTTTAAATGGTATTTCATTTAGTAGTTTCTGATGTGTAATGACATCTTGTGGCGTCAGAGGTCGTTAGCGTCGATATACGCTATATAAACTATAGAACTATTATAGTTACCATTACCGCGGTTTTATTATCGGTTCATTCGTCGTTACCGCGGCGTTACCGCGGGAGTAAACCACATTACCGTGGTATTATTAGCACACAACCATACTCTCCCCAGAACCCAAGGACAACGCTCAATTTATTCCCAGATCATTATATAAAAATATTTACTAGTTTATTCTAAAATCTTCTAATGAACTTTAATTATCCATTATCACTCATGTTAGCATTTCTGCGTTTTTGTCAGATTGTTTTTCTCAATTAAACGAAAATATATATTACCGCAATTGTTGTTCCCCCGGATTTACCGCGGTTTAACCGCGGGGAAATTCCCAATGTCACTCAATTACAGACGGAATCCGGAGAACTCGAGCGATATGACAAGTAATTGGAATTGTAAAGTAAATTATTCGACAAGTTAGGGCTGACACCAACGGCCGAGACAGTCCGAAACATTGGCAGAATGAACTCTATTTAGACACCTTTAAGACGGCTTAACATTATGGTATAAAAACTTTCTTGTACGTTTTCAATTAGTCGGTCTATGTCTCTATTAATTGTATCATGTGAAAGGAATGGTGAGAAACAAAGTTCGACCGTACGTTACAGCAGAAAATAGCGTACGCGTACGGTACGTAATTTACTAAAAATAATAGCGTACGCGTACGGTACGTTCGTATTCCGTACGTATGAGCAGCCTTTAATATTAGTTGCTTCTCGTGACGTCACATTTTGTCTCCTCATTTTCTCGTCGTTTTTTTCTCGTCGTTATTACGTCACTTTACAGTTCTTATTTGTAGTTCCGTTTCAGCGAAGAGGTAAATTATTATTTTGTTTTTATTTTGTATAATTTTCCATTCTTTAATTTGTAATTTTGTTATTCCTTGTTAATTCTATAATAAAAAAATATAAAAATTAGCGTACGCTATTTATTAATTTAGCCAAAAAATAGCGTACGCGTACGGTACGCATTTCAGCAGAAAAAATAGCGTACGTTCCGTACGTACGGTCGAACTTTGGTGAGAAATGTCAGTCCAAAACCTTTGTTGCAATAAGTCTCGTAAGTTGTCGTGAAACTCTAAAACAACCAAGCTATCAGCGAAGTAGATTCCATCGATTGTGTCATTGTCAACGGTTCTGGCAAGCGCAAGATGTGGTTGAACAATGAAAAGTTATCCAGATTTAGCCGCCACATCATGTACACTTGTATAATTTAATGCTTTACGACATTGTGTCCCTGTGCGTGTGGCTAGTTGGAAAAATTACCAGCCGACTGCTAGTTAAATCCATTGTACACAGAGTTTCAATTATATACTAATAAAATGTTTTACCGTTATTTTGAGATCGATGCTCGTCAATCTCGTTCAATCATTCAGTGATAATTATATCCTGATGGCAACTAATGTAAAGTAAGACTTAAATCAGATTGCAAAACCGTATGCAAAAGCTGTGTTAAACAGTAGAAATGTTATTATGTGTCAAAAATTGTACTTTGTTGATATGTGTTTGACTGGTAGACAACATTCGAGCGTTTGATTCATTGTAGGCCGTCAGTGGCCTTATTGATTAAGTCTTTGACAGTGAAATGCTTGAGAAGTTAAACCTATTATTACACGCTGGTATTGAATATATTGCTCAATGTTGCATTTTACACCCAGTAACTTTAAGTAAGGTCAGTGTCAGTAAATTTGGCTTTAACTTTAAAGAGCTCTTTGCACCTGTCTTTAAAGGTGAAACAGCGGTTTAAGATACCTGATACTTCGTACACAGAAATTTATTGAGGTAGTGTGGACTCTGTGGAGTCGACGTCAACGGCGATGGCAGCCAAACAGTTTTTAATACGAAGCACTCGATATTACGCAATATTACAATATCAAGTATCCATCTTTTCCTCCCATCGTGGCTTCGGAGCGGTACATTCCCCTTTTGCCCGTACGTAATTACCATGCACGACAGAATATCAATGCATTTGAAAAAATGAATGCTGTAGGCTTATAGGCATATTCCTGGATCTGGCCATTCGATACTGCCTCTAGATGTATTTGCTATCTGGCACATAATACGTGACCCTGAGTTAGTGGGATTCTAGTCCCTTCTGCGCCTCCTTGTCACCCTAACGATGACAACTCTGTTCATTTGTAAATGCACTGTTCCAAACTAGTTAACAATAAATTCTGATGATTGATTTATATGGAACGCAAAGTACATTTAAACACCCGTAAAAAGCTTGCATTCTACTGTATAAGTTAGCCAATTGCGCTCACTCGCAGATGACATTTTCTATAAACATCAGTAGTGCAAAATCGATTTTAACGGCCGCGGCAGCCACGCTAAACACTTCAGATTAACATAAGAGGTCTTTGTGATGTGTTTGTAGTATTTCGAGCACGTGGAGGAGATGGAATGGGCGATCGAGGTCTACAAGGAGACGAGTCTTGAGTTTTATTTTTCAGGAGACTTGTAGCTCTAGCAAACAATTTTGACTCAAAACACAGATGTGGTACAAATGCAAAATGAGAAAAAAGGACAACAGGTTTAATTATTTAAGCAACATAAGTGAGTTTGAACCATTTGAAAGCTGTCCTGGGGATTTAGCTTACCGGAAGGTACCTGTAATTTCTGGGATTTAACTGGAGGTTGAAAAATGAATTGGGTTCGAACCCTCCCAACCCCCAACCCCAACAATTTAATCCCTGCTCTAAGGTAGGATGGAGATATTGCCTCAACAATTGACAACCCTAATCCGGCGACATATTAAGATGTTTAGCGTTACCCTCCTTTTCAATCCAGGCTTTGGACTGGCACCACAAGAGTGCAAGGTAGAGGCGCGCACCTGGCGAGATTTGATTCCAACAGTTCAACGGCGGTTTGTGGCTTCAGAGGCCGATGACGCTGATAAGACATTTTTCCTAAAATAAATTTGCATTTTTACACATTCCCATGATTGTGTATTTGGACACCTTTAAAACGGTTTAACGCTAAGGTATAAATATTTTACTAACGTTATTCAATCAGTTTATCTTTTCTATTAAACGGTTTGATGGCGTAATCCAGATTAATTCGCCACTGCCTGTACTCTGGTAGTTGCAGTCCCATATTTATATAGCGCCTCTATTTCGTGTTCAGCGAAGCAATGATGGCGCCATGGTCAATGGCTCTGCATGGCAGCCTCAAGATGACATAAAACACTGAAAGTAATCGAGCTACAGATTAAATCCTCTTCTTTCTCCAGGTGTGGTAGTGCCAGATCCAAACCTGGAGATTCGAGGAGGACGAGCTAATTATCTTTGTTATGACACAGCGTCGTTAAACAGCAATTTATAAGCGAAACTACAAACTAAATCTAAAGACATCAACAATAACGTCAGACATAAGACGTCTTTAAAGCCTTCATTAGCAGTGATTAGATTTTGCAAGTGCATATTTATATAGCGCCTTTTGGAAAAAACTCACTAACGCTGATTCTGACCCGTTACTATGCAAGACCACAAAACAGACAGACTGGTTTTCCATCGCTTGCAAAATAGAGACAGAGCAGGAATTAAGAAGCTCATGCTGCAGATTGCATGGGAGCCAGTTCCAGAATGAGAGACCGACCACTGCACAGATTCCATGTTTCATTGTGACGGTATTCTATGGAAAATTTGGAAGATCAGACAGCGAGGAAGAGGACTGGCCTCCTCAAACCGATCGCTTTCTGCTTAGATTACCTTGATTTGGTTCAGTTAGTGTTCAGAGTTTAACGACACACTGTGGCTGCCAGGGTGTTTACGACGACACAACCTTATCCAAGATGCCATAAATAGTAAGATAACTTATAAAGAGTCGTGAGAGTTTATGTAATAACTGGATTTCCCATAAAAAGGTGTCTAAATTGCGCAGCAAGTATCATTTGAAAAATAGTTTACTTGTAGCTGCCGGAGCCGTTGACAATGACGCCATCAAAGATATTCTTTGAAGGAAACCGTTTCAATAGGAGGAATAATCAGAAGAGGAAAGTTAAGAAGATGAATGTTAAGAAGAAGAATGCTAAGGCAAAGAATGTTAATAAGAAGAATGTAAAGAAGAAAAAAGAAACTAAGAGGAATGTGAGAAAGACATAGAACAAGAAGAACAATACGAGGAAGGAGGAGGTGGTTGTGATGATGGAGGAGCAGAAGAACAAGAAAACGAGACAAGCAGTCTCTCTTACTCTAACCCTGCTGGTAGTCAAGGCTACAAAGTATCTCCCAAGTTATAATCTTTGCCTCGGCCTATGCAAGGAAAAATCTCGAAACGTTTTTCTGACGGGTCATTGAATCCCCGATCTCTCAGTCGACAGGCCATCACCCTTACCACCTCACGCCCTTTCTAAATGATTATTTTCTGATCTATGCTGACTTCCTCTATGGTCGTCCAGTGTGCGATCTATGGACCACGTACGCCATCTGTTGTCGGGAGTTTTCATCTTGGCGGAGTAGGATCGAAGTGGGTCTTTGGAGTGACATCGACCGATAATCACAGGTGGAGCTTCGATTTACCAGCGGGCGGCAGGTGATGAATCTCTTCTCTTCTTTCAACCGGTGGCTCAAGGAAAAGCCAGCGTGTGCTGTGGACGCTATCGTCTGTCGTCGCTCCAACACTATCGTCGCTGCTTCAAACATGTAGACTTTGAACTTGATGCCATCTGTCAACTAAGGATGAGAATCCGTTGGTTGGATCCACGTGTGTGCGTGGGACCATCAGCGTTGACTTGTCTTGTTTTTTATGTTCATTGTTTGGACGCTATCGCCTGATGAATTTATTTCCTTAATGAAAATTAACATGCAGACTAGCGCAGACATCGGCTATTTTTAGTCTTCTCTTGTGGTGGCGCTATATTAAGTTAATTTCTAAGTGAACTTACATTCAATTGTTTAACAACACCTTTTAGCACGAAAGGCCGTTGAAGTCGATAGGGAAAATGCGGCTGTATATTTCTATTCTCGCTCTGACTGGCAAGACTGCTCCATCGTAATTAATTAGGAAGCACGATTGACGAATATAAGACCAGACTTAAAAGGGTTTGAAAGGTGTCTTAGTTGAACGTTTTCAATCTATTCTAGTGTTCAACTACATGTGTCCGTGTGGCTTGTTGGAGAAATTACCAACCAAGCACTATATTAATCTATTCTACACAAAGTTCAAATTACAGAGTGTAATAAATTACGATTGCATTACTGAGTTATGTTTAATTGCAAATTGGTACCTGCCTCGTGATACCCCTAGCGGAGAAGAGTTGCATTATTGATGAGAAATGAAGGCTAGATATACACGACCTCGGTTGTTGAGTCATTGATCGCCTTAAAGGTGTGTTGTGAAAGCATTCCATTATGTGTAGGAGTGACACTTCTTCTGCTAGAACAATTTACATTACATCGTCGTCTTCAGGTTGCAGATTTATATGATTTTATATATTCAGTTGGTAATAAACAGTCTCGTATAAACAAATTAATATTCATAAGCAGCACCTTTAGTTTCCATTCCACCAGACAGAAAGATTATATATATAATCCGAAGTGATTGGCACAATTGTATTTCGATACAAAGATTTATATGTTCATAATAGAAAATAGCTTACTATTTATTTGGTATTTAAAAAAACTGTTTAAATTTTGTAAAAGTATTTTGGGACTTTTGAGTGAACTTGACCGATGTAGCCTAGTCACAGGTATAGCCTCGATTTACCGACAACCAGCAGACGAATATCTGACTTATGTGCACCCGGCAGCTCTAGGAATAGCTAGACGTGCGTCATCTCCCATCACTGAGGGACTGTTGGGTGGTGGCATAAACGTGTGCCGTGAACGCTACCGCCTCTCGTCGTTCCAACACTATCGTCGCTGCTTAGTCCATCATCCAATTAGACTTTGAACTTGATGCTATAATTATGTCAACTATGGATGGGAATCCGTTGGTTTGGTTCCACGTGTGTGCGTGGGCCTACCACTGGGGACTCCTGTAGTTTTCATTGTTCATAGGCTTAGAATCATTTCGATTTGATTTTTTATGGAACCCCAGCATAAACAAAACATATTCTGGTGCATGTTGGGCCTGCGAAGATGATCAATATGAGGTTAATTAACAACACATTTAATAATAATTGGAGTCTCTTCTGTTGAATTGGCTCACATGCAAAAGTAATGTTAAACCAAATCCCTTGCATTGCAATGTATTGTATTGCATTGAAAATTTGTAAAGCGCCTCTTACTGTATAAACTATTCAGAGGAGCCCTCAGCGTGATAGTCCCGATTAAATAAAAAAGAAATCTTCAAGCAGCGGCCTGATGAGGGAAAGACCCTAGTCAAAATCTTAGAGAGTAAAAGGGATGAGGGTCGTTCTACGAGGAAGCCCCATAATGGCAAATTCGCGATGCTGGGCCATAGCAGGTCTTGTCCGAGGGACAAAGAGATCAAGGCGCTCTATTGAGCGGCGATAACGAAGAGAAACAGCAGAGGTGGGCTTGCACATCTGATAACAAAGGTACTTGTGAGCCCGTCCTTGCTGAGTTCTGGAAACCATGAGCAAGATCTTGCATCGGATTTAGAAGCAACAGAAGTCAATGCAGTTCATCTGAAATGTGAGAGAAGCGAGGAAGGCGGGCAATAAGCCTAGCTGCGAGTTCAGGATCGACTGAAGGAAGGATAGTCGTACTTTGGGAAGACCAGCTAGTAACGAACTACAGTAAACAATGTGACAGCAGATGAAAGCATGGACTATGGCTGTGAAAAGAGAGTAGACAGATCTTTTGATAGCACGTCAAATCTCTTGCAATGCAATGTAGGGGGTATGTGAGGCTTTAATGAGCTGCTGTATGTATGTATGTATGTATGTATGTATGTATGTATGTATGTATGTATGTATGTATGTATGTATGTATGTATGTATGTATGTATGTACATGTATGTATGTATGCATGTACATGTATGTATGTATGTATGTTTGAACACTTGTTATAGCGCCCCTTCCAGATTTCCCATTCAGAGGCGCTCCCGACTACTGCGCGGACACTGAATCGGAGTTTCACGCCGAAGCGCATGAGCAATTGCGAGTGAAGGACTTGCCCAGGGTCCCTACGCGGCGGCTTTGAGGTGGATTCGAACCCGCAACCCTCCGGCTGCAAGGCACCGAACATACTCCTACACCAACGCTTTTGCTTCATCTAGTGTCCAGGATATCGATCTCTGGACACCCCTTTGATACGAAACAGCGCTCGTGAATAAACTGGTTCCCCGCGTTTAGTTTTACAGTGGCGCTATAGAAATTCGAAGTTTACGATTGCGATTACGATCTACAATTCTTTAAGAAATTTACTTCGGGGTTACGAGAGTGGTTTGGTTACAAGTTAATATGTTGAAACATAAACACGACTCCAATCTTAGACACCTATGAATAGACATTCACATCGACTATATAAGACGTCAATAAGTCAATCGGTCTCAGTCAGATATTGGATGAGATCTTTCTGTGCAGCAAGAAATTTCCTAACAAGATGAACGGCCTCTGCTGCCATAAAATGTCATTGAATTAATTAAATTACATTAATTAAAATAATAACAACACCACTCTTCGTACTCTGGTAGTGCCAGACCAGCGTGCATAAAGGGAGATACGCTAACCATCTTTGTTATTATACGCAGCCTCTAAGCCTCTCTGAGACGTCTTTGAGCTGTCAGACGATCCGTGCCCTTCTCCACTTTACGTCGATGGTCCATACTTTCATCTGCTCAAGTATTGAGTACTGGAACTCGCTACTTGTTGGTCTTCCGAAATCTTGCCTGTCACCTCTTCAATCGTTGCTAAATGCAGCTGCTCACTTGAGTGCCCGCCATCCTTGCTTCTCACATATCTCAGCCTTCATGATAGAGCACATACACTGGCTTCCGCTCATTGTTCTTTTCGTTATTTCCAGAGTGTTTTGGGGTCAGGCTCCACGCTGTCTGTGATCTTATCCATCTTCCTCTTTACTTCCACTGTACTACTAAGTAAGTAGGTAAGTGAGTAAGTATATTCTTTATTTATCCAACTACATAACCGCACTTTGGTTTACTGCGTTCTTATATACACCGTGAGGCATAAAAGAGGAACCCCCTACAAAATCGTTATTATTTTAACAATATTCAAACAATGTCAATGAAATTCATGAAATTTATAGCTAAATAGCAGGCAATGTAAAAAAATTACAGTTTGTACTCAAACTGTCCGCCTTCAGCTTCTACGCATGCGCGAAGTCGCTTGCGCCATTCACGCATTCATAGAGGGTTTGTGAATCGCTTAAAATTAGCATAATACGCTAAAGGAAATTCATTCAATCATTCATTCATTCTTCCATTCATTCATTCTGGAGATTTTTATAGCGCCCCTTCAAGAAATCTACTCAGAAGCGCTCCCAGCCCAGCCACGGCAACAGATAAAAGACTTGAGTGATTTTTAACACCCAGTTTGATTGGTAATAGGTGTACGATTAAGACAATTTTTCGTTTATCTTGGCCGCACAACTGCGGAATTGTAGAATGTAAACAGAATAATACTCCTCGTGTCAGTATGAAAAACGATATGGCAATAAGGCAGATATTTCCAGTTTTGTCCTAATAAAGCAACGCTAAAATGTGTACACAAAAATATATATTTTTTCTTTGAAATAGTTTCAAAGGTGTCTGAGAGTTTGCATTACATACTATTTAACTATATTTCATGGCTGCCGAGGTCATTTACTATAGTACTTACCTTAAACCGTGAAGAGCACACCTTTGTTTTGATCAGTAGTTTCTTGTATAACAATTCTGCGTCGTACATACAACTTTTAACTCCGCCACTGTTTGTACTCTGACAGTGCCAGTCCCAAGTATGGAATTACCATCAATTTAACGACATCTTATAGCACCGGTCCTGCTTACTATATAATTTCACAATATAATTATAGTAGAAAGAAGCATTTTATTAAACGTGTTCACATTCAAGATATTACATCCCTACACATGTTTAATTGTATTTCATTTACTAGTTTCTGACGTCGATAGGATTATAATTTTCACACAGTTTCCAAAGCGCGATATCCTTAGAAATCAGTTAACATTGGACGCAGCTGGGAAATATAAATAACGTAGTGGAACGCGTTTTAAAGGTGTGTTGTGAAGCAGTTACGTCACATAGGCCTACGACGGTAACTGTTGATCATTATGTATTGCAGAATAAAGAGATCTGCGACCACGTAACAGTCAGCAACACTTTTGAAATGTGCTGAAATGGTTTTTGCGTTGTTTTGGATTAAAGCACGTTCAAACAACGGCGTTGTATTGCTACATATTTAACCACCGTAGTGATGACTATCTGTCTTAACGTCAGCTTACTTACTTATTGTTCTATGTTACATAAATTTATGACGTTGTCTGTCTCTGTAGTTGACATAATGTCTAAACAATAACAAAGCGGAGCCCCCTTTAAAGTTAATTCAGGCCGGCGTTTAATGGTATTATTAATTATTATTACGTCAGCTTACTTACTTATTGTTCTATTGTTACATAAATTTAGCAGAGTGTCGTGGAATGCACGTTGTCCCATAACTTGCATGTGGTTGACATAATGTACTAATGATCAAGGCAACGAGGAATGTAAGGAGTAGTGCATGAATTATAGGTAGGTGTGCTGGTGCTGAGGTAAGCATTTAATTTGGTAAGACCAAAGACCCGCTCGAATCACCGAGACCGAGAAAACAACGGCGATGTCTCTTTTAAGTTACTCCGTCGTCAACTGTTCACCCGATTAGTCAACGGAACTAGGCCTATAATTGCTCCGACCACCTAAGACGCTGTCCATTCCAGGAAATCGGCTACGAATAGGTCTTCCTTTGAAGTGACTTAGCTAATTAAACAAACGATGTCGCGTGGTAATTAATTAAATCAATAAAGTGACCGTAGTTCAAAGATTCATTGCACGGACTACGCAAGATGTCGTCAGATGAAAAGAAATTATAGCAATTAAATAAATTTTTATAACCCGTTCTCAACGGTCGTTACAGCGGCAGAGGTAGTCCATAGACGCCGATTAAGAAACGACATTTAGACACCTTTGAAACGGTTTAACTTTACGATATAAATATTTCTGTTAACGTTATTCAGTCGTTTTCAACAGCGATTTTAGTCACTGTCAACTGCTCTGGCAGTCGCAAGATGTCGTTAAATACTAAAAAATAATGCTTGGCGAGTGCATGTCATCGTGGCCCTGCATTGAGGACGAGGTTCAAATCCCCGTAAGAGTAGAAAGGCATTTCAACACTTCCGCAGTTAAGTTCTTTACTGTCTTTCCGTTATTTGGCGATGTTGAGGTCTTTAAGCTAAGGCTCACAAGTATCAACTTGATTACCAACCGTTGCCTCATTTCTGCTTCCGTTCAAAACGGTCTTCCATTTGACTTTTCCAACGAAGAACGAATTCTGGAGAGCTGTTTCAGCTTAATCCGAATGCCGTGTACACTCTTGTGACGATGCTAAAAGAGATTTTATATATGTGGAATAGAGTTTTTCTGTACTGATCTGGAATGGTCTTCCTCTAGAGCTGTGTCTATACACCTGGGACTCTGCCTGAAACTTTCCTCAATAAACATAAAACTGTTCTTTTTTGGGCTCGTTGGAGTCGGGAGCGCCTCTGTAGTTTCCTTAAAGGGACGCTATATAAATTCCCGAATGAATTAATAATAAAGGCTTCTGTAACGACGTCGCCAATTAAATGACTTCGTTCATTGGACGCTCTTGATAGGAAGATCAGACAGCGAGGAAGAGGACTGGCTTCCTTAAACGCATCGCTTCCTGTTTAGGTTAGCTTTATCTGGGTCAGGTAGTGTTGAGAGTTTGACGACATCTTGTGGCTGCCAGGGCCGTTAACAACAAAGAAATTATTTATAAGGAGGCATGCGGAATTATATAACGACTGGAAGACCGATAAAAAAGTGTCTAAATTGCGCAGTACATCATTTGTATCTGAGAGGGCCGTTGACGTCACTCTTGTCTGCAAGAATATCTTTGGCAAATGCATTGGTTTCCAGTCGCCTAGACTATCGTAACTCGCTTCTTACTGGTATCAATAAATCAAACATACTGAAGCTGCTTCAGAACTTTTGGCTAGACCATAACTAATACATCCAAATATGAACATATAACCCCTGTGCTTAAATCTGGACATTGGCTTCCTGTTCAGAAAGAATTCGTTTCAAACTGAGGCTCATAGTTTATAAAACTTTGAACTCTGGCCAACCACAATATTTAAAATCTGTTCTTATGTCTGACTTATCATTATTCAATGAGTCAGTTGATTATCCGTCTGGTCATACCTAAATCAAGAACTGCCTCGGTGAACGTTTTCAATCAGACCTACTTTTTGGAACTCTCTTCCTGTGGTAGGTATGCTCAGTCGCTTGTATCATTTCGTTCTCGGCTGAAAACTCTCTTTCAAAAGGTTATCCACCTTAGGCTGCCTCTCAGTACTGATCTTCTGGATGTTGACCTGATTAGGCTAACGTCCATCTTGTGTCTTGTGAGACACCGTTGACGTCACTCTTACCTACCTTAATGCAGAAAGAGTAACTGAGCTCGGCTTATCCAATTATGTATGGATAGGTAGTTTCCGTTTAACGACCCCGTGACAAAACAAAATTGATTAGCCTCACCCTCTCCTTCATCCAGGCTTTGGACTGGCACTACCCGAAAATGACTGTGATGGAATTACCAATTGTTTGGCTACCATCAGTTTATGTAATCTAATGGCATCAAAGGCCGTTGACATCGAGCGGAATAATTCTTGTACAAATTCTACTGTCCGTAGAATAATTCAGCACAATAATAGTATTAGGTCCAATGTCCTAACGGTTTATCGCTTAGATCTTATGGCAACGAAAGCCGTTGACGTCGACAAACATTAACTTGAACAGTTCCCTACCTTTCATAATGGTATTACAGTAATACAGCCGTAATATTAACATGCGTTTGAACGCAATTTTAATATATATATAGTAGGAAAAAAGGATTTGATTGAAGGTGATCAAACTTAAATTCGTACTTCATCTAGTAGTTTGTGCTGCTTAATGATATCTTGCAGAGACCGTTGACGTCGTTTATAAATACGATTTTTTACAGTTTCATCCAAGCACCTATTATAAACAGAACCGGAAACTTCTTTATACAACCACAATAACTACTTCACATCAGTGGCAGTTTGAAAATATAAATAACGTCGGGGAAGATGTTTTAAAGGTGTGCTGTAAGCGCATTTCCAATATGTGTAACGGTTACATTTTTTCTTCTGCTCGAAAAATTTACATTACATTTTCATCTTCAGACTTCAGATTTAGATAGTTATACACATTCAGTTGGTAAAAAACAGTCTCGGATAAAAAAAAGTAATGCTCATATAATTATATGCTCTGTACTGCTACTCATGTTGCTATAGAAAAATTAGGGAACATATTATTTATAGGCCTACCCAGAACCGAAAACTCCTTTATACAACGTCATATTCAATATTATAAAAGAAATTTGAAGTGGGGCAATATAATTTATGAGCATAAGTGTGAAACGTATATACAATAATATTTTCTTCTAATAATATACATTGCGGAGTTTCACCGTAGAACGGCAACGGTTTTCGATACGCAAAGATGTCGTGGCGAGAAAAGACGAGATGTTAGTTAACAGCGTAGGCAGCTGGTAAAATATATAACATCCAGGAAAGTGCTTTAGAGGTGTGTTGTGAGAGCCTTCCATTATGCGTATCAATAACATTTTTACATCTGTTCGAACAATTTACATAATAATTAATCTTCAGATTACAGATTTAAATGGTTTTATATATATTCAGTTGGTCATAAACAGTCTCGTAAAAAATAACAGCACCTTTAGTTTCCATTCGACCAGACAGTTACAAAGATAGTTCATTATGCCCAGTGATAGGCACAATTATAGTATTTCGAAAAAAATTTATATTTTCAGAATAGAAAATACTATTTTATTGGGTATTTTTTATAATTTTGAAAAGTATTTTTTGAAAGTATTTAGGTTCTTTGGAGTGAACTCGACCGATATAGTCGCAGGTGTAGGTTCGATTTAATGACAAGCAGCAGACGAATATCTGTTCTATGTGAACCCGTCGACTACAGGAATAGCCAGACGTGCGTCGTCCACCATCACCGAGGGACTGCTGGGCGGTGGCCTTAACGTGTGCCGCGGATGCTACCGTCTATCGTGTCTCCAAAACTACCGTCCCTGCTTGAACCTGATGCCATCTGTGGGCTATGGATGGAAATCCATTGTCTGGTACCACGTGTGTGCGTTGGCAAAAGGGCATGTAAACAGAAACAAACAAAGGCCAACAGTAGTAGTAGTAGTAGTTTCAGTTTAACGACACTGTGTGATTACAAAGATCATTAGCGTCGCCCTCCTGCTTCATCAAGGCTTGGGATTGGCACTCACAGTGTACGATCAGTGGCCGAGTTAGAGTTCTGCGATTGAACCAAAATATATAGTAGAATGAAAGCGTTAATCGTAGCTTTGAATCTCATTTTGTAATATCAAGTGTTTCATTCTGTAATATCAATTGCTTCATTTTCTATTATCAGGTGCCTCGCATTGTAATACAAACTCAATTGTTTTGTATTGTAATATCAAGTGCCTCATTGTGTAATATAAAGTGTTTTGACTGTAATGGTCGTTGACGTCGACTCTACACTACCTCAATTATTATTTTATTTCCAGTTATGGTCAAAACTCACCATCAGTAAATTGAACACGATTGTATAAACTGAAGAACTATCTAGTTAAAGGTGTCCAAATTCGACATGTAGTTTCATCTGGTAGTTTCTATAGCATAGGTACATCTTTTGGCTGCTAGGACTGTTCACGTGGCAGTTTTGTTACCATCTATCCAATTTCGGAAATGATGAATTTTTATTTTGTAACTTAAATAATAGGTATCTAATTAAATTTGTCCAAATACACGTTTAATTATTTTCATCTAGTTGATTATTGTCTATCGACATCTTATTGTTGCTGGGCCGTTGACGTAACCCGTACAATTTGAGCAATCTAATGTCAATAATAGTTAGGCCTTTTTATTAATCCACAGTTTAACGTCATCTTATGACTATCAAAGGCTGTTGACGTCTTTGCAGAAGTTGTTGATGTATTTCCGTTCATTTTCTTGTAATGTTCTCACCAAATGTTCTTTCTCCTTTCTCGTCTTTGATTCCGTTTCTGATAAGATGCTGACGTATTTAAAGTTTCTGACGATTTTAAGTACTCATTTTCATATAATTTCTATCAACAGTATTTTCTTTTTCTTTTCTTGGCTTTGATTCCGTTTCTGATAACATGTACGTATTTAAAGTTTCTGACGGATTAAGTTCATTATTATAATGTTAATAACTGTTTTCTCCTCAATCTTATTAACAATATTAACAATATTTGATAGATACATATTATTTGCATACTCTTTAATTGCAGTATTGTATCTCCGTTATGTTTGGCATTGGCTCTTTTTATTAGTAATTCCAATCAAATATTTACATCTTTTTAAGATACAAAACCATTCACTTTTTCTCCTTTTGTTTCTTTTTTTGGTGGCTTATTTCAGCTCTTTTTGCCGCTATATCAGATTAGTTTTTGGCTATATCAGCTCTTTTTTTGGCTATTTTAGCTCTGTTCAAATATGTGTATAGCTTGATGACATCTCTTATTAAAGGTGTCCAAATTCGCATAATTTCGTCTATTAGTTTCTATTGTCTAACGACATCTTGTGGCTGCTAGTGCCGATGAAGTAAGCTGCTCTTTTACCATGAAAACTGTCGATTTTAAGGTATAACTAAAATACGCCTATCTAATTAGATTTGTTTAAATTCAACGTGTTATTATTTTCATCTAGTAGTTTCAATTGTCTAGCGACATCTTGTAGTTGTTGGGCCGTTGACGTGTGCAGTTCTTTACCATCTATTCAATGTCAGAAAGTGGGTTAGGGTTGTCGATTCATTGGTTAGTTGCTGTTTAACGATACTGTTCATAACATATATGATTAGCGTCGCCCTCCTCATTAATTCCGGCTTCGGACTGGCACTGTCAGTGCGAACAGTTTAAAAACACTGTACACGTATCACAACAAAGATAATTAGTGTCGCCCTCCTCTTTTCTCCAGGCTTGGGACCGGCACAGCTTCGTTAGGCAGCAACTATCCAGATTTAGACGAGAGAAGAAATGAAAATACAAATTAAATCTAAGATATCAACAGCAATAGCATACATAAGACGTCGTTAAACATCAAAGTAATTATAATTTGTAGGTGATCATTTATATAGCGCCTCTTCTACAAAACTCATTAAAGGTGATCCAGGCCTTATTAGGCTTACACAGGACTCCAGTGAATAGAATGGTCTTCAACAGCTGTTGCGAAGTAGATGATTGACTTCAACGGTCAAGGCAGTCCAAGAAAGTCGATGAAGAACCTCCAGTTAGACACCTTTCAAATGGTTTAACATTACGGTATAAATAATATCGTTAACGTTGTGCTACTCAGTCAATTTGTCAGCCTATTAGGCTCTATCATTTGTGTCATTATCAACGGTTATAATAGGAGCCTCAAGATGTCATTAAACACTGAAAATTAATCCAGCAACAGATTTAGAAGAGAAAAGAAAGCATTAATTAAATTTTAAAACACGAACAGCAATAGCAGACATAAGACTTTTTAAACTTACATCAGCAGTAATTCAATTTGAAGTGCATGCTTACTTACATAGTGGCTCTGAGAAAACTCGTCAAAGGTGATCCCAACTTGTGCCTACATGTGAACAAGAACTCGAATAGACAGAATGGTCTTCAATCACTTGCGAAATAGAGGCATAGAAAGAAAGAGAACGAAGAACCTACCACTGCACAGCTTCCATGTTGCACTGTGCGTGATACTACTTTACGAGGGACCAACCAGATCACCCTGTGTTGCAGAACAAAGAGATCTGCGACCTTTTAATGAACCCCGACCTAAACAAAACTAAGTCTAGTTTGTAATGTTATGTGATGTTAATCTTCGAAAATGTCTCTGCGTCCACAAAAGCCACGTCAGGGAGACCAATTTATTCACCGGCGCAAGTAGGGGACTGTATGTAGGGTCTACGAAGCCGACCAATATTATAGATTTTATTAGTAACATATGTTTTAATAAATGAATTTAGGAATGTATACTTAATCACCGTTAAACGACCTCTCTTTCATCCAGGCTTCAGACTGGCACCGCCTGAAAATGAGTGGGGTGGAGTAATCACTGGTTGGTTACCATCAGTTTAACGATATCTTATGGCACCATTCCTATGGCATAGGCTGACACAATTTCACAATATATAGTAGAAAGAAGCATTTTATTAAAGGTGATAAACTTAAAATCGTATTTCATTTAGTAGTTTCTGCTGTTTAATGTTGTCTTGTGGCGGCAACAGCGGCCGTTGACATCGATAGGATTGATTTGTTTAGTTTCACCGTAGATCGGCAAATGTTTCCGATGCGCGATCCCACGGAAGTGGTATTGAAAGAGAAAGTAAACGACTAAAGAAATAAACATTGTGTGTGTCCACAGTTTAACGGCAGCTTATGACAACATAGGTCGTTGCCGCCGACAAAGATTATATTTTTTGGCATATTACACCGAAGAACGGCAAATTATTCCGACATAGGCCGTTGCCGCCGACAAAGATTGGTTTTGGCATATTACAGCTCAACAAACATTGTAGGCAGCTGGGAAATATAAATATCGTCGTGGAAAGTGTTTTAAAGGTGTGTGATGTAAAAATTAGCGTCATATTCGACGGTTACTGTTGATCGTGTGCTCAAAGACTTCATATTAGTTTTCATTTTAAAACTGTATATTTAGATGCTAATATACAATCAGCTGGTCATATACAGTGTTGAATAAAATATTCAGTGTCCATAAACAGCAAATAATTAAACTTACCAATAGAGCAAACAGTCGGATATTTTGTGAAAGCCTACATGCAATTATTGCTATATCATGGCGCGAAATCCTAACTATGCCAACACCAGACTTAACCGCATAGGCGTTATTTTGTATTGTGACGGTGGTGTTCGGTCACAAACAGTTTTTAAAATGGTGGCTGAAGTATTCTTTGCGTGCTTTGGTTTTAAAGGAAACTCAAGCAACGACAATTAACGGCGGTGTATTGCTAAATATTTAACTACGGGAATGATAATGATAGATGACTTCACGTTAACTTACTCAGTGGTTTATATGCCTAAACTGGTGACGCCATTCACAAAATTATATCAAATTTGTAAGCAGGGAGAGTGGAGGAGGAAGAAAAGTAGAGGGAATCTTCATGGAGGGTATGTTCACCATCACGTCGTGTGAAAAAGTTTCGTTCTCGCTGAAATGATTATTCCTCATCATTCATTTATTGTGTTAACAACAGACATAACGCTGTAGGTGTACATGGAAAAGCTAGATAACATAGTATAATATAAAGTAATAGCTTAGTAAGAGTTAAGGAATAACATTCGAGATATAAAGTTTCGTGAGTCTTTGTCAGGAAGGTTAAAGTTATGTGGTCTGGCCCTGAGAAAATAAGGGGTGAAATGTTGATTGGGGAAAAGGCATCTGAGTGAATGATTTTCATTTAATAGAACAGCTTTCTGATCTATGTTGACTCCCTCGTCGAGTGTACGATCTATGGACGACGTATTATTATTATTATTATTATTATTATTATTATTATTATTATTATTATTATTATTATTATTATTATTATTATTATTATTATTATTATTATTATTATTATTATTATTATTATTATTATTATTATTATTATCATTATTATTATCGATATCCTCTGTTGGATCTATCCAGAGTTCGCCGCTCGTCGGCTCCCGGCAGCCTTGACATGGTGCCCTGGAAAGCCACCGCGTTGAAGCGTTGGATCATGACCGATAGGCCTTGGAAGAGGAAGCTTGTTTCGCGAGTGTCACCGGTAGTCTTCGATAGTCGGCTTCCGGTCTCCGATAAGAAGTCGAGACCCTCTCTGTTGAAGGGACCGAAGGTTTCTATGGCGACAGGTACGAACGTGTATCTCCTTTCCAGCTCCGAGTACCTGACGTGCTTCCTTGCGGCGGCCATCTCTGCCGCCCCACCAGCCGCGGCCGCTGTCTCCGAAATGTATGAGGCCGCCACCGTGTCCACCACCGTCGCATCCCATAGTAAGGTCCGTCCACCACTCCACGGTATCAGGGTCTGCCCGTCCGGTCTTTTGCCACCCGATCTGGTCAGGCCGGACGGCTCTTTGACTGCCGGGATGCCAGCTCTGTTGAGGCTACGATGGATTAGGTCATTGATATTGCTGTGTCTCGCTTGTCGGCCGAACCCCAGTGAGCACGACAACCCATGTGTACCTCTAGACGAAACGGAAGTACCGCATGCGCATACGTGTGGCTCGCAAATGGCCACACCCAATCTCAGGCCAACCGCCACCCTTACGGCCTCGTCCTCCAGTCTGAAATGGTGTTATTTATTATTATTATTATTATTATTATTATTATTATTATCATCATCATCATCATCATCATCATCATCATCATCATCATCATCATCATCATCATCATCATCATCATCATCATCATCATCATTATTAGTATTATTATTATTATTATTATTATTATTATTATTATTATTATTAGGGCCTAAATAAATTTATAACGCGCGCAAGGTCACACCAAAATGTGAATCTGAGGCCATCTTGTTGTCGGGAGTTTTCGTCTTGGTGGAGTAGGATCGACGTCGGTCTTTGGAGTGGCATCGACCGATTTACCGTTAGGTAGGCAATGAACATCTCTTCTACGCAAGGGCGTAACGTTGCCCCAGAAAGTGGTGGTGACCAATCCCTACTCCCAATTTTTAACTCACTACAGAAAAGTTAGCTAACAGCAGGATACCGCTTATTCACAAGCGCTGCGTTAAGTCCAGAGGGTGTTCGATGGTGTTCCAAGTCCAGTTGCGAAGTAAGTAAGTAAGTAAGTATATTCTTTATTGAAAAACCAACTGCTAACCGCAGCGTCGAAGACTCGGAGACACGCTACGCATTGTCCGGCTACTACTGCGGCCTTTAAACGAATATTATTAGGCTACTGTACTACAATAATCGACTTATGGTACCAATAGTCATATTAATGTTAAATGGTTATACCGTAATTTAGGTTCGTAAACTATTTTAATATCTTCAATGTCGTTCTTGATGCTGGTAAATAAGCAGTCTACCAATGTCCATGATAATTGTCATCAATCCAGCTTACATTCACGATAAAAATTTGTTCATCAATCAAACTTCTGTTTAAGCAAGAATTATTGTCATCAATCCAACTTCTGCTTAAGCAAAAATTATTTTCGTCAATCCCACTCCTATTTAAGCAAAAAACTTCACCAATCCAGCTTCTATTGAAGCAAAGACTTAGTTCAACCACTCCAGCTTCTATTTACGGAATCAGTGATTATTTCCATCAATCCAACTTTTATTTAGACAAAGAATTATTTTCATCAATCCATCTTCCATTTAGGCCAAAAATTATTTTCATCGATCCAGCTTCCGTTTGGAATTGACAATCAGTTTTACCTGCTAAATTACCATAGACTGCAGTTGTAGCTTTTAGTCTACCACTGTCACCAACTCTTTTTCTTTCTTAGTTGTGACCTACCTCAAGAACTTTCCTTATCTCTACATATAAGTTGCTCAACGTCTTCTAACTGTTTAAGAATTAAATTGACACAGTTCTTTGAATGTTTCTTTTTTTCTTCAAACACAGTTTATTAACAACAACTCAACTCTTGCCTTAAAACAACCGTACTACACTGTATTGTTCAAATTTACTGTCATCAGCAGTTTCTAAGTTTGGCGCGCTAACTGCACGTGTAGAGAATCTACCGTCAGCCAATGTTTAGGCTACTTTAGGCCAAGCGCCCACGAGCCGACAGCGCAACTAAGGCCTAAGACTAAAACCGCTTAACAATCGAATACACATTATATATATATATATATCAACATAAGGAACACCTGTGCTCATTATATATGCAAAACATTTGTTCACATTACCTCCTTCCCTTTCTTTGGATTGAGCAAATTAAACTTAAAAATTTGCGAAATCATCATGTACTAAATTATGCAATAAACTTAATACTATACAATATATTAAAATAAACAATCTTATAATCTAGATAAACAATCTGCTACAACATTTAATCGTCCTTTCTTATAATTAACCTCTACATCAAAAGTTTGCAGTGCTAAAGCCCAACGCACCAGTTTAGCAGACTTAGACATAGATTCAGTCAGATAAGTTAAAGGATTGTGATTTGTTATATACCGGACGTTGTCTGGCCATCATCGATTCTCTATTCTCGTGAACAACCGGAGAATTTGGTTTCACTTCTGCACCTCTGAACTGATTTCCTGTTTCTTGATTGCTCTTCCAATGAAAACCAAAATTTGGAGTGAACTGTTGATTTCTTTTTACATTGGGTACAAAACCAAAACTTGTCTTATTCGGAATTGCCAAACCAATTCGATTATTAACATGAATGTCCGCTAGGTCTGCCACAACACTAGCTTCGTAACAATCAGTTCCTTCCTTCGACAATACAAACTGTAGTGGACCTGGTGGTAGTGATTCTTTCAACTTATCCGCCACTAACAAATCAAACAGCTTCTCAAAATTCTTATCCACTTTGCGACTTTTCACATAATAGTTCAGCAAGTTCTTCAGCCTAGCTGTAAACATTGTATACGTTTCTTCAGCTGTCTTCTTCGCATCAATAAACTTCGATCTGTACTCTCTCGGTGTCAACTTGAATTCTTTTAACAAGTGCTGTTTCACGATCTCATAATCGTCTAAATCAGCGAATGACAATCTGTTTAGAACAGTTCTAGCTTTCGGAGTCATCAATGGCAATAGTAACTTCACCCAGAATTGTTCCTGCACGTTGAAACTACGAAACGCATTCTCAACCGTTTCGAAATATAATGGCACCTCCATCATATCGTTTGGCATTTTGGGTAACACGTGTTTCATGGCATCACCAATTTTCTTTATTTTCGAAACCATCGTTTCACTTTCTTCCTGTTTCCTTTTCTGTTCTTCTCGTTCTTCTTTGCCTTCTTTGTTCTTGCGACGCTTTCTCTTATTTTGTTTCTCCTCTTTGAGTTCGCCCTCGCACACACTTCTTCTTCAAAATGCTCCCCCAAAAAAGGCTAGCTTATAGTTAAACTTTTCGAATCGGGGAATCCCCTTTTCCGATACGGAGCTTGTCTTTGGCCAGCGTTGCCGCCTGCTCCAGAAACGGGTGCGGTGCTTGATTAAGCGGACGCTATGTTGTAAAATGCTTCTATTTGTAAGGTAACTGCTTAATATGACGGATTATAGGATACTAGATGGATATAGTAAAAAAACCTTCGTTTTACTTTTTCCTTTTTCTTCTTCACGTCTTCTCGTTCTTCTTGCCTTCTTTGTTCTTGAGCTTCTCTATTTTGTCACTTTTCCGCGCCTTCTTTCAAATTCAATCATTTGCTCTAATCTTCTCCTTTCAGCTTCTTCTCCATCTTTCTTTCTGTAATTGCAGTTCTTCTTGAATCTCAAATGTGCTGCTCGCTCCAACTCTGAAATTCGCACTTTTTCCTTTTCTTCTTCACGTAGTCTCTTCTCTTCAATCTGTTGCTGACGTATCTCTTCGTCACTTTTCCGCGCCCTTTCAAATTCAATCATCTGCTCTATTCTTCTCCTTTCAGCATCTTCTCTATCTCTTCTCAATTGCTCTGATTGACGCAAATCTGCCTTCTCTTCTTTCTCTCTTTGAAGACGTAATTCTTCCTGTCTTACATTTTCTGCTTTCTCTTCTTTCTCTCTCTGAAGACGTAATTCTTCCTGTCGCATTTCTTTCTCCTCTTGTCTTATACGCTTCTTCTCTTCGTTTCTCCTCTTTTTCTTTCTCTTCTTGTCTCCGTTTCTCCTCTCTTTCTTCTTTCATCATCATCCACTGCATCATCATCTCCATAGACATAAGTCCAGGCGGTTTTTCAATAACCTTTTCCACAGCACCGCCGACAGCACCTTCTTCTTCTTCTGCTTCTTCTTTAAGCCAGACTTCAGCTAGCGCTTCTAACATGTCCTCACGTGACATATCTTCCAGTTTCTCTTCTTCAAAACCAGCCTTTAACAAGCGCTGTTTTAATCTTTCAGAAGACATCTTCTTCAGTTCTGCTTGTTTTTTGACACTTAATTTCTCCATCTTACTTCTTTACTTCAGTGCTGTCCTTTCTGGAAAACACGAGTTTTCTTTTGTGTTTGAAGTATTGGGGATTGTTCTTTGTTTGATAACAACAAACTTTTATACCTTTGTCGTTGAGGCTTTCGTTGTCGTAGATTTACCAATGATTTGAATGCGTATTCACCAGTCGACGTTGTTTCGAATCCCAGACGTTGTTTCGAATCCCAGACGTTGTTTCGAATCCCAGACGTTGTTTCGAATCCCAGACGTTGTTTCGAATCCCAGACGTTGTTTCGAATCCAGACGTTGTGAATTCCAGAATTATGTCACCAACTCTTTTCTTTCTTAGTTGTGACCTACCTCAAGAACTTTCCTTATCTCTACATATAAATTGCTCAACGTCTTCTAACTGTTTAAGAATTAAATTGACACAGTTCTTTGAATGTTTCTTTCTTTCTTCAAACACAGTTTAATAACAACAACTCAACTCTTGCCTTAAAACAACTGTACTACACTGTATAGTTCAAATTCACTGTCATCAGCAGTTTCTAAGTTTGGCGCGCTAACTGCACGTGTAAAGAGAATCTACCGTCAGCCAATGTTTAGGCTACTTTAGGCCAAGCGCCCACGAGCCGACAGCGCAACTAAGGCCTAAGACTAAAACGCTTAACAATCGAATACACATTATATATATATCAACCTAAAGAACACCTGTGCTCATTATATATGCAAAACATTTGTTCCAGACGTTGTTTATTCCAGACGTTGTTTCGATATATAGACGTTGTTTGAAATTAGATCGTTGTTTCAAAACTATAAAATCCTTTTTATAGAAACGTTGTTTCGAATCTTTAAAAAATATATAGTTGTTTCATATAAAACGTTGTTTCCACTGAAGGTTAACAGTGAAACGATTATAAATCAGTTATCGGTTTTGATCCCAGACAACCCTTGAATCCAAAACGAAAATTCGAAGTGTCACATGCCAGTGTTTCGAAGCAGTGTCGTTGTTTCGAATTTCTGGCGTAGTTTCGATAATGTCACGTTGTTTCGAATTTGATGTTGTTTCGAATCTCCAATAAAATGTTTCGAATCCCAGACGTTGTCCTCGAATCATTGTTTCGAATTCCAGACGTTGTTTCGGCGGACCACTCGACATATTTTTCGAATTGACCAATTTGTTTTGAATCCCAGACGTTGTTTCGAATTCCACGTTGTTTCGAATCCCAGACGTTGTTTCGAAAGTCGTTGTTTCGTGGGCCAGACGTTGCTTTCGAATCTCAGACGTTATTTCTAGTAGGTAAGAGCTGCTGCCACCGGTAAGACCAACTCTTTTCATTCTTAGTTGTGAGCTACCTCAAGAACTTTCCTATTCTACATATAAATTGCAACGTCTTCTAACTGTTTAAGTCAATTTAAATTGAGAACAGTTCTTTGAATGTTTCTTTCTTTCTTCAAACACAGTTTATTAACAACAACTCAACTCTTGCCTTAAAACAACCGTACTACACTGTATTGTTCAAATTTTACTGTCATCAGCAGTTTCTAAGTTTGGCGCATAACTGCACGTGTATTTTTCTACCGTCAGCCAATGTCACAGAGCTACTTTTAGTCCAAGCGCCCACGAGCCGACTAGCGCAACTAAGGCCTAAGACTAAAACCGCTTAACAATCGCTTACACATTATATATTATATCAACATAAAGGAACACCTGATGCTATTATATATGCAAAACATTTGCTCACAAAATCGGAAGCAGTAATTGCATGCACAGTTATAACGTTTCTTTTAAATGAATCGATCCATTTTCCAAAGATGAATTTGATAATTTGACCCTTTATAGAAACAAAATGGATGGCATCACCAAAGTATGAAAGCAAGATAGTAGGCGGAGTTAAATACATGTAATGTAATGTAGTCTGGACACACTGTTGAGGCCTGCATCAGCATTGCCGCCATTGCGATGTTAAGTATGCATTAATAGCCTAGACGGTAGACAGCCAAATGCTTTCATGTTAAAAAATATATTTCATTGCAGGCCCAAAAAGTGGTGGTGACTATCACCACCACTTTTAAAAGTGGTGGTGACCGGACACCACCGTCACAATAGAAAGTTACGCCTTTGCTTCTACGTGCATGGGGCGTCATCTACAACCAATGAGTGGGGTGGCCCAGAATTTTGCATTGTTTCCCTTTCTTTAGTCTTTAAAAAGCGCCTGACACGCACTGCGCTGTACATTTACATGTTATGCAATTTAAATCTCATGGTATAATGACAGCCTGCATGATGATGATGATGATGATGACAAAGCATATCCGATGATGATGATGCTCGAACTGATGATCTGATGATGTGTCAGATGTTATGATGATGCGCTGACGACGAAAATGATGATAGGGACACCTAAACATGATGAAAAATACAGATAGGGAAAGAAAGACAGTCAATGATACTTAGAGTGGAGTAAGCCTTGGGCTCAAAAAACAATTAACAAACAATTATTATTAAAATTAAAAATTATAAGACGGATCCATCAAAAATCACATTAACAAAATGAATATAAATATAATATAAATATGATGCGTCATAACAAAGATGATTAGCGTCGCCCTCTCCTTTATTCAGGCTTGGGACGAGCGCTTCCGGAGTTGGTAGTGGCGGAGTTTATTTAAGTGTAATAGTGGATGAATTACAGTACGTTGAAGGATGGATGGATGGATCCACAGTTTAACGGCAGCTTATGACAACATAGGCCGTTGCCTGCCGACAAAGATTGTTTTTGGCATATTACAGCTCGTTGAAGGATAAACACAAATCCACTCTTTATGCACTCTAGTATGACAAGCTCAATTTAGACACCTTAAAATAGACGATAATATCGACTATAACAGTTGTCAACGTCAACGATCCTGGCAACCGTTAGATGTCGCTAAACACTGAATGAAACTACCTTCTAAACTAGATACCCTTAAAACGCTCCAGCCGATGTTATAATTATGTTTTAGTTAAATTCCTGCGTTTAATGTTCAAGATGCATTTTACGATTGTATAATGGATCACTGAGCTGAAATGTCAACAATGAATAAAGATACAGCCCGTAAAACAAAGTTTTTACCGATCCCTCTAGTATCCTCATAATGCAGTGAACGCTGCAAATACTTCCGCGTTCATTTTACCTCATAGTGTGCGTTGGCTATTATTAATCGCGCCCGTTTGTTGCGGCCAATGGCAACGCTGCGTATCGGAAAAGGTGATTCCCCGATTCGAAAAGTTGAGTCCCCGATTCTATAAGCTAGCCTTTTTGGGGAGCTGAAATTTTATAGAATGAAGTGTCTGCGAGGGCGAGTCTATCTGCCAAGTTTCAGGACGATTGAATGATTGTAAGTGATCGAATTAGTCGTCGCAAGATTTGACTTTTTAGCCTGTGGCTCAAACAAACAAACAAACAAACAAACATTCAAGATTTCCATAAGTTAAACTAGATGGATAATAAAATACAGCCCGTAAAAACAAAGTTTTTTACTATATCCATCTAGTATCCTATAGTCCGTCATATTAAGCAGTTACCTCTACAAATATATAGTCCGCGTTAATTTTACGACTGCGGCCAATCACAACCCTGGCCAATCACAACGGTGCGTTTCGGAAAAGGGGATTCCCCGATTCGAAAAGTTGAGTCCCCGATTCTATAAGCTAGCCTTTTTAGCTGAAATTTTGATAGAATGAAGTGTGTGCGAGGGCGAGTCTGTCTGCCAAGTTTCACGACGATTGAATGATTGTAAGTGATCGAACTAGTCGTCGCAAGATTTGACTTTTTAGCCTGTGGCTCAAGCAAAGCCGAGCAAAGCAAGCAATCAATCAAAGATTCCCGCAAATTAAAGCTCAATTTAGATGGATAAAAATTTATTTGAAATATATTTCAACACTTCCACTGTATAGTTCTATATGGTCTGTTGTTAATTGGTGTTGAAGTCTTTAAAGTTAAGGCTCACAAGTATCAACTAGATTACTAACCGTTGCCTCATTTCTGGTATCCTTACCTACCGTATTTCCTCTGGATATTTTTCAACGCTTTTGAAGAGTTGTTTGAGCTGAATGCGTTGTAACGATGCTAAAAGAGATATGATAATAACGACCTCTGTAACGACGTCGCCTAAGAAACGACTGCGTTCATTGAACGCTGTTGATGAAAAGAACAGACAGAGAGGAAGAGGACTGGCCTCCTCAAACGCATAGCTCCCTGTCTAGGTTAGCTAGACCTGGGTCAGGTAGTGTCCAGAGTTTAACGACATCTTTTGGCTACCTGGGTATGTCTACGACGACTTCGCCATAAATGAAGAACAATTATTCACTTTATTTATTTAATCCAACGTTTAACGTCGTCTTATGACATCAAAGGCCGTTGACGACAATACAGGAAAGATACAATTCAATGATTACAAGAAACTTATAGCATCCGTATGACACCATCAAATGTGTCAAACAGAGCTTTACAATTTCACTATATTCAATATTTTTGTAACATAAGGTAGTTCATCTTATTCTGTCTATGATTTCTATATTCTGACAAAAGATTCCATGCAAATTAAACAATGTTATGTAACTATGCAGCAATTGATCCATATACAAAATTTACTAAGTACTCTTTTAAACTGTTCATGTATCTAACATACTATACATGTAATAAAAGTTCATTCAATAACATAGCATACATGTATTATAATAATTGTTTAAAGTATAGTTTCAATACATTAAAATTATAATCACAGATCTCTTATTATAACACATTACTGAATATTATGCAACATAGTAGCTATTGTAATACAGTAACCAAACCAAATCATATCTTATATTGAGGAACCAAAGTTGAATAACAATAATATGGTAATAACAGAAATTCATTTACCAATAGGTAATATTTAAAATTTTCTCACATCAGTTCTTGTTATTTTGACATAACATATTCAATAATCAACAGTTGATAAGAAGTAGTTTATGAATATTTCAATAATCTGCATTGCAACACAGTACTACAGTATTATGCAACATAATATCTACTGTGATATAATAACCAAACCACACCACATGTAATATGTATTATTGAAAAACCAAAGTTGAATAATAATAATATGGTAACCAGCATTGCAACCAAAATTGCAACACAGTACATACATGTAATTGCATAATAACAATGTATTAGTAAAAGAGTAATTAAATATTTACAGATTTGAGTAAGATATAAAACTAGTTGCATTAAAAAAAACACTAAAACATCCATTTACAAAATTTTACCTTTATTAATTATTTTAACTAACCTATACACTTCATTCTGAAATAAATTTACCGTCAAAAGGGTTTTAACGGAAACTTCATGTTTATATAATTGACATTTATTTCTTAATACCTCTGAAATATCTTCTTTTTTACAATCAAGTAAGAGGTGATGGATTGTCTCCTTGACCTTACAAGTATCACATAGACCATCATCATGCCTTTTTATAATGAACAGCCTTTGATTAGTATTGGCTACTCCTAGACGTAGTCTAGAAATTTGAACTTCCTTATGTCTAAAAGGTTCTAAATATTTAATATCTGTACTAACAATTGGACACATAGATTTATAAAAATGACCTCTACTATCACCACTATATTCTATTTGCCATTTATTTATTATATAAAGTTTTATTAAAGTATAAATTTCCTGAAGTTATTCACTAGGAGGTATGCGGATTTATATAACGGCTGGAATTCCGATAAAAAAGGTGTTTAAATTGCGCAGTATATGATTTGAAAAATCGTCTAACAACATCTTTTCAGGAAGGGTATCTGAGCTCGGCTTATCCAATTAGGCATGCGTAGGTAGTTTCCGCTTAACGATCCAGTGAAAAACAGAGTTGATTAGCTTCGCCAACTCCTTCATCCAGACTTCGGACTGACACTAGGGTGGTCAAAAAAAAAAAAAGAATCCAAGACACCCCCTACATTTTTTACACTTGTCATTTGTATTATTCTGGGAAAATTTCGGCTTACTACTCCAACAGTTGACTGTATCTTTTATTAAGTGCATGTGAATAAACTCAAATAAACTCAATTAAACTGCCTATGTTTTGTACAAATATCAATGAAAACACAGTTTGAGCTAAATCTCTGTGTATAAACAGGAAATAGATAGCAAGATCTGTAATAAGAACTGTGTTTTATGTTGAAAATATAAAAAATTAAGTCGGAGAACTAAACTGCACAATTGCATAAGAAAGTTGCCAAGGTAATCACAATTTGTAACACATCAGGCCTATGCTTCTACATAATGACGATTATGTTAAAAGTTGACATCATTGACCATCATCAGTCATCAACTCTTGCCCCTGGGCGCTGAAACCCAACATTAAGCCACTGCATTAACATATAAACTCGCTAAAACATCGTCTAGTCTGTTCTACGAGTGACACTATTTTAATTTCTAAGTGAAATTGCAATCCATTCTTTAACCAAAGGCTATTGACTACTTTAGTGAATTCAGGAACTCTGGATATTACTGACCCTGGAACGACGCGTCGGCGTCTCGTATGTTATTCCTGAACTCTTACTAAGCTATTATTACTTCATACAATAATATCTAGATGTGAGTTTTTCCAATGTACTGGTACACCTACAGCGTTATGTCTGTTGTGAACACAATAAACGATCATATGATACGATTAAAGACGAAACTCAATTGGGAACATATACCTCAAATTGAAAGCGTTTTAAAGGTGTCTAATTTGAGCGTATTCATTCTGTAATTTACTGTGCGAATGGCTAGTGGGACAAATTACCAGCCGAGCATTAGATAAACCTATTCTGCACAGAGTTCCAATTGCTAAGTAGTTAAACAGCAACGGTACACCGTTAAGTAAGGCATAATATATTAGATATAATCAATTTCTCTCTTTTATTAAGTAATAATAATAATAATAATAATAATAATAATAATAATAATAATAATAATAATAATAATAATAATAATAATAATAATAATAACTAGGAACTAGGCCATCGTATGTCATTCGTCGGTGGCGACAGACGCGAGGCATCATTTCTTTTCCAGCGTCTGTCTGTTTGCGTCCAACGGTATAACTTTGTCGCTTTCAAAGGCACTTTTCCTGCAAACCCCGAAGACGAGGCCTGACCCAAAAAAAAAAAAAAAAAAAAATAATAATAAAAAAAATAATAATAATAATAATAATAATAATAATAATAATAATAAAAATAATATTTCTTTATTGAAGCGCCTGACAAACGCACTCATTTTACTGCTAACCAGCTTTTTAGTTGCAGACGAAATTCGTGGACCTCCAGCGATTCGACAAGTAATTGCAATTAGAAGGTAAATTATAAGATGAGTGTTGACATTTACGAACGAGGCAATGCAATAAAGTCGCTGAACGACCTCTATGTTAGACACCTTTCTTAACCCTAGGGCTACCAAGCTTTTGTAACACGGACTACCAAGGGGGGGTGGTTACCACCACCCCTGGATTTCGTGTTTGGTTTTATATATCATAACTTGTAATATAGCATTGGATTCAGCATTCATTTCTTCACAGAATGGTATATTTAGTTGTACATTATGTGAATGCACCTCGAAATTACATCACTTTTAACAACGGGACCCATTAATTAGCAATATTGTATATTATTGCGTACATTTTCTACTTTTTGGATAAACAAATATAAGATTATGTGTGTTTTGAAACTAATCTATGTATAAAAGATACACAAAATCATCCCTACACATGTTTATATAGTATAAATGTACATCCATACATATATATCCATACATATATATCGGTTTACGTTATAACGCTGTATTCAGCCATTTTCACACAGATTACGCGTATTATTATTTATTTTGATCACTTCCGGTATTCAAAAGACAAAGATGTAGGTATGCAAATGAAGCCCTTCATTCCCTCTAATAAATGGTATCTTTGTTTCTCTTCCAGAAAGACAAATGAATACGCTACAGACAAAAACTAAGGGGGGAGTCCTTCCATTCAGCCATTTTTGCACGCATGTTACGCGTATTATAATTTATTTTGAGCACTTCCGGTTGTCTCAGGTCAACTCAGTGACCATAGAAATGTAGCCCCACATTCCCTCTATAGAATGGTATAATTTTTGTCTCTTAATATTAAATGACGGATAAGATATAGTCGAAAATCTAGGGGGTGGTATCCACCCCTCTGGTACCTCAGGTATATTGGGTATAACTTTTGAACGGTGTGAGATATCATCTCACATTTTACCTCAAAACGTGTGCAAATGAACCCCCTACAGCTACCTTAAAAGGTCAAATTTTTTATTCCATACGGAAAAAGTTTCAGATGAAAAAAACCTAGGGGGGTGGCCACCCCTTGGTAGCCCGAGGGTTATGGTCTACCTGTAGGCCTAGTATATAAAATCTTTGTAAACGTTAATTCAGAAATAAATGCGCACAACCCTGCCGTCATTGTTAACGGCTCTGGCAGACGCAAGATGTCGTTAAATACTGAAAAGTAATCTATATTTAGCCGCCACTACCCATACTCTTGTAGTGCCAGTCCCAAGCCAGGAGAAAGCAGGAGTGCGAAGCTAATCATCTTAGTTTTGACACTGTGTCGGTTTACAGCAACCAACCAGATTTAGAAGGAAAGAAATGAAAATATAAACAGTCGTGGATACAGTCACGGCCGACGTGAGCCTATACACAGGGACTTGAATCACGCTCGCTAAGAAATTGGTCAATGCATGTCACATGATTTTGTGCACGTGAAAGGAGCGTATCGATAAACATTCCCGAATGATGTGGAAGATTGGTCAACATGTTTTCTGATGACGACACTAACTCTAGGCCTAACCCTCACCATAACCGATCCTCACTACGCCTAACCTGACCCTAACCGAACTTCAAGATGTCCGCCATTTCAAAATTCCATGAGAGGTAAGCAATTTTACGTAACATGCTTTAGCCAATAATGTGAATGTCGTGAATGTAGTACTGGGGCTCCGTTAACGTCCAGGGGTGTGAACGGATCCTTTACAACTGCCCTATTAGGGTGAAAACTGTATAAGAATGATAATAACGTAGTCACAACGTTATTATCATTCTTATACAGTTTTCACTAAAAGGGCAAGAGATTTCTAAACACGACGACACAGAGCCTAACGGGTAACATCACAAACGCAGTGGAGCTGTGAAGTATAAATAACGTCGTGGAAAGCGTAATAAAGGTGTTTGAGGAGAGTATTTCTTTAATGTGTAACGGTAGCTGGTGTAGGCTACATACATTTATGCTCAAACATATAGGTCTATATTCAGTTAAACATCTTAGAGGACAGTCCAGGGCCGTAACCAGAGCACTATTGCGCTCTTATACGGTGACGTTTGATGACGTTTGTTTAAGATGCCTTGGTTACATAGATGTTTGACTTCATAGGAAAATATCGCACGAGGGGTTGGCTTAACAGTCATTGCTGTTGCGCTCTAATAAGGTTACCTTTGATGACGTTTGTTTAACGAAGCCTTCATAACAAAGATGATTGGCTTAATGGCAAAATAGTGCAGCAGTCGGAATTAACAATCTTCAGCCCATAGGTCTAGTTTTCTTTGCCGCCCACTCATAATGCCAAAATAATTTTTGTCGACGTCAACAGCTTTTGTTGCCATAAGATGTCGTTAAGTTCTGGATCCGTTGATTTTTAATTCATTAAAATTATTAATGCAAGGCAAACTTTCTCGAGCCTGGCAACCGTTAGATGTCGCTAAACACTGAATAAGAGCTTTCTAATTAGACACCCTGAAAACGCATCAACTGATTTTATAATTACTTAAAGTTAATAAGGTCGATGTTTTAAATTTACCTCCTTCAATTTATTCAGTTAGTTAATTTTATCGTTGCCATTACCGGGTAGGGCCAGCCCAAAGTCTAAGTAAAGGAGAGGGGATGTCAACGTCCCTGACAGACGTAAAGAAGGTCGCTAAACTCTGGTAACGGCACTGCTGGATTTGCACGAGAGTATAATGGGTCGAGGAACTGAAATGTCAACACTGAGGGCGGGGTTGAAATCCCCGAAATGGTAAAAAGATAATTTAACACTTCCACAGTGTGTAGTTCTATGCAGTCTGTCAACTGTTTAGTGTTGCAGCGGACTCTAAGTTAAGGTTCACAAGTTTCAACTTAATTACCAATTGTTGCCTCATTTCTCGTTTCCTAACATACCAGACTGACTCTGAACTTTTAAAACGCTTTTCAAACGAACAACTTGCATCCAAGCTTAACCTTGTGCTCCCTTATGATGCTGCTGGAATCCGGAAAAGCCGTCTAATATATAGCAGCTAATTATATCATTGACAGAGACATAAAGTTGTCTAAATCTAGCAGCATAATTATATCATTGGAGAGAGAGAGAGAGAGAGAGAGAGAGAGAGAGAGAGAGAGAGAGAGAGAGAGAGAGAGAGAGAGAGAGAGACAGAGAGAGAGACAGAGAGAGAGAGAGACAGAGACAGAGACAGAGAGAGACAGAGACAGAGACAGAGACAGAGACAGAGAGAGAGAGACAGAGACAGAGACAGAGACAGAGACAGAGACAGAGACAGAGACAGAGACAGAGACAGAGACAGAGACAGAGACAGAGACAGAGACAGAGACAGAGACAGAGACAGAGAGACAGAGAGACAGAGAGACAGAGAGACAGAGAGAGAGAGAGACAGAGAGACAGACAGAGAGAGAGAGAGAGAGAGATATAGATAGATAGATAGAGACAGACAGACAGACAGACAGACAGACAGAGAGTCGGAGAGAGGGAGAGGGAGACAAGGAGAGAAAGAGACAGCGGGAGATCGTGGTAGATTCCTGCTTTCTACACCATCTAGTATGCTCGAACTTAATAGGCCTATTCAGTAAAATATCTCAGAGGACAGTCCAGGGCCGTAACCAGAGCACTATTGCGATCTTATACGGTGACGTTTGATGATGAGAGAGAGAGAGAGAGAGAGAGAGAGAGAGAGAGAGAGAGAGAGAGAGAGAGAGAGAGAGAGAGAGAGAGAGAGAGAGACAGTTTAACGACTTCAAACGCCGTTGACGACGAAACAAATTAATTCGAACAGTTCTTACCGTTCATATAGCATTACATGCATTATAGTAAAAGAGCCGTAATATTTGCATGCGTTTAAACGTAATTTCACAGTATATAGTAGAAAAAGCATCTTTTTAAAGTTGTTAAAATTTGAAGTCGTATTTCGTCTAGTAGTTTATGCTGAAATGTTACCATTGAGGGAGGCGTTCTAAGTAAGGTTAAACAGAGATGTTAACACTTTCACAATGTGTAGTTCTTTACGGTCTGTCCGTTATTTGGTGATGTTGAGGTCTTTTAGCTTAAGATTCACAAGTATGAACACTGATTACCAACCGTTGCCTCATTTCTGATTCCATATCTAACGGTCTTCCTCTAGTCTTTTCCGACGAAGGACGAATTCTGGAGAGTTGTTTCAACTGAATACGGATGCCGTGTACACTGTTGTAACGATGCTAAAATATATATGATATTATAATAAAGCCCTCTGTTGCGACGTCGCCAAGTGAAATGACTGCGTTCATTGGAACATGTTGATGGGAAGATCAGAGAGCGAGGAAGAGGAGTGGCCTTCTCAAACTCATCGCTCCCTTCTAGGTTAGCTAGATCTGGGTCAGGTAGTGTCCAGGGTTTAACGACATCTTGTGGCTGTCAGGGCTGTTTACGACGAATTCATCGTAGTGTTGAGGTCAGTTATTTCTAAGGAGCGATGTGGACTTATATAACGTCTTGAAATCCGATACAAAGGTGTCTAAATTGTGTTGTATGTCACTCTTATATACTGTATTTCAGGAAGGGCATCTGAGCTCAGCTTATCCAATTAGGTACGGATAGGTAGTTTCCGTTTAACGACCCCGTGAAAAACAAAGTTGATTAGCGTCACCCTCTCCTTCACATAGTCTTTGTACTGGCACCACCCGATAATGACTGTGATGGAATTACCATTTGTTATGTTACCATCAGTATAAAGAGATCTTTTGGCATCAAAGGCCGTTGAAATCGAAAGGAATGATTCTTATAAAATAATTATTATATTAGGACCCGCGAGTTGCTTAGCGTTTGGATGGATTCAGAGTTTAACGACCCCTTGTGGCAACGAAGGATGTTGATGTCGACAGACATTAATTTGAACAGTTAAATTCGTTCGTAAGGCATAATAATGATACATCCATAATATAAACATGCGCTTGGTTGGTTAGTTGCTGATTGACGACACCGTGTCATAGCAAAGATGATGGACTGGCAGTATACCACAGAGAGTGGCAGAGTTAACGTTTGAACCCAATTTTCAGACATAATTGTAGAAAAAGTACTTTGTTAAATGTGTTTAAATTCAAAATAGTATTCTGTATAATAGTTAATTCTGTTTAATGACATTTTGTGGCGTTAGAGGCCGTTGACGTCGATAGAAATATTATTTCTGTACAGTTTCGTTGTTGTACTTCGGCTTAACGACACTTTTTCATATAGAAGATTATTAGTGTCGGAGGCAGAAAGCAACCTCGTACTCCTCGTTTATATTGCGACCGAGCCACCCGCTGTACAGTTTCAACTCAGGACTTTTTATATACTAGACGTAGCTACCCTGCTTCGCACGGGTTATCTCTACCTTTATATATCGTTCCCGCTTGATTTGCGTAGTTGACTTTGGCTGGTACTCACCAGGTACGCCCGTGCATTTAAAATTTCACTATCCTATAATCGTTCCAGCTGTATTTGAAAACGTAAAATGTAAACCTTCGCTTTCTATAGCGACCGAATAATAGCCTGGACCCTGCTCATTTTTCAACCCTTCACCACCGCTTGCCCGTTTGAATGGATACCACGCCATTTAGTATCCCTGTGCAAGAACCGTGCTATCCCAAGATTTAAATTTCTGAAAATAAGCCAGCATCGTGAAGCGAACCGCGATCCGCACGCTCTGTATAGTAGCATAGAGGCGTATGAGACTAAACATACGCATGTCTTACCAATGTAGCTAGATGACGTCTTTGGCTTGTCGGAGAAGTCCCGAAATGCCTTGCGAATGCAGTATTATAGGCTGCCGTGGGACCGTATGACGTTATGAGAAATCAGAAATGGCGACGTAATTTTGCAGCGGTAGTCCGATTCAAAATTTAAAATGTCCGTAGATCAGCGTTTAAAGTAAATTGAGGGCTAAAATAGTCGCGTTTACCTACACATGCCCGTAATAATGTTTTGTAAAAATTTTCAAATCGCTAAAGCGTTCTCTTTCGGAGCCTTTAGACTACAGACAAACAAACATACATACATGGTCATGGTCCTGCGTCTACTCAACTCACTTTAGCTCGCCGTATTGAAGCTCTTTCCCATGACTTGCATTTGTGGATGTCTTCCAATCGCCTTTCGCTAAACTCTTCCAAAACTCAACTTATTTGGCTTGGCACACCCCAACAACTTCTGAAAATTGACTTTTCGCTTCTCTCTGAAAACTTTCCCAATTTTACGTTCTCTACTTGTGTGCGTGACCTAGGTGTCACTTTGGACAGCGCTCTCACTTTTTCTGCTCATGTAACCAACCTTACACGATCCTCTTACTTTCACCTACGGCGTCTCAGGGTTATTCGCAGATCTGTTCCTCTCTCTACCATGGCATCCATTGTCCATGCATTTGTCTGTTCCAGAATTATTGATTATTGCAACTCCCTACTTATTGGTCCGTCTATACCCTATTCAATCTGTTCTCAATACTGCTGCTCGATTGATTGCTCACCTTCCTAAATACTCCCATATATCATCATTCATGGTTAACCAACTGCATTGGCTTCCTCTCTCTGACCGCATTCAGTTTAAAGTCCTTGCTTTGGTCCTCAAATCCAAACTGGGACTTGCTCCAAAATACCTCAGGGATGTCATTCGTCCTCCTCTTCTTCTGCATCTTCTCATCGGCCTTTACGATCTCTGGACCGATCTGACTTCTTTGTCCCACGAGCTAGGACTACGATTGCTCAAACTCGATCCTTTGCCATCATTGGGCCCTCTTTATGGAATGCCCTTCACTTCACTTTGCGTGAGACTTTCCTTTCTGGATCATTGTCTTCATCTCTCTCTCTCCTTAAAACATATTTCTTCTCTCGGGGTTCTCGCACTGGGAGCGCTACTGAATGGCCTCGGCTGTGAGCGGCGCTATATAAATTACTAATTACATTACATTACATTACATACAGTACAAACAGAGAAATAAACAAACGGAAGGACAAAGTAAACAGACTTAGACTTATAGTATAGATACAACTGGAAACTCTCTATAGAATGTCATGTGACTAATTTGTGAGCGTAATACGCTATAATTTTCTTGAGTTTCACCGTTGAACGGCAAAGGTTTCCGATACGCACTGACGCCGTGGTGGGTCAAAACCATTTAACCGTCTATGCTGCTGGGAATTATAAATAACGTCTTGGAAAGTGTTTTAAAGGTGTGTATTTTCGACGATAGCAGTTTATAAAGTAGTCGTACACCTTACATTATATTTTCACTCTCAGATTGCAGATCTAGATGGTTGGTTCTTGTAGACTTTGAACTTGATGCTATCGATCAGTCATGAATGGGAATCCGTTGTTGGGTTTCACGCGTGTGCGTGGGCCTGCCACTGGGAACTCCTCCAGGTTTCGGTCCATTGTTTGGCTTACTGATGAATTTATTTACATAACATCTAAGCTAGCGCAGGCATCGCCAATATTAGCCTATACTTGGAGTGGTGCTGTAATAATTTATAAGTGAAAATTAAATTGCAATTTATTGTTGAGCAACATCTTTGTATTCTCGCTCTTACTGAAGATGGAAAAAGAAATCGTAATTCTGGACAAAAAGCGATTGACAAATATATATAACTCAAGTTAAATACGTTTAAAAGGTGTCTTAATTTAACAACTTCATTCCAAGAATAAAAGCGTATGGGTGTTGCTAGTTGCAGAATAACCAATCAAGCGCTAGATAAATGTATTCTACACAGAGATCTCTACTTAATTACTTACAGATTTAGTTATTGTCTAGCTTATTTACTTTCGTAACAATAATGAGGAATCCGTAATTACTTATATGCCAATGAATGAATGAATGAACGAATGAATGAATTTATCAATGAACGAATGAGTAAATAATTGATTAATAAATTAATTAATTAACTAATGAAGCGAATGAATAAATGGATGACGTGCGTTGTATGAGTGACGCAGTTTGAAAACAGCTTAACACACTATGGCTGTCAGATGATTGGCTTTGAGACATCCAGAAGTACGCATGAGACGCCTACGACCTCGGTGTCCGCTACATCGGCGGCTGTTGCGGATTCGAACCCTACCACATCCGAGCGATCGCTGAGGAGCTAGCCAAGGAGAGGGGCCGTTCGCCAGTGGCATCGGAGAAGCACGACCCCTGGGGACAGGGACTGAGGATGCACACGAAGCCCTGGGTCAGGGCAAGGTGAGTGGAAGATGGAAATTGAGATTACCGGCTGCTTAGCGACTTTTCATAACAAAGATAATAAGTGTCCCTCCTCCTTCTTTCCCTATGCTTGGGACTGGAACTACCAGAACCAGGGTAGTGGCTGAGTTTATTGGCCTTTTGTAGGTTTGTTTCGTCTTTCGGTCACTGGATTTTGGAGTTCAACAGACACTGAAAAGATATCATTCATCGGTATCCACAGTATTCATCGTACGTGACAAACTTAGGTGTATATAGTACGTGTTTGTTCATTAATTTAATAGAAACCAGTGCGACCACTCTCCATTTTCTGAAATCCCAAGCTCTTGCCAGAAAAATCCCAAGATTGGCCAAAAGTGTACCAAAAACTCCCAAGTTACTGAATACGAAAAAGTTGTGCTGAAAATGTGAAATGCGTTTTAGCAAACACTCATGCATGTAGTATGTATGCTCCCAATCTATCAATCAATCAATCATGATAGCGCGGTTCAAGATTTCCACTCAGACTGAATCGCGAGTTTCTGCGCCGAAGCGCATGAGCAATTGCGAGCGAAGGACTTGCCCAGGGTCCCTACGCGATATCTTGAGGTGGATTCGAACCCGCAACCCTCCGGCTGCAAGGCACCGAAGATACCCCACACCACCGAACATACCCGTACACCACCGCGCCCCACAAGAAGAAACCTGTATATTGTCACAATGTACAATATATAGCCTCAAAAATATCCGAATAAAAGGTGTCTTAAAATGATCACTATTATTCATTGTTTAACGACAATTAAAATGGATCCAGATCACACTGTCCATGATGCACATATTATATGATGTGCTCCAGTATAACGTACGCACGGTGAAACTTTTCGAAATAAAACAAAGCTACATCATGTTGAAATTATGGTGAGAATTCGATCATATTTCTACAAAACGGGTTTAATAATGTTCTACATACGTGCCCTTTGCTTTTTGGACAGTAGTCCCACTTTTATGGGTTTCACGGGTATTATACACGCCCGTGATGTCCGGAAGATGTCGTCAAAGCCTGACAATAACGAATAATAGTGGATCACTTTAAGACACCTTTTATTCCGATATTATTGATTCTATATATATCTTATATTTAGCGTTATACGGTTTTTTCTTGTTTCAGCAGAAACTTGACTACAACGGCTTTCGTTGCCATAAGATTTCGTTAAACAATGAAAACTAAGCAAGGCTGAGTGAACCGACAAAGCGAGATAAATGCATGTACGTGTGTATGTATGTATGTACGTGTGTATGTATGTATGTATGTATGTATGTATGTATGTATGTGTATGTATGTATGTATGTATGTATGTATGTATGTATGTATGTATGTATGTATGTATGTATGTATGTATGTATGTATGAGCACTTGTTATAGCGCCCGTTCAAGATTTCCACTCAGAGGCGCTCCCGACAATAGCGCGGACACTGAATCTGAGTTTCGCGCCGAAGCGCATGAGCAATTGCGAGTGAAGGACTTGCCCAGGGTCCCTACGCGATATCTTGAGGTGGATTCGAACCCGCAACCCTCCGGCTGCAAGGCACCGAAGATACCCCACACCACCGAACATACCCGTACACCACCGCGCCCCACAAGAAGAAACCTGTATATTGTCACAATGTACAATATATAGCCTCAAAAATATCCGAATAAAAGGTGTCTTAAAATGATCACTATTATTCATTGTTTAACGACAATTAAAATGGATCCAGATCACACTGTCCATGATGCACATATTATATGATGTGCTCCAGTATAACGTACGCACGGTGAAACTTTTCGAAATAAAACAAAGCTACATCATGTTGAAATTATGGTGAGAATTCGATCATATTTCTACAAAACGGGTTTAATAATGTTCTACATACGTGCCCTTTGCTTTTTGGACAGTAGTCCCACTTTTATGGGTTTCACGGGTATTATACACGCCCGTGATGTCCGGAAGATGTCGTCAAAGCCTGACAATAACGAATAATAGTGGATCACTTTAAGACACCTTTTATTCCGATATTATTGATTCTATATATATCTTATATTTAGCGTTATACGGTTTTTTCTTGTTTCAGCAGAAACTTGACTACAACGGCTTTCGTTGCCATAAGATTTCGTTAAACAATGAAAACTAAGCAAGGCTGAGTGAACCGACAAAGCGAGATAAATGCATGTACGTGTGTATGTATGTATGTACGTGTGTATGTATGTAATGTATGTAAGTATGTATGTATGTAATGTATGTAATGTATGTATGTATGTATGTATGTATGTATGTATGTATGTATGTATGTATGATGTATGTTGTTATAGCGCCCGTTCAAGATTTCCACTCAGAGGCGCTCCCGACAATAGCGCGGACACTGAATCTGAGTTTCGCGCCGAAGCGCATGAGCAATTGCGAGTGAAGGACTTGCCCAGGGTCCCTACGCGATATCTTGAGGTGGATTCGAACCCGCAACCCTCCGGCTGCAAGGCACCGAAGATACCCCACACCACCGAACATACCCGTACACCACCGCGCCCCACAAGAAGAAACCTGTATATTGTCACAATGTACAATATATAGCCTCAAAAATATCCGAATAAAAGGTGTCTTAAAATGATCACTATTATTCATTGTTTAACGACAATTAAAATTGATCCAGATCACACTGTCCATGATGCACATATTATATGATGTGCTCCAGTATAACGTACGCACGGTGAAACTTTTCGAAATAAAACAAAGCTACATCATGTTGAAATTATGGTGAGAATTCGATCATATTTCTACAAAACGGGTTTAATAATGTTCTACATACGTGCCCTTTGCTTTTTGGACAGTAGTCCCACTTTTATGGGTTTCACGGGTATTATACACGCCCGTGATGTCCGGAAGATGTCGTCAAAGCCTGACAATAACGAATAATAGTGGATCACTTTAAGACACCTTTTATTCCGATATTATTGATTCTATATATATCTTATATTTAGCGTTATACGGTTTTTTCTTGTTTCAGCAGAAACTTGACTACAACGGCTTTCGTTGCCATAAGATTTCGTTAAACAATGAAAACTAAGCAAGGCTGAGTGAACCGACAAAGCGAGATAAATGCATGTACGTGTGTATGTATGTATGTACGTGTGTATGTATGTATCAATCTATGCATGTATGTATGTATGTATGTATGTATGTATGTATGTATGTATGTATGTATGTATGTATGTATGTATGTATGTATGTATGTATGTATGTATGTATGTATGAGCACTTGTTATAGCGCCCGTTCAAGATTTCCACTCAGAGGCGCTCCCGACAATAGCGCGGACACTGAATCTGAGTTTCGCGCCGAAGCGCATGAGCAATTGCGAGTGAAGGACTTGCCCAGGGTCCCTACGCGATATCTTGAGGTGGATTCGAACCCGCAACCCTCCGGCTGCAAGGCACCGAAGATACCCCACACCACCGAACATACCCGTACACCACCGCGCCCCACAAGAAGAAACCTGTATATTGTCACAATGTACAATATATAGCCTCAAAAATATCCGAATAAAAGGTGTCTTAAAATGATCACTATTATTCATTGTTTAACGACAATTAAAATGGATCCAGATCACACTGTCCATGATGCACATATTATATGATGTGCTCCAGTATAACGTACGCACGGTGAAACTTTTCGAAATAAAACAAAGCTACATCATGTTGAAATTATGGTGAGAATTCGATCATATTTCTACAAAACGGGTTTAATAATGTTCTACATACGTGCCCTTTGCTTTTTGGACAGTAGTCCCACTTTTATGGGTTTCACGGGTATTATACACGCCCGTGATGTCCGGAAGATGTCGTCAAAGCCTGACAATAACGAATAATAGTGGATCACTTTAAGACACCTTTTATTCCGATATTATTGATTCTATATATATCTTATATTTAGCGTTATACGGTTTTTTCTTGTTTCAGCAGAAACTTGACTACAACGGCTTTCGTTGCCATAAGATTTCGTTAAACAATGAAAACTAAGCAAGGCTGAGTGAACCGACAAAGCGAGATAAATGCATGTACGTGTGTATGTATGTATGTACGTGTGTATGTATGTATGTAAGTATGTATGCATGTATGTATGTATGTATGTATGTATGTATGTATGTGTATGTATGTATGTATGTATGTATGTATGTATGTATGTATGTATGTATGTATGTATGTATGTATGTATGACTTGTTATAGCGCCCGTTCAAGATTTCCACTCAGAGGCGCTCCCGACAATAGCGCGGACACTGAATCTGAGTTTCGCGCCGAAGCGCATGAGCAATTGCGAGTGAAGGACTTGCCCAGGGTCCCTACGCGATATCTTGAGGTGGATTCGAACCCGCAACCCTCCGGCTGCAAGGCACCGAAGATACCCCACACCACCGAACATACCCGTACACCACCGCGCCCCACAAGAAGAAACCTGTATATTGTCACAATGTACAATATATAGCCTCAAAAATATCCGAATAAAAGGTGTCTTAAAATGATCACTATTATTCATTGTTTAACGACAATTAAAATGGATCCAGATCACACTGTCCATGATGCACATATTATATGATGTGCTCCAGTATAACGTACGCACGGTGAAACTTTTCGAAATAAAACAAAGCTACATCATGTTGAAATTATGGTGAGAATTCGATCATATTTCTACAAAACGGGTTTAATAATGTTCTACATACGTGCCCTTTGCTTTTTGGACAGTAGTCCCACTTTTATGGGTTTCACGGGTATTATACACGCCCGTGATGTCCGGAAGATGTCGTCAAAGCCTGACAATAACGAATAATAGTGGATCACTTTAAGACACCTTTTATTCCGATATTATTGATTCTATATATATCTTATATTTAGCGTTATACGGTTTTTTCTTGTTTCAGCAGAAACTTGACTACAACGGCTTTCGTTGCCATAAGATTTCGTTAAACAATGAAAACTAAGCAAGGCTGAGTGAACCGACAAAGCGAGATAAATGCATGTACGTGTGTATGTATGTATGTACGTGTGTATGTATGTATGTATGTATGTATGTATGTATGTATGTATGTATGTATGTATGTATGTGTATGTATGTATGTATGTATGTATGTATGTATGTATGTATGTATGTATGTATGAGCACTTTGTTATAGCGCCCGTTCAAGATTTCCACTCAGAGGCGCTCCCGACAATAGCGCGGACACTGAATCTGAGTTTCGCGCCGAAGCGCATGAGCAATTGCGAGTGAAGGACTTGCCCAGGGTCCCTACGCGATATCTTGAGGTGGATTCGAACCCGCAACCCTCCGGCTGCAAGGCACCGAAGATACCCCACACCACCGAACATACCCGTACACCACCGCGCCCCACAAGAAGAAACCTGTATATTGTCACAATGTACAATATATAGCCTCAAAAATATCCGAATAAAAGGTGTCTTAAAATGATCACTATTATTCATTGTTTAACGACAATTAAAATTGACCCAGATCAGACTGTCCATGATGCACATATTATATGATGTGCTCCAGTATAACGTACGCACGGTGAAACTTTTCGAAATAAAACAAAGCTACATCATGTTGAAATTATGGTGAGAATTCGATCATATTTCTACAAAACGGGTTTAATAATGTTCTACATACGTGCCCTTTGCTTTTTGGACAGTAGTCCCACTTTTATGGGTTTCACGGGTATTATACACGCCCGTGATGTCCGGAAGATGTCGTCAAAGCCTGACAATAACGAATAATAGTGGATCACTTTAAGACACCTTTTATTCCGATATTATTGATTCTATATATATCTTATATTTAGCGTTATACGGTTTTTTCTTGTTTCAGCAGAAACTTGACTACAACGGCTTTCGTTGCCATAAGATTTCGTTAAACAATGAAAACTAAGCAAGGCTGAGTGAACCGACAAAGCGAGATAAATGCATGTACGTGTGTATGTAAAATATTTCGTGTCAATCCAACTTGCAATTTTGTATGTAGGAATGTTTTCATCATATAGGGAAACAATTTCTTTCATCAATCCAGCTTCTATTAAAGTGAAGATATAAAATAATTTACCAACGTAAACTACGACTTTACCCAAAAATTATTAGATCAGATGATTACAACGACGATTGGCAAGGCTCATCATGCTCGTCTCATAAGCCGTATCCTAGTCTGGCCATTGGATTAACTCTATCCACGAGATGACTTTTGGATCTGTTCCACACCTCTTTCTCAACATAGAGCATTCGTCCTCATAAAATAATGAAGACGATAAGAACTTCAAACCACGTATGATGTTCAAAATCATTTGGTAGGAGGCCTAAATCAGGACAAACAAACTAAACTTATCTACCAGACCTAGCAAGAATCTCTAAGCTTATTTTGGTTTAACTCTAATTGACTCTTGTAGAATAATCTTGTAACTACATGTAGCTGCATTATGACAGCCAGAGATTACCAATTCCTGATTCCTTCTTTCTTTATTTTACAACAACTGATCACATCAAAGCAAGCATAATCTCAGTCACGTACAAAAGGAGCCCTACAAAAGCTAACGCTTATATAGAGTTAGGCCCCTATTTCTGTGTTATAGTCTTCACATTTCTGGGTTAACATGAGCAAATAGTTCAGTTCTTGAAACAATCATTAATCCGAATTATAGTAGCAACAATAATATAATAATACAAATAATAATATTTTTATGATGATAATAATAATAATAGTAATAATAATAATAGTAATAATAGCGTAATAACAACAAACAGTAACAGTATTAATAGAAATACCACCAGCAATAAAACATCAGCAAGAAAACTTCAGCACCAAGACTCCTATTAATGTTATCAAAGACCCAGTAATAAGCACTATCATCCCTATAGTTGATAACAGGTTCAGTGTACTATGCATTTCAAAAATATGGTTATTACAGTCATTTTATCATCATCCTTATTTAGGTGAACTTTTTTATAATTGTAGGCAATAAATGAATATACAATACAATACAATGATGGAGTGGGAGGGGCAGTGTAATTTAACTGCAAATTGTAAGTAGGCATTTAAATAAGTATACTCAAACATTCCTTAGTGATGTTTCTGTTACCTTGAAATGAAACCACACGCAAAGCCAAACATTTGAACAGGCGTCTAATATGAGCGTTATCTAACACGGCAACACCAAACGTTTCATGTGTAATAATACGACCATAAGGTCACAATAACAGCAGCTTCATTCCATCTCAATTGAACAAATTTTACAGAAGGCTCAAAGTCGACCCCCTCTCTGATTTCAATGAAAAAGTGGAAAACTTATAGCTATACAACTTATAGTTATACTGACATTTTATAGTTAAGGAAGAAGTTTAACTGGTGAAAAATAGTTTACTTAAAACCAAAGTTTAACTAATAGTTTTCAGTTATTAAATGAAAAGTTTAACTGAAGATATCAGCAACTGCGCAACTATCTTCCGCAGTGATTGTCAGGAGTATAAACATTCTGTGAGATGACTCAGAACTCGGTACAAACTCAAACATTTCTAGTAAATGATGCAAAGTCAAAAGGTTAATCCAAGTGGTATATGGAACCACTTAGGCTGTATGCAAAATGATAATACCATGTTAGTTACGAGTTCAAACCTGAAAGATAAATGCTTAGAAATATCTTTTAATGCTTAGAAATATATTGTTAAGAAGCAAAGCCATAAATTCAATTACATGACTGCACAGCGGTTGTAAGTGGACGAGATTACAAGTGACTAGCAGACCGAACAGCGGTTGTAACACAGCCTACATTGAACCACTAATGCCCATCACCATGGGATTTGGCATTCGCCTGATTATGTACTATGTTGTAGTTAAGACTTCGCGGGCGCTTTGGTTTACGTCGCAGAGGGTCACTTGATGGTGGGCGACCACTGGCTAGTCGCTTGCTACCACGGGTGATCCCAGGCCGGCGGCGAGCAAGGGATGTTGGCTGCACTCGTATTGCAGCGCGATGATGACGTCGAAGAGGAACAGCACTCCCAATCGAGTGCACGAAGGTTTCCCATTGAGTTCCAGTATGGACATTGCCAAGCCTCGTGAGAACACGAGCCCAACCGGCAGATGAGGAACCAAACTGGTCGTTGAACTTCATCATTACATCCAGTGCAGACAACATGACACTGGTGCCATCATCCACAACAGGAGGTGAGGTAACAGGTGATGTGGGCTCGTCAGACTGTTGTTGCTCCAGTGACTGATGTGTCTGCGGCACAGACTCAGAACACTCAGCTGAGGAAGTCGGAGTTGAATGTGATGGTCGGTTGTCCTCTGTGAATGGTTCATAGAAAGATGAATCTTGAGCCTTAGGACCTAACGCCAGTACAGCCATTCTGTGTCTCGCAGCCGTGTCCACTGGTGGGGCGTTCGGTAGGAATACATCTGGAAGAAACACAGCACATAAGTTAGCATCTAAAATTATAGCAATGTACATAAAAAGCAGTAAATGTTTTAAGATGGCAAAACTTTATATAAGAAAATGTCATTAAGATCACCTAAGTATTCCTACATCTAAAATCATAGCCAAGTACATTAAAAGCAGTAGAGTATGCCATGCCTGGCAAATGTTTTAATATGGCAGAAGTTCATAAAAAAAATATCATTAAGATCACCTTTAAATATTCCTGCATGACAACAAGAGCTTAGAGAAGCAGTACATTAAATGAAAAAGACAGTATAAAATATTGTATACCTGGCATGTGTTTTAAGATGGCGGCTTGATGCTTACAGAAGCGCCCACACATTCCATCCTGGCATGAACAGACACCAACGTCAACATCGACAGTGTGGAAGATGGAACTATCACTTTGACTTGGTATCTGGAACATGGACTCAGTAGTTTGCCTGATGGCTCCAGCATCAACGTAGGAAGCCTTTAAATTTTGCTTCCTCAACCAAATATGTGGTGTGGCCACTCGAGAATGAGCAAACTGCAGCAAGCGATGCGAGTAGTACTGCTCCATGGCGGTACAAACAAAGTCCACTAGTGACACCACATTGTACGCCTTCAGACGTGAAAGGACAATGTCCTTGAACAAGCGTACAGTGACTTCACTGTAATTATTTGTGTGGTGTCCCCGATGGACTGCAGACCGCCATGCTATGCACCATGCCTCACACCGCTCAAAGTACTTCTTGACCCTTTCTTGCCATCGTGGATACTTAAATGACAGACGTGATGTAACTGCCGTGTCGTATGCCTCCAAAGCACCGTCCTTTGATGTGGCCATCATAATCTGCCTGAATTCATTCATCAGTGAGGGTCTATCTTCCTTTTCGATGGCATTCTTCGAATCCCACAGCCATCTCCAATTGGCCTGTGGCACATGGAAGAGACAGAGTCGCAGGAGACTTTCAGGCCACGTGGCAGCAAGAGCACTTCGTTCAGCATTGCTGTCATCCGTCATAAATACTGCAAAGGTTTAAGCAGAGGCGTTATATGATCAAAAAATGATGTATTGGCGGTTTCAATAGAGGTGTGAGGTACAAGTACAACGTCGACAAACATGACACAGCTGACTACCTAATTATTATGGTGTTGTTTAACAGATATGACAATGTCTTCCAAGTACCTTAGCATATATGTCTTTGCTGGTACACAGCTGAATGGTGATCGACATCTTTGCCAGACATTGGCAGTTCTTCGACTTGCCCTTTTTGTTGCATCCTTCACTAGATGTCTCCTAGAACGAAATAATTACAGGGATACTAATATACCGAATTTTATGTTTTAATACACATAGCCTACTTCTGGCACAACATGGAATACACAACGAAAAGTATAGAAGGAATTCGGTTATTTCAAAATGTTGTGACCAACTTGGACGACTTCTTGATGCTAACCTCCACTATTTCACAGTTCAATAGGTCATAATTATAATCTGCGAGTGTCAAGCAAGCATAGAATGCATAACTTATTGGGAGCTGCGGCTATCAATCGTTTTATAGCGTCCACAATTCTTCAGCGCTTTATTATTCCATATAAAAAAAACACGACATACTTTTACTCTAAGCGCGTATCAGTAAAACCTGGGAGACAATACAGTTACAGAATTAGCCCATTTATTATCTTAGTTTAACCTACCTTATTAAATCCAGCATGATGGCAAACATAGTCTTTACGGAATTGGACTCTCTGTAACCGAGGATAAGTTTTCCTGACGATCCAGTGTGTCGCTGACATTTCTTCATAAGAACGCATCCACGTGTCAACATCTTCAACGCAGTTCAGCTTAGCTCTGATCTCAATTCTTTCTTCACTATTTACTATACATTCACTTTCGAAAGGCAAATCGAGAAAATACCCGCTGTCCACCATTTTGGTTTTGGTCGTGGATCGAGGACCAGTATAGCATCCAATCAACAGTAGGCCGTAATTACTCATGAATATTCAGAACCTGAGTTCGTATATAGAATGTTAATATGCAGCCCGCCAGGGATCAGGGCGCCGCAAATCACCCCTTATGACACATCGTTGTTTAGCATGAGATAGGGAGCGAGAGAGAGATAGCAGAACGTGAGAAGTGACTTAGGAGTTAAAGATAGTCGGAATCCTCTACATAGACTTCATGTGCGGTAGATGTCAATCTCGTTCAAACTGAAACTCGATGACTTGCTTGCGAATCACGTATCCAAACATTCCCCATCAGAACTCCAGTTCAACAGGTAAGCATTTCCAGCAAAAGAGAGTAGGTTGGCAATCTTAGAGATTGTTTACCTCTGCTATGCTCACAGTGCATAGGTAGGTCCAGACTTAGACAACATTACCATAAATTCAGTTTCTTGTTTAAAACGAACAGCAGCACCTTATGCCAGCCTGAGAATAGAAGAATGCGAAGAAGAATGCGAAGAAGAATGCGAAAAAGAATGCGAAGAAATGTAGTCAGTTCGCTTTTTATAGCGTCGTATGTCAAGTATGATATGTCCTTGTGTCGACCTTTGTCAGTTGTGAAGAGGAATGATCTCCTGTCAGAAGGTGAAGCCGTGGGAACAGATGCGGATCATAAGATGCTCCATGCAGGTAGCTAAGTGATGCTGAGTGTAAGGTGTGTACTGCATGCTGTGCACTAGGCAGGGCTGGGAACCTATAGACTGCCAGAAAAAAAGAAAGGCAGACATACACACAGACATACACACAGACAGACACACAGACGAGCCGTTAATTTTTTTATGTAAAAATCAAGAGCTGTAATATGCCAAAATGATTTCTGTCGACGGCAACGGCCTTTGTTGTCATAAGCTGTCGTTAAACTCTGGATCCTTCCATCCATCCTTTTATGTTGTCAATCATCAAAAATCTGCTGCAGGGTAAGGTCGATAACGATAACCAGGTAGAGATAGACAGAGAGACACAGAGACACAGACACAGAGAGAGAGAGAGAGAGAGAGAGAGAGAGAGAAAGAAAGAAAGAGAGAGACAGCAACAGACACAGACACAGACACAGACACAGACAGACAGATACATGTAGATCTGTATTATGTATATGTGAAGCTGTTTTTGGTGTTATTACGAATCCTAAAGAGATAAGCCACGTTATCTTGTCAGACATCACCGCCCAGGGATTCGCAATAAACACAACATGCCAATAACTCCTTAAGTCTTTCTCGGAATTTGACTGATGTACCCTGAAGTGATGAATGGCGAAATTGGACGTACGAACCTGCCTAGCAAGGCAGAGAACCAAGAAGACCTTGAAGTTATTTTTCTGTACTGCTTCGGCCTAACGACATNAAGCCTACTCAGAGAAAAGAACTGATGGCATGGGACTGATTAGGAGTCTAAATAAAAGACTTGTCAAAGCAATGGTATGGAGTGTGTGCTGAATAGCTGTGAAATGTGGAGTTTCTGGACCGTCAGAAAGGGTTATATCAGAGGGTTATAGGCGTTTGAGATGAGGGTGTGGCGCAGGATGGAAAGGGCATAAAACAAACGTAGAGGTTCAACAAAAGGTGGGCTAGGCAAGAAGACTCCCTCCATGGAAGGAAGAATGGAGGGTCAGAGAAAAGAGAGGAAGACCTAGGCAGATGTTGCTGGACTTAATTGGTAACGGATGGATAGAGGAAACTCAAGGAAGAAGCCCAACATCGAGAAGAGTGGCAACATTGGACGTTGGAATCTGCCCGAGAGACTAAGAGAGACTAAGGTTAATTTCGTCATTGTTCGCACTCTGGCAGTACCAGTCAAAACCCACGAGAAAGGGGGAACTGGCTTCAGTTGCAATCGATTCAAAAGCCGTTATTCTCCCTCTTCCCGTAGGCCTACTCTGGTAGTGCCAGCCCCAAGCCTGGAGAAATAGCATCGTTAAACATAAACTAACCAATGCTATCTACTGAAGATAATTAGGCCTACGATAAAATTTAGAACGCTGTCAAATGTTTTCCTGTCGATATAATCGGCATTTGATATCGCAAGATGTCGTTAAGCAGTGTAGAAACTACTAAACGAAGAAATAAAGCGTTGCATTTTAAACACCTTTAATTAGATTGGCCTTTGGTCTATATATTAAGAAATCGCTTTGTTACAACAATTATCATAGACTCACGTAATTCCGAAAAGTAGTACTAAGACAATAGATTACTCACAACCATTATCTAACGAGATGTTCGCCCTTCCCAACAGGGTAAAATTACTTCGTTGAGGCATGCCCATAGGTCGCAAGCCACGGGCAGCAGGTTGGACATCACCGTATTAGACTATCGCGCACCAGAACTTTCATTACACGCAAATTTGGATCGACACACACGGTTTAAAAGATACTGGCGGCCATGACCTTAGCAGCGTCATCTACTGAAATGAAATGAGTATGGTTCATAGCGTAAGATAGCAGCGCTACCTACCGAAACCAAAAATGAGTCTTAGCGTAACAGAACGTTCACTTCATGAAGAACGTCAAGACATTTCTTTTTGCTTACATTAGTAATAGTGGAGAAAAAAAACTTGTTTATATGTTTTATTGACAAGGACGCTGTAGGCCCTACCCTGGTTGCTTCTGGGTTTACCTCTTGAATCCCAGTTAGTCGTACTAGCACAATTCTATGCACTCCTCTATTTCTTATGTTATATTCTCTTGTATTATGCATAAAAGTTGTGAGCAAAGTGGCCTAGCAATGTTCTGATGGATTACTAGTAGACATGTGACGAATATTCCAAATCGTTTTGGGTCGAATGTTGATGAAATTTGAATAATCGTGTTCGAAAAAGTTAAAAAGCAGTATATTATATAGATATATATATATACGATATATATATATAGTTATATATATATATATATATATGAATATACATGTATATACGTCGATGGTACGTACACCTATGGCGGATTGCCTGTTGCATTGTTATTAACGAATAATGCATTATGACGTCATTGCGGATAACAATCAAACAATATTGAAACGCTTCTAACTTACAAAATTAACGCCTCTGGCTGTCGTAAGGTGTCGCTTATCACTGGGAAATTCCCGATCTCTAACATGGAAGGTATAGGGGCAGTTTTACGTGTTCAACCCCACCCCCACCGAATAAATGCATTTATGTAATTAAACACTAAATGTGTAGAAAAATACGACCATGTCAAATGGAAATTCCTGAAAACTAAAAACCCCTCAAAATTGTTTCCGGACTATATATACGATTCTGATCTTTTAAGACATCTTTTTAAAGCTCTCAATAGACTCTTTATATAGTCGCCAGCCGTGAGTCCATTACCGCTGAGCCTCTGGCGTGATTGAAATATATCCCTAAGCTTATTACAGCGGTCAGGTCACTGGCGCGGTCTAAACACCCGCAAACCAAAGAAATAAAAAATAAACAATAAACAATCAGAAGCCCTAAGGTTGGCTTATCGGCCTCTATAGGGGTACGCCCTTATTGGCTCGCTCTACAAAATGAGTGGTGAAATTTCCTTCCATATTCGTCGACTGGACAACTCGCTCAATGTTGGATCAAAAATCCTTGGCACCAAAGATCAGTTTGGGAACGCCTTTGCCTACTTGTGGAAACTTTTTTGTCCCTCCTCAGGTTTGACTGGCCGCGGAAATCTTCGTTCTGCATTTCGAGGCGAACTTGCTGTTCCCTTTGCGCGCACGTCAAAGATGCAACGTCGTGCCTTCTCAGGGGTTGGGCCGACCACGAGGAATAATCTTACTTTTTATGTGCGTTTTCTTTTAGCTAGGGACTCTGCATTCACCTTTCACAAGCATCTGAAAACCGTTCTTTATCGCCGGAGTTGCGCTGGAACCGCCTCGCAGTAGGTTTCTTTGAGGGGCGCTATGCAGGTTTTCTGAATGAATGAACGAACGAACGAATGAAAACAAATGGGACCACATAAATTATGACATCAAGGTGTACGTACGGCAGCAGGTTGGAACTGGCTGACACGTTCCCATATCGTGGCTCAATTATAACTGAGGACTCTGACTCTTGAACATAAAAATCACTCAAAATTTTAGCCAGAGTGTGTCCACAGTTTAACGGCAGCTTATGACAACAGAGGCCGTTCCCGCCGACAAAGATTAGTTTTGGTAGCCAGAGGAACGGACAATTATTATATAATGGCAGCATTTAAACAGGTGTGTAAAAGTCACAGCGTCGTGTTTGCAACAAAGATACGACTACCGGAAGTTCTATAATTGTGGCCAGTGGCAATGTATGGCTGTTAGAGCTGGACAAAGGAAGGATGAAGAGGTAAGAATGAACTCATCTGAAATGCGGCAGATCCTCAGGGTATACAATGGACTGGGAGGTAAACGAGCGAGTGTTAGAGACTGTTGGAATAGAAATAAGTCTACTTAGATTGATCAAACGGAGAAAGATTTCATATTTCGGACACGTGCTACGGAAGAGTGGAGATTGTCTTGCGGAGATTATCCAGTGCGCAGTTCCTGGATCAAGAGCTCAAGGAAGACCTAAAATGGGATGGATTGATGACTTATAGTTATGGACTAGAATATCATTCGACCGATTATTATTTTTGGTAACAAAAACAGAGGTGGTTGGAAAAAATTGTTCTTTTTGCGACCAATTCTTGGATCGAGGACGGTAGAAGGCAAGGCGAGACAATAAACAGAAACCACGGCATCACATAATGATCTTATATTTGTTACATACGGTTAGATTGACTTGAACGACAATGCCAGCCTAAAAGTGTCGTTAAACCTAAAATCAAGCGAAGCTCTTTTAAACACCCTTATATGCCGAGCTACGTTTTATATAAATGCGGCGTTTACTGGTTTAGAAAAAAATAATTTAATTTCAAAAAACCAATCTGGCTTTCGAAAATACAAAAGTACAATGGATCAAATTCTTAAACTTCAGGATACTATTCTTAAAAAACTTAGAAATAAAGAGCATGTTCTAGCTATTTTTATTGACTTTGAAAGAGCTTATGATATGTTGCATGTTCCTACGCTTTTGAAAAAATTTCAAAAATTGGGAATAGGCGGTAATACATTTAACTGGGTTGAAAACTTTCTATCTAATAGAACTTTTCAGGTTAAGGTAGGGGCAGAACTTTCAGATAAATTTATACAACAAAATGGTACTCCACAAGGGTCAATAATTTCTCCTATTTTATTCCTAATAATGATTAATGATATTCCCACAGGTGTGGATGGTGTAGAAATGTCCCTTTTTGCTGATGATAGTGCTATTTACTTTGGACAGAGAAATATTAAAACATTAGAAAATAAAATTCAATCATCGATCAATTTAATACAGAATTGGTGTAATGAAAATGGTTTCAAAATATCAATTAATAAAACGACTGGAGTCCTCTTTTCCACAAGAAATAATTTAGCAAGGATTACCATAAAGATTGATCAAAAACAAATTAAAATGGAAAATAAAGTAAAATTCTTAGGAGTCATTTTCGATAGCAAATTGACTTGGAAGCCACACATTGATTATGTAATTGAAAAATGTAAAAAAAGGTTAAATCTTATCAGAGCCATTAGTGGCTATGGATGGGGAGCTTGTAAGAAAACTCTTCTAACCATATATAGAGCACTAATCAGGTCTATTTTAGATTATGGTGATGTTGCATATTCTTCAGCTTGTAAATCATACCTAGATAAACTTTCCTGTATCCAAACAGAAGCACTTAGATTATGTTGTGGCGCCCCAAAAGGTACTGCAGCAGCAGCACTTCAAAATGAATGTGGGGAACTGCCACTTCATTTAAGACGACTCCAAAATTCAATAAAATTTGGAGCAAATATTTTGGGTAGTAGATTTCATCCCTTTACAGGAGTCATGGAAAATCACTGGACAAATGTTTTTAGGGCATCTAATAATAGGGAACATTCGATATATACTCGCACCTCTGACTTCTTTTCTTCACTTGATACATCATTTATTTGCCCCTCCTTCTCTTCTTCTCCTCCTTGGTGTTACAAAGAAATAGAAGTTGACTTGACTCTGAAGAAATGTATAAATAAGAAAACTGATAATCCTGAATTTCTAAAACAATATGCTCTAGAAATAATTTCGAAATATGACTCTTATGTACATATCTATACTGATGGGTCTAAAGTAGATGACCTTGTTGCTGCTGCTTTCACAGTACCTAGTTTAAATGTAGATAAAAAATTTAGATTGTGTAATTATTCCAGTGTTTATACAGCTGAGTTGACTGCAATTGTTGAAGTTGTTCTATGGATATTAAACAGTGAGTGTTATAATAATAGTAAATTTGCAATTTTCTCTGATTCATTGAGTGCTCTTACATCAATTAAGAGGTCTTACTGTCAGTCTAGACCTACTTTATTAAATTATTTACTATATCACATTAGTAAACTAAAGTCTGATCAAATAAGATTTATTTGGATTCCAAGTCACATTGATCTGACAGGCAATGATAGAGCAGATAATTTGGCTAAAGAGGCTCTAGCTATTGATCACATAAATTCTACTAATTATCTTGAACTTCAGGAAATGTTTACTTTAATAAAACTTTATATAATAAATAAATGGCAAATAGAATATAGTAATGATAACAAAGGTCATTTTTATAAATCAATTTGTCCAATTGTAAGTACCGATATAAAATATTTAGAACCTTACAGGCATAAGGAAGTCCAAATTTCTAGATTGCGTCTAGGAGTGGTCAATACTAATCAAAGATTATTCATTATAAAAAGACATGCTAATGGTCTATGTGATACTTGTAATGTCAAGGAGACAATTCATCATCTCTTACTTGAATGTAAAAAAGAAGATATTTCAGAGGATTTAAGAAATAAATGTCAATTATATAAACATGAAATTTCTATTAAAACCCTTTTGACGGTGAATTTATTTCAGAATGAAGTGTATAGGTTAGTTAAGATAATTAATAAAGGTAAAATTTTGTAAATGAATATTTTAGGTTTCTTAATGTGAATGGTTTTGTATCTTATTAAAATATGTAAATATTTCATTAGTCTTTTACTAATACATTGTTATTATGCAATTATGTACTGTGTTGCAATGTTGGTTGCAATGCTGGTTATCATATTACTATTATTCAACTTTGGTTCTTCAGTATTATATATTACAAACGGTGTGGTTTGGTCACTGTATCAGATAGCTACTATGTGGCATAATATTGCAGTATTGTGTTGCAATGCTGGTTACTGAAATATCTATAGACAACTTCTTTTCAACTGTTGATTTTTGTTTAAAATATGTTATGTCATAATAATAAGAACATAATGTTAGAAAATTATAAACATTACTTATTGGTTAATCATTAATGAATATGCATGTTACAATATTACTATCATTCAACTTTAGTTTTTCAATATTGCATATAGTATGTTTTGGTTAATGTACATGAACAGTTTAAAGGAATACCTGAATCAATTATGATACATGTATGCTTTGTTAGTTAATGAAATTTGTCAGGACATAATAATCACAGACAGTATGAGATGAAATACTTTATATGTTGTAAAAAATATTGAATATTAATGAAATTGTATAGCTTCGTTTTGACACCTTTAATGGTATCGTTTGGATGCTATAAGTTTCTGGTTCTGATTGTATTCTATGTTTTAGATACATGAACAATTTAAAAGAGTACTTTAAACAATTATAATACATGTATACTTCTCTGGTTAATGAACTTTTTTATTATAGTGTTTTTGTTAGATACATAAACATTTTAAAAGAATACCTTGATAAATTATAATACATGTATGTTTTGTTAGTTAATGAAATTTGTTAGGACATAATAATGAAGATGAAATACTTTATGTTGTAAAAATATTGAATATTATTGAAATTGTAAAGCTCCGTTTCGACACCTTTGATGGTGTTGTTCGGATGCTATAAGTTTCTTGTTCTGATTGTATTGTATATTTCTGTATTGTCGTCAACGGCCTTTGATGTCATAGGACGACGTTAAACTGTGGTCAAATAAGCAAGTTTACTGAATAGCAAGTTTCGTTAACTCCGCCACTGTTCGCTTTCTGACAGTGCCAGTCCCAAGCCTGGGTAAAGGAGGAGGGCGACGCTAATGGTCTTTGTTACCACACAGCTAGTCGTTAAAAAGGAAACACACACACAGCAAGTTTCGTTCGAGTCAAAATTACAGCTATACCGATGTGAAGAGCAATGACAGCCAAAAAATGTCGTTAAACGTAAGATAAATCGAAGCTCTTTTAAACACCCTTAAATGTTAAGCAGCGCTCTATATAAATAAAGCGGCTTTTGAAGGCATCTTATGCACATCATTATTGTAAGGGTAGATAGATTTGAACGGCAATGGAGGCCACAAGGTGTCGTTAAACGTAGAATATAAGAAAGCTCCTGAAAACACCTGTAAAATGGTGTTAAACGATGTAATGTAATGTAACAAGACATTTATATAGCGCCACTTAAGAGTCTCACAGAAGCGCTCAACACGTGGCCATCAAACAGCTGAAAAAGTGCGTCTTTAAGAGTCGAGAGAAAGCCATGTAACCACATGAAGCATTAGTGGCACGCACACATGGCGGAAGAGTATTCCAGATCCGTGGCGCCGCAATCGAGAATGGATGCTATATATATAAATCTCACGGCGCTTAGTCTAAGGTGATTTCAAGTAAGAAGTATACTAATTTTGTGAAACTGTTAATATTTGATGTATGATGTGATTTTAATTGATGACTCCATTATAAGATGATCGCTGCTGCCAAAAAAGTACTACTCCTCGCTAATCCATTCCAGCTCCTCCAATCCAAGGCATCTCTGGAGAGCTGTAAATTATATTCTCCATCGCAAATCTCCCTCCCCACTAACCAGCTCCATTCCCTCTCCCTCTGTCGCTGATACCTTCTGTTCATTCTTCTCGGACAAAATCTCATCCCTCTCTCTACAATAAACTGGTCTCTGCCGTCAGCCATCAGCAAGTCTCCTGCCTCTGTTTCCTCGACATCTCCGCCGCATTCGACACCTTTGACCACAGCCTCCTTCTTCATCGACTGTCATCTTGATTTGGCGTCTCTGGCTCTGCTGTACTATGGTTCCAGTCCTACTTGTCTTCCAGATCCTTCTCTGTCAAAGCCTCCAGCCACTGTTCGCAACCCCTCCCACTTTCTTGTGGTGTCCCTCAAGGCTCCGTCCTGGGTCCACTGCTCTTCATTCTATATACCACACCATTAAGCCATCTCATTGAATCCTGTTCTGTTGACCACCATCTTTACGCCGACGACACCCAACTCTACATATCCTTATCTCCAAGCTCTTTTTCCACCTCCATTGCAAAACTACTCAATGTGGTTAACCTAGTCTCTCAATGGATGTCGTCCAACCTCCTCTGCCTCAACCCTTCCAAAACAGAATTCATCATCCTAGGCCTTCCTGACCAAATCAAGAAAATCCCTGACCCTTCAATACACCTATCCACTGACTCTTCATCTCTTACCTTCACCTCCGATGCCCCTGTCCGCAATCTTGGTGTAACCTTTGATCCACATCTTTTCTTCTCTAATCACATATTCAACCTCTCGCGCTCCTGCTTCATGCACATTCGTGACCTCTGCCGCATCCGACCCATGCTCGAATTCAAAACTGCCTCCACCATCGCACCTCCATTGTCCACTCAAAGCTCGACTATTGCTATTCCCTCTTTCTCAACCTTGAATCCACCCAACTAAAGCGTCTGCAGCTCATCCAAAACTCATGAGCCAGAGCTGTCACCAGAACGCCCAAGCATCATCATATCACTCCCATCCTCAAATCACTTCATTGGTTAAAAATCCCAGAGCGAATTCACTTCAAAGTCCTATCACTAACCTACAACTCTCTACAACACTCCCAGCGCAGATATCACCGCGACCTCTTCACCTTCCAGCCAACCCGCTCTACCCGATCATCCTCCGTTCTCACTCTCTCTCGACCTCCTGTCACTACTCATCTCAAGTTCTCCAACCGAGCAATATCCAACACTGCACCACGTCTCTGGAACGACCTACCTCCTGAATTCCGCACTTTTTCGGTTCCTCCACCATCATCTCCAATCACCAATCATCATCCGCATCAGGCTCCTCTATCCACCACTGCCAAGGCTTTCCACTCAAAACTAAAGTCTCTTCTCTTCAAGAACTCTTACCCCGACTCAACCGATCATCTATACCTTCCAACTCTCGACGTAAACGACACCCACCTTAGCAGCTACTCTGACACCTTTGATCCTCTGGAAACCGGACTCGGACCTCCTTCGGACTACTCTCTCGGATAACCCTTTTGACTAGACGCAGCGATCGTGAATAAGCTGGTGCCGTGCGCTTGGCTTTCGAGTGGCGCTTTAGAAGTTTGGAGATTACGATTACGATTACGAGATTACAGCGACACTGTAGTCAACCGACTGATTGCAAAGGAAGCAATCAGATATCAAGGTGCTTGGTGTTACATGTGGTAACCTCTTAAATCTGTCGTTGAAGATGTGAAAGAAGGAAGATGTCATAAACGATAATCCTGGAAACTGGAAAAGTACGAGCAGAAAAATAAAGTTGTATTTTTCAGTTTCTGTCTTGCTAACAGTTGTATTGATGCCACGCATAATTGCAGCAATAATATTTGCGACAAGTTTATGTTTTTGATTTCTAGCGATTTAATTTATGTAGTAGACGTGTGATACTGCGATGTTTCATTAGTAAGCTTAACTAATATACATGCATTCGTTAAAATGAAAACTGTCTATGTTTTTCTATGTTTTTTTTAGGGAAGATCCAGTTTTTCAAAAATTTAAAGTGACAACAATGGTGACAGGTTCCTCGCATGGAAGTCCATGGTCTTGAAGATGTCACAAGATGTCACAAGACGTCGGAATCTACTAAATTAATGTACTCAAAAACACACCTTTAATTATTTAACTGCACCTACTATATAAGTTTGCCAGGCTCTGTGAATTGCACTTGCATTCCAATCTTTATTATGAGGAGGCATTCGGAATTGTGTAACGACGGGAAATCTGAAAAAAGGTATATACACTGCGCAGTATATCATATGAAAAATCGAGTGTTTAGCGACATCTTGTGGCTGCCAGGTCCGTCGACTTCATTCTTATGACCTATCTTTTTCAATGAATGAATATCTTAGCTCGGTTTATCGATCTAGTTATGTAGGACTGTAGGTAGTCTCTGTTTAACGACCCCCGTGTCAAAACAAAATTGATTAGAGTCGCCCTCTCCTTCATCGCATGTCATTTGCACTCTTATGACGATGCTGAAAGAGATAAGATATTAGAGGAGGAGGGGAGGAAAGAATAGGAGGATGAGTAAATAAGTAAGATGTGGGCTAAATGCACCAGAATGTGGTTATGCAACTGGTATAATAAAGAATATACTTACTTACTGATAATAAAGACCTGTGTAACGACGTACTCTATGAAATGGTTGCGTTTACTGGACGCCGTTGATGGGAAGAACAGATGCCGAGGAAGAGGACTTGCATCGCTCCCTGTCTATGTTAGCTAGATCTGGGTCAGGCAGTGTCCGTATACAGTTCAACGACTCACTGTGGCTTACAGGGCCGTTTACGACGACTTCACCTTATCTGTGATGATGTAGAAATGAAATTTTTTCATGGAGGCATAGGGTTTATAAAACGACTGGATTTCCAATAAAAAGGTTTCTAAAATGCTCAGTAAATATCATTTGACGCCATTAAAGGTAGGCCTATAAATCGAATGGAAGTATATGGAACTTATTGAATAGGAGGAATATTGAGAAGAGGAATGCTAAGAAGAAGAATGCAAAGACGAAGAATGTTAATTAGAAGAATGTTAAGAAGAAGAAAGTTACTAATTTAATTTAATTTAATTTAATCAACCAGTCGATAAATACCTCTCTAGTTCCTAAGCAGTGGAACCAAGCAATTATTCATCCTGTGTTTAAGGTTCCATCACCTAGCGCACCTGTTGACTTCCGGCCTATCTCTGTAACTCCTGTAATATCTAGAGTGGTGGAAAAAGAACGTGTTCGTCAGTACCTGTATTCTCAACTAGAAACGTCACCAATGAAAGAACTTCTGAATGACCAGTACGCGTTTCGCCCTACTGGGTCTACAACTGCGGCCTTGATCTCGATTATACATCATATCACTACCCTTCTCAGGACCAATGAGTACGTTACTCTGATATCACTGGACTTCAGTAAAGCCTTTGATACGGTTCGTCACTCCACACTTGCTGAGAAGCTAGGTACGATGGACATACCAGATAACATCTTTAACTGGATAATTAACTTTTTCGAGAATCGTACTCATGTAACAAGGTTCAACAGAAGTCTATCCTCTGAGGCGTCCATCAATGCTAGCATCGTTCAGGGTTCGGGACTGGGACCTGTCTCTTATGACATCACTGGATCAGATTTGAAGACCAAGTATCCTGAGAATAGAATATCAAAATATGCCGATGACACTTATCTACTGGTGGGTTCTACCATGAGAGCAACGGTGCTTGAAGAACTAGAGACAATATCTTGCTGGGCTGAATCTAACAACCTCAAGCTAAATCGATGCAAGACCAGAGAGATGATAATAAATTCCCCGTCGACGCGGTGTCATGCTCCCTGAAACGCTAAAGGATGTTAGCAGGGTGTCGGCAGTTAAGATTTTAGGTGTCACTATCCAAGCCAACCTAAAAGTCGCAACACATGTAGCAGATATCTTGGCCAAGTGCATGGGAACCTTTCATGCGCTCCGCATCCTTAGGTTTCACGGACTTCCAGCGTGTGCTCTTCAAGAGGTTGGTCGGGCTATATTGGTTGCAAAACTGATTTACGCCATACCTGCATGGTGGGGTCTCACCAATGCAGAACAACGTTATAGGCTGGAGAAGGTCCTTGTCAGAGCTCGGCGGGCTGGTTATCTATCTTTGGACATTCCTGATGTGGAGACGATGGTTGCTAAAGCTGAGGATACGCTGCTATCTGCGGTCCAAAGGAACAGTTCACACGTTCTGACAGAGCTTTTCCCACCTACTAACATACGCCAATATATAATGCGACCCCGACCTCATGATTATGTACTTCCCTTTAAGGACAATAGACATTTTATTCCTCGTGTCCTTTACCGGAAATTGGTACCAATAATCTGAGAGTCTTTGTCACAATGTACCATTTAACACTAAATTCCATCTTTTGAACCTTCCTGTTAACATTAGTTTTATATTTTGATTCTAGCTTTATTCTTTTGAATTATCTGTAATCAGTTGCGGTGTGTCAGCTGTTTTTTGTGTGCCAATAAACGAATATAATAATAATAATAATGTAATGATTGCGTTTGCTGGACACTATTGATGGGAAGAGCAGACAGGCGAGGAAGAGGACTGGTCTCCTCAAACACATCCCTCCTTGTTTAGACTAGCTAGAGCTGGGTCAGGTTGTGTTCAGAGTTTAACGACATCTTGTGTCTGAGAGGTACGTTGACGTCACCGTTACATACCGTATTTCTGGAAGGGTATCCGAGCTCGGCTTATCCAATTAGGTATGGATAGGTAGTTTCCGTTTAACGACCCCGTGTCGAAAGAAAGTTGATTAGCGACGCCCTCTCTTTCATCCAGGCTTCGGACTGGCACCACCAAGTCCTTTACTGGGGTGCGGTGGTGTAGGGGTATGTTCGGTGCTTTGCAGCTGGAGGGTTGCGGGTTCGAATCCACCTCAAAGCCGTCGCGTAGGGACCCTGGGCAAGTCCTTCACTCGCAATTGCTCATGCGCTTCGGCGTGAAACTCCGATTCAGCGTCCGCGCAGTAGTCGGGAGCGCCTCTGAATGGGAAATCCGGTAGGGGCGCTATAACAAGTGTTCAAATACAATACAATACAATACAATACAATAATTGTTTGGTTACCATCGGTTTAACGAGATCGTTTGGCATCAAAGGCCATTAACATCGATAGGAATAATTCTTGTGCAATTGTTGTATTAGGACCCGCGGGATGCTTAGCGTTTGTATGGATTCTGAGTTTAACGACCCCTTGTGGCAACAAAGAATGTTGACGTCGACAGAAATTAATATGAACAGTTCAATTCGTTCCTAAGGCATAATAATAATACATCCATAATATTAAGATGCGCTTGGTTGGTTAGTTGCTGTTTAAAGACACCGTGTCATAACAAAGATGATGAGCGTTGTCCACCTCCCTTCTCCATGCTTCAGACTGGCACTACCACGGTTAGGAGAGTGGCGGAATTAACGTTTGAACGCAATTTCCACGAATATTGAGAGAACAGTAATTTATTAAAGGCTTTGCAATTGAAAATAGTATTTCGTCTAATAGTTTCTGCTGTTTAATGACATTTTGTGGCGTTAAAGGCCGTTTACGTCGATAGAAATATTATTTCTGCACAGTTTCACCCAAGAATCTGTTATACACAAACCCGTAAACACAAGTTCCTGTGACTAGTTTGTTGGCGTTATTCAAGGGTGTGGAATATGTCGCATCTTGTTTACATAACATACTAAAATTATTCGTGAAGCAAATCGACCAACAGTTAAGTGAAAAAATGCCTGTCGATATTTAAAACGCCATGTTCAATAGCATAGAGCAAATTTGAAGTGGGGCGACATCTGTGAATATGTGTTACAGGAATATACAACTATTTGCCTTATAAAATATATAGATTTCTATAACTTTATAGATTCTTTGAGTTTAACCGTAGAACGGCAAAGGTTTCCGATACGCAATGACGCCGTGGCCGGGATGCCAGAAAATTGAGCATATGATCGCGTAGGAAATATAAATAACGTCCTGGAAAGTGTTTTGAAGGTGTGTAACCTATATATATATATATGCGAGAGTAACGCTTACAGTTCATAAAGTGGTCGAACACCTGACATTAGATTTTCACTCTAAGATTTCAGATTAAGATGGCTATCAATATACTAACTGATTAACTGGGGGCCCGATAGCGCATTGGATAACACGCTGGCATGGAGAGCGAGAGGTACCGAGTTTGAGTCCCGTAGGGCGGAAAAGCTTTGTAGGCTGCTATTAGCGTCGTTGTATTGCAGGCTGTCTGTTCTGTCAGTAGTTAAGATTTAAATTGTATAACATGTAAATGTACAGTGCAGTGCGTTTGTCAGGCGCTTCAATAAAGAAAATTATTATTATTATTATTATTATTATTATTATTATTATTATTATTATTATTATTATTATTATTATTATTATTATTATTATTATTATTATTATTATTATTATTATTATTATATTATTTATTATTATTATTATTATTATTATTATTATTATTATTATTATTATTATTATTATTATTATTATTATTATTATTATTAATGACTGATGTAAATAGGGCAACCCTGATAGCGGAACCATAATACTGATGTAAATAGGGCAAATTACTGATAGCGGAACCATAATATATTATAGCCAGCTAATGGTAAAACACGGTCATGTGACCGGGCTCGAAGGGAATAGGGCAATAGGCCAACTGCTTTTTGGAGGGTCATAAACAGTCTCGTATAAAACATTTAATGTCCACCTTTAGTTCCCATTCGACCAAACAGTTAGAAAGATAGTTCTGACCATTTGCCGAAATAATGTTTTGCCTTGTTTTGGATTGAAGAAGGTTGAAGCAACGACAATTAATGGCGGTGTATTCCTTCATATTTACACTAACTGCCGCAATGATGAAAGATGTCTTCATATTAGCTTATTTACTTATTGCAATATGTTGCATTAATGATAATTATTGATAACATCGTAAGTATCATATTAAGTTTGTATGAAATATAAGGAGGGAGCGGAGGAGAATGGAGGCAGAGGAAAGTTGGCGGCGAAGGAAAATTGGTTTGTTGAAGATCACTTCTTGGGACAGAGTTACTTTCTTGCTTAAGTGATTATTTTCTTATCTATGTTTCCCCTCGTCGAGTGCGCCATCTATGGACCGCCTACGCCATCTGCTGTCGGGAGTAGGATCGACGTCGGTCTTTGAAGTGACCTCGACCGATACTAATGATTTACCGACAGGCAGGAGATGAGTATTTGTTCTATGTGCACCCAGCTTCTCGAGGGATAGCCGAATGTGCGACACATACAACTAATGAAGGGCTGGTGGGCGGAGTCGTTGACTTGTGCCGCTGCTTTTTCCATGTAGACTTTGAACTTGATCCTATCTGTTAACTATTCATTCAAAAATTTATATAGCGCCCCTTAAAGGTAACTACTCAGAAGCGCTATTGATGGGATTCAGTTGAATCAAGTGCATGCGTGGGCCTGCCGCTACTGACTCTTCTACTTTTCTATGCATTGTTTTGCTTACTGATGAATGTATTTGCTTGTTTAAAATGAACATGTAAACTCGCTCAGACATCATCTATTATTAGTCTTTTATAGGAGTGACGCTATATTTATTTGCAATCAATTCCTTAACCATATTATCTTTTGGCATCAAAGGCTGTTGACTACGATTGGAAATTATTCTAGAACTCCAGAGACTTAGGACCAAACTCAATTGCGGAACAAATACTTCAAATTGAAAGAGTTTTAAAGGTGTCTAATTTGAAATTCTTCATTCTATAATTTAGTGTGCGAATGGCTACTGGAACAAATTACCAACCGAGCGCTGAATAAATCTAGTCTGCACAGAGTTCCAATTGCTAAGTAGTAAAGCAGCAACAGTGCATCGTTAAGCCGTCGGACTAAGTAAGTAAGTAAGTAAGTAAGTAAGGTGCGCGCGTAAGTAGAAGTGAAGTAAAGCGCGCAAGTGGGTGGTGGGTAGGTGAAGGTAGGTAGGTGGTGCGTGCGCAAAGGTAGGTGGGTAGGCAGGTGGTAAGTAGGTAAGGTAAGTAAGTAAGTGCGCGCGTAAGTAAGTAAGTAAGTAAGGTAAGTAAGTAAGTAAGTAAGTAAGTAAGTAAGTAAGTAAGTAAGTAGGTAAGTAAGTAAGTAGTAAGTAAGTAAGACATAATAAGTTAGATATAATAAATTTCTGATCTTTAATTAAGTGCATGTGAATAAACTCATTTTACTGCTAATCAGCTTTTTGGTTTCAGAAGAAATCCGCTGACCTCCAGCGACCTCCAGCGATTCGACAAGTAATTACAATTAGAAAGTATAATGAGTGTTGACATTTAGACTACGGCCGATGCAATCCAATAAAGTCGCTCCATATTAGACACCTTTCAAAAGGTTTAACTTTAGTCTAGAAAGTTTCGTAAACTTATTTTCGCTCTGCATGTACCATCCCAAGCATAATTGTCAACTGCTCTGGCAGCCGGAAGATGTCGTTAAATACTTAAATGTAATCCAGATTTAGTCGCCTGTATTCTGGTAGTGCCAGTCCCTAGCGTGCAGAAATTAGGAGGACGAGCTAATAATTTTTGTTATTATATAGCGTCGTCAAACACAAATGACTAGATTTAGAAGAGAGAGAAATGAAATAGAAATTAAATCTTAAGACACCAACATCAATAGCAGCCGTGAGACGTCGTTAAACTCTGCATGAGCTGTCATTAAATTTGTAGGTTAATATTTATATGGCGCCTCTTCAAGAAAACTCATCAAAGGTTGTCACAACACAATCAGACAGACTGTTGTTCAATCGTTTGAGAAATAAAGACATAGGAAGTAGGAGAATCTTATGTCACAGATTGCATGGAAGCCAGTTCCAGATTGAGGGACCGACCACTGCACAGATTCCATGTTCACTGTGATAGTTCTCTATGGGGAAAAACCGGATCACCCTGTGCTACAGAACAAAGAGATCTGCGACCAGGTCATGAACCCCGACCTAAACAAATTGCAGTATGTAATGTAACGTAAACCATGTAAACCATGGGACCCTGGGCAAGTCCTTCACTCGCAATTGCTCATGCGCTTCGGCGCGAAACTCCGATTCAGTGTTCGCGCTGTAGTCGGGAGCGCCTCTGAGTGGAAATCTTGAAGGGGCGCTATAACAAGTGCTCATACATACATACATACATACATACATACATACATACATACATACATACATACATACATACATACATACATACATACATACATACATACATACATACATACATACATACATCAGTAAATGTAATGTGGAAAAGGGGCAGCCCTGCAATAGCGGATTATTTTATCCTTTAGGGCTGTCCTGTTGACGGCATCAGCAGATTAACTCTTTTTTTAAATGACTGATTGTTAATTAATTGTGCTGTTGTTGATTCAATAAACGGCTGATTGATTGATTGATTGATACATACATACATACATACATACATACATACATACATACATACATACATACATACATACATACATACATACATACATACATACATACATACATGCATACATACATAAATCTTCGAAAATATTATCGCCGTCCACAAAAGCCACGTTAGGGAGTCTAGGTTATTCAACGGCGCTAGTAGGGGACTATATGTAGGGCCTGCGAAGCCGACCAATGAAGATTTAATTAGGAAACACATGTTTGGATAACTGAATTCTCTTTTATGCAATCGGATTTAAAAGAAAATGGCTCATATGAAAAAGCAATGTTTAAACCAAATCCCTTGCAATGCAATACAAGCTGCTTTATTAACTGTTTTGCGACATCATAATTTATCTTTGCCAAGACCGTTGACATTTATCTTACATTAGTAATTTTAATTAATTTAGCATTGGAATCAAAGACATCTTATGGCATCGTAGGCCGCTGAAGTCGGTAAAAATTAATTATTTGGTCAAAATACAGCTTTGAATTGCGTAATATATCAGTTGAAAGATCAAGTGTTTAACGACATCTTGTGGCCGTTGACGTAACTCTTACCTACCTTTTTCAGGAATGGTATTTGACTCGGGTTTTTGATTTATAATATAGTTAGTTTCCGTTTAACGACACCACGTCAGAACAAAGTTGGTTAGCGTCTCCTTCTCCTTCATCCAGGCTTCAGACTAGCATCACCCGAAGTGATTGTGGCAGCGTTACCGCTTTTTGGCTACCATATTATGTTTAACTCTTAAACTAAGAGGCAAGGGAAAAATGGTGGGACGAGAAATGTCAAGAGTTAGAAGACTTACAGCAAAAGGGTAGATATGACAAAGTGTACGAAAAGGTGAAACAGCTATCTAGGAAACCGGGGAAAGAAGGAGGAATTGAGGTTAGAGACAGACAGGGTAGAATCCTAAACGAAATAGATGAAGTTAAAAACCGATGGAAGGAGAATGTGGAGGAACTTCACAGAAGTGAAGATAGCAACGGTGAATCACACGATATTCAAAGGCATGAAGGAGAAGGAGAAACAGGTGAGAAAGGACGACCTTGGACCAGAGGTGATAGGAGAGGAGGTGAGAGCGACCATAAAGGAACTGTAAAACAACAAAGCAGAGGCAATTGACAACATACCAGCAGAGATGCCCAGAAGTCTAGAGGAAGGAGCCATGAAAAAACTGATAAGGATATGCCAAGATATATACACAACAAGAGTGTGACCAGAGGACTTCTTGCAATCAATTATAATACCAATTAAAAAGAAGCCAAATGCAACAGCATGCGAGGATCACCGAACTATTAGTCTCCTCACCCATGCCTCAAAAGCCATGATAAGAATACTAGCAAAGAGAGTGCAAGCAAAGACAGAGGCAGTTGAGGGGCTGGGAGATGATCAATTTGGATTTAGAAAGGCATGGGAACAAGGGACGCGATCGGAACACTAAGAGTACTAACAGAGAGGAGTTGCCAGAATAATCAGGATGTATATGTTACAGGGAATGTGTATAATCAGGAATATGTATATACTCTGAAATTTCAGGGTATGTGTATAAACAGGGTATGTGTAACTGCCCTGACAATTTAGGGTTATGGGTTAGGGTTATTTTTAGGTTAGAGGGTTATGTTAGAGGGTTATGGTCAGAGGCCGTGGTTAGGGTTAGGGGTTAGTGTTAGGGTTAGATATACATGAAATATACATATACCTGATTGTACACATATCCCTAGGGTATATTCCCTAGGGCATATACAATTCCGTGATATAGGCCTACACATTCCCTGTAACATATACAACCGAAAACTCCCTATACAATGACATGAGACTAATCTGTGGGCGTTATTCGGGGGTCAGAAAAATATCCTATCTTGTTTACATGACAAACGCATTCAGTTATTTCATTACATTTATGAAGGCAAATCAACAAATAATTAAGTTTGCGAAGCAAAAAAGTTCCTGTTGACATTTAAGACATATTATTTAATATCACAAAGCATATACGAATAATTATGTCTGCAAAGTTAAAAAATTGCCATTGAGATTTAAAACGCCATATTTAATATCATAGAGCAAATTTGAAGGTGACGTCTGGGAATAAGTGTGTAACCGATAAACAATAATTTTTCTCTAAATATAGATTCCTTTAATTTTATAGATCCCTTGAGTTTCACCGTAGAACGGCAGAGGTTTCCAATACGCAATGAAGCCCTGGCGGGGAAAGTAAGACACTAAAGCATCTAACCGTCTAGGCAGCTGTGAAATATAAATAACGTCGGGCAGAGTGTTCTAAAGGTGTGCATCTTATAATATAAGGCGAAGTCTGTTTACGTTTTCCTTCCGTTTGTTTGTTTGTATGTTTGTTTGTCCGCATCTAAAGGCTCCGAAACGGAACGCTTTAGCGATGTACAAAATTTTACCAAACATTATTACGCCACGTCATGATCAACGCGACTATTTTCAGCTCGCAATTTTATTTAAACGCCGATATAATTATGGACATTTTAAATTATTTCCAAATGTTTCGACGAGGCTATTTTAATTATACAGGCCATAGTATGGCCATTTGTTCACGTCACGCATGCTAATTATGTAATCTTACGTCACGCGGCCTTAATTTTCAAATCAGGCGCTTTCATTAAAAGACGCGGGTCGCTCCGAAAAATTACAATCGCAATAACGGCCGAACTTCGTCTATTATAATTATTTAGCCCGGGGAACAAATAATAGCCTACGTCTATAATAGAAAATAGGTTATAGAAAAACGACCGAGTTTAGTCTATTATAATTATTTAGCCCGGGGAACAAATAATAAGCCTATATAAGGTAGAGATAACCCGTGCAGTACACGGGCAAAGCAACTACTATCACCTCTAAATATCGTTTCCGTTCAGATATAGGCCTATGGACATGTTCTTAAATAGTTGAAGCCCATCATCAAATATAGTAATTAAGTAAGTAAGTAGCCTTTATTTGCAGCCGTTACATATTACGCCTAGGAAAAACCCGGGCGAACGCCGGGTAACTGCTAGTATATAAATAATATAATAATAATAATAATAATAATAATAATAATAATAATAATAATAATAATAATAATAATAATAATAATAATAATAATAATAATAATAATAATAATAATAACACCCTCTGACACAGGTGCCTGAGGATTCTATCTTGGAAATAATGAGAAGGAGATGGCAGCAGAGCACCGCTGAAACGTCCGACTTCCCATCTTCAGACTGCAAACAGTCTTCATGGGATACACCGCTTCTGTCAGCGGCCATGTCGGGGATCGAATCGCGCGCCCGGGACCCGTATGACCTGGCCAGGCTAAACGCCATACAGGCCCCACACGCTTCAGACTGGCTCTTCGCCCTGCCGCTAGCAGCCCAAGGCCTAAGGCTGAACGACGAGGAGATGAGGGTGGCAGTGGGCTTGAGACTAGGGGCGGTCATCTGTGCCCCACACGCATGCGCATGTGGAACAATGGTCTCAGCCAGAGGCTCGCATGGATTGGCTTGCTCACTGGGCTTCGGTAGACAAGCAAGACATTCTACAATTAACGATATTGTGCTGCGCAGTCTCATCAGGGCAGGCATACCATCGATCAGGGAACCGGTTGGCCTTACCCGACTGGATGGGAAAAGACCGGATGGCCAAATTTTGATTCCTTGGAAAAGCGGGCGTTCTCTGATTTGGGATGTGACAATCATTGACACTTTCGCGCCATCGTACTTGGCCGAGACATCAGCAGCGGCAGGAGGAGCGGCGGAAATAGCCGCGACTAGAAAGCAATCCAAATACGCTGAGCTTCAGACGAGATACTGTTTTACCCCTATCGCGATAGAAACGATGGGGCCTATGGACCACGAAGGCCTGGCCTTCATCTTGGAACTCGGCCGACGATTGACAAGAACAACGGAAGATCTTCAAGAAACTTTCTTCCTGTTCCAAAAGATTTCAGTTACAATCCAGCGGTTTAACGCTATCGCGTGCCTGGGTTCGATGAGGCCCTAGAACCATGATTTAAGAACCATGATTTTAAGAACTCTGATTTTATAATAATAATAATAATAATAATAATAATAATAATAATAATAATAATAATAATAATAATAATAATAATAATAATAATAATAATAATCTTTTCTTTATTGAAGCGCCTGACAAACGCACTGCGCTGTACATTTACATGTTATGCAATTTAAATCTTAACTACTAACATAACAGACAGCCTGCAATACAACGGCGCTAATAGCAGCCTACAAAAGCATATCCGCCCAACGGGGGCTCGAACTCGGTACCTCTCACTCTCTGTGCCAGATGTTATCCAATGCGCTATCGGGGCCCCCCAACGGTAACAGTTGATCTTCTGGTCCAACATTGCAGTACATTTTCACTCTCAGATTGCACAGTTATATTCGTTCATTGAGAAAACAATCTGACAAAAACCTAGAAATGCTAACATGAGTGATAATAAATAATTAAAGTTCATTAGAAAGTCTTAGAATAAACAGTAACTAGTAAATATTTTTATATAATGATCTGGGAATAAATTGAGAGTTGTCCTTGGGTGGGAGAGTATCATGGTTGTGTGTCAATATAATAATCAACCGGCCATAAATAGCCTCGTATAAAATATTTAATGTCCACAAACTGCACATTTTAGTTTCCATTTGACCAAACAGTTAGACAGATAGTTTATTATGTGTAAGTTCAATGATACCTAGATTCCGTAAAATCCCGTAGCAACCGACTTAACCTTACAGGCGTAGCTTTATACTCTGACGGTGAAGTCCAGTAACAAAAACTTTCTGGTCATTTGCCAAAATCGTTTTGCCTTGTTTTGATTTGAAGCAGGTTCAAGCAACGACAATTAATGGCGGTGTATAACTTTATATTTACACTAACTACCGCAATGATGAAAGATGTCTTCACATTAACTTATTTACTTATTGTAATATAGAGCTGTAATATGCCAAAAACTAATCTTTGTCGGCGGCAACGGCCTATGTTGTCATAAGCTGCCGTTAAACTGTGGATCCATCCATATGCTGCATAAATTGATAACCTCGTCAGTAGCATATTAAGGTTTATGAAATGTAAGGAGGGAGGGAAGGGAGAATGGAGGAAGGGTGAAGTTGGCGGCGAAGGAAAATGGGTTTGTTCACCAACACTTTGTTGGACAGTGTTACTTTCTTGATTGAATGATTATTATCTGATGTATGTTTGTCGATTGGGTCATCCATGGACCGTTTACACCATCTGCTGTCGGGAGTAAGATCGACGTTGGTATTTGCAAATTAGCTCAATTTCTAAGTGAAATTGCAATCAATTCTTTAACGATATCTTTTGGCATCTAAGGCCGTTGACTACGATAGGGAAGGCATTTAAATCTGGATTAACTTAAAGACGAAAAGATATTGAGGAACATATAACTCAAATTGAAAACGTTTTAAAGGTGTCTAATTTGAGCGTTATTCATTCCACAATATGGCGTGTGAGAGTGGCTAGTTGGAAAAATTACAAAACGAGCGCTAGATAAATCTATTCTACACAGAGTTCCAATTGCATAGTATTAACATGTCTCCCGTTTCTCTTAGGTTGATGCTCGTCAATCAGGTTCAATCATTCGCTCATAAATATATCCTGATGTATTGTGAAAAAAACCAAGGTTGTTAACGGAAGAAAAGGCAGCCGCAAGACGTTGTTAAAAATGGACGCTCTTATAATTATGAAACACAAAGCTCAAATTATTATAATTATATAATTTTGAAACACTGTCTGGTAGGTGACAATAATTACAGTTGCATTAAAAGATTATTTTGAACTAACGTGTTCTGATAGAGAATGAGTTTTAGTGACTCTTCTTAGTATTATTTTCACACGTTTAAAAGCTGTACTTAAGACGCTTTAAATATTTTGTTTTCACATCGTTGCATCTTTCGAGTTTGTCGTGAACGGCCTTTGTTGTCACATATGACTATGTTAAACATTGAAATTAACTAAATAAAGTGAATAAAGGGTTACTGCAAACGAGAGCGCATCAAATAATGAACTTCGAATTAGACACCTTTTAATTAGATGCATAATTCAATTATATATACCATCCGTTGAGTTGGGCTGCTTTTTTGCCAGTCCCAAGCCTGGATAAAGGAGGAGGGCGACGCTAATGGTCTTTGTTACTACACAGTGGTCGTTAAAAAGGAAACACACACATGGGCTGCTTTTACCTCTCGCAAGTTTTTCGACATCGAGGTCACTAAACGATGGATTCTACTAAAATAATCTCAAAATACACACCTTTAATTACGCACCAGCGCCTTTTATATAAGTTTGTCAGACGCGTTTTATAGCATCTATAAGCTCACTATTATAATAAGTCGTCACTGTAAAATTCAGTAATGAAAGAGACAAAACAAATAAGAGAAGGTTTATTTCAGTTGAAGCTTATTTTAATACTAGTAACACCTAAAATTAAAACAAGTATTTCTTAGCACAAATTAGAGAATTAAAAAGTAATAGTTTGGAAAATAACCATAAAATCCTCTAAAAACAAGCACTCAGATCAATTGAAGAAAATAATCATGTGGCAATGATAGAATTGTTTAGTAAAGAATCTCTATAAAAATGCTCTCCACATCCTACTGCTCCTTCATAATAAGATATGTGAGGAAGGGAAACTGCCCATTGACTGGCGTCATCCTGTTATCCTACCGGTATTAACCCTCCGAGGACTGAACTTTTTGTAGTCATTCTAGTACTATGAGGGGGGTCTAGCAGACCCCTAGGTCTATTGTACTGTTTTGCATTGACTATCCAATTTTTTAATTGTTGTAACTTAAAATTAAAACAAGGAGACACTGCAGACACTTGTATATGTGTAACATAACAATAAAACTAATTACAAATACTCGGGTATGCGAAGTATTCACATACATGTGAATTTATCAGTTATGTAGCCTATCATTTTCAGTGGTACATTGTAGATTTTCGGCATGCACTTTTACACCTGGTGGTGGCCTCAGAACATCCCTTGCACTAGCACGTCCTTTCTTTTTCGAAATTGTTTTCGACCATTGTCTTCCTGTTCTCGATTTATAGCCATTTGCCGCATCTCCCGAAAACGACTGCTCATCATCAGAACTGCTGGTTGGAGACGACTGTTCTTCATGCAAACTGCACCGGTCTTCACATTCTAATGCAGAATTCGTCGAATTCTCACTGTTACGATCCAGATCTTTTGCAGTAGCAGCCTCAGGTTCGACATCGGAGTAATCGTCACTGTCGTCTGTATTGTCACTCATATGACCATCATCTTCATCATCAACGATCATTTTAGTAGCCTCAGCTAGCGAAAATCTACGTCTAGAAGTCATTATCTAAGTTTGTTTACGTATATCCTTCACGAAATAATACTGTAATGCTTATACTTTATCAAAAATAACACCAAATCATTTGCTGCACATTGCAACCGCATGTGTTTTTAGCCTTATTTCTGGGTTATGTTGTTTACATGCCGTTTCCATGGTAACCATTATGAGAAACCAATTGCATTTTTATTACTTTAGCGCATTACTGGGCGAGCAACAAAGTCATAAAATATCACAACCAAACTCAATCGGATACTGAGTGAAATACTAAAAAAACCGGCCCGGGGTCTACTAGACACCCCTCATAGGCGTACGAGGGTTAAACCCGAATAAGGACGCCTCAAATCCAGAATCATACAGACCCATAATATTTAATTTGTAAGGTATATAATGGAAAGGATGGTGAAAAATCGACTTCAATGGTACCTTGAGAAAGATAAGGTATTTACTAAATTCAATCTGGATTTCGAAAGTTTAAAATTACTACTGACCAAAATACTGAGAATTCAGGATACCATCCTCAAAAACTTAAAAGAATGACAGCGTTTTGGCTATTATTAATAGATTTTGATATCTGAATTTTGTTTTCCAAAATAATAGAATTTCTACGCTCCAAGTTGATGGCGCTGTCGTCAGCACAAAAGGAGCATTGTCTACCCATTCGGCACTTGAAGGGATGTTATTAAACATCAGGATAAAAATTAATGTTGCTATTATAGACCCTTGATGTGTGCCATTTTGGTGGAAGTATCTCTCAGTGAACTCCCATTCAACTTTGACCTGCAAGGGTCTATTAGACAGAATATTTTCAATCCAGTTATAGTCTATGGGTGTTTCCTACCATTCCTAATTCTGAAATATCGCTCGAAGGACTGTCTCTGGATCGAAGTGACAGTTGAGACCAACGATATCAGCTCCTGCATACAGAGTTACAGACGCACAAACAATAATAGAAAAGGCCGAGCTAAGTGCTCAGTAAGTTTTTCATGTCAAACATGGCTGGCGATTTTAGGGGTCACTGCAGTCTTCGAACCGTTTCTTCTTAAGACTGCTTTGAAGTTTGATGGCGAAGCATAGTTTATAACTCACTATCCAAAAGAGACAGAGAAGGAGACAGAGCCAGATAGAGACAGACAGACATACGGACAGACAGACAGTCAGACAGTCAGACAGACAGAGACAGAGACAGAGACTGACAGGGGAGGTTCAAATATATATGTCCATATATTATATTTGGTGGATATAATGTACTATGTAGACGTGATTGTACCTGCTCTGGCCATTCGGACAGCTTCATTGTCCGTCTGAGATGCCGATTAGATCTCCTTCTGGACCGATGCACATCGTTGCTACCACCGCAAGACTCGTCTCCTGTATGTGCGGAGGACGAAGACACGCTTCGGGGAACGCGCTTTTTCAACTGCTGGCCCCAGCTGCTGGAACAGTCTGCCTCCTACGATCCGTTCAGCCGACTCAGTCGAGTCTTACAAGTCAAGACTCAAGTCTTATCTCTTTTCCAAGGCGTATCTCTGACTGATAGTGTGCTGTTTTTGTCTAGGCGCCCTTGTAACGGCATGTGCTGTTACGGCGCCATGTGCTGTTAAGGCGCCATAGAAATTGTCGTCATCATTATTATTACTTGCATACTACGATCGCCCATTCCATCTCCTCCATGTGCTCGAAATACTACAAACACACCACAATGACCTCATATCTTGTTCTTAAGTGTTTAGCGACATCTCATGGCTGCTGCGGCCGTTAGCTTTGACTGATTAGCACTCTTTGTCAAGGGCTGGGAACATCTGCAATTGTTGTTGTGTTTCCTTTTTAACGACTAGCTGTGTGGTAACAAAGACCATTAGCGTCGCCCTCCTTTTTTATCCAGGCTTGGGACTGGCACTGTCAGAAAGCGAACAGTGGCGGAGTTACATCTGCAATTGAACGCAATTGGCAAACATATAGCATAGAATGAAAAGCGTTTTATGGGTGTTTAAATGTGTCTTTCTATTTCATATTGTAATATCAAGTTTGTCGTATTGCAATGTAAGTGTTTCATATTGCAATGTAAAGTGCTCTGTATAATATTGTAATATCAAGTGTTTCATATTGTAATGTTGAGCGATTTGCATCGTAATATCAAATGTTTAATATTTTAAATTTCAGGTGTGTTTTTAGTAATAGGAAGTCTTTTGGCTGCAAGGCCGTTGACCTAAATGAATTTGTGCTATGCCGACTCAACTGTCGATGACATATAAACAGGGCAAACGAAAGATTTTTAACGCAAGTGTTCATACTTGGATACTAGGCTAATCAGGTGAAGCTCTGGCCATTATGAAAACTACGCTACAGAATCATCATTATATTATTTTAAAGTGTCATTGCCATAATCCTATTCAGGACCGAATATTATTATAATTATTGTAATTATGCATTTATTAAGCGACACTGTATAGTGACCAAGAATCATTCGATGGCGCTGAGCAATATTGTGAGCGAAGGACTTGCTCAAGGTTCCTACACAGAAACCGTTTCAGAGGAGGAGGTTCGAACCCTTACTCTCTCTGTGTTGCCTTTGTCTATTATAATAACAGTTTCCATTGTTTCACGTCATCTTATGGCTGCCAGGTTCGTTGACGTCGACCTCCTCCTTTCTCCAGAATTTGGACTGGCATTAGAGAATGTACAGGCGCAGAGTTATTATTTTCTAATTGACTTAATTTAATTAATTCGATTACATTTTACTGCGTCAAACGCAATTTGTCTCCACAGTCCACAGGAATCTGGAGTTTCTCATCCAGGGACTGTTTATTATTCTTAAACGTTTAACGACATCCTTTGGCTACCATGGCAGTTGACGTAGTTAAAAACAATTAATTCTGTATCAGTTAATTTTCTTGATTGCAGATCTTCGTCGATTGGTGTCATTGATTTGCATGCGTATATAGTTGGATAGTTGCTGTTTAACGACATTGTGTTATAGCAAAGACGATTAGCGTCACCCTCCTTCTTTGTATAGGCCTGGTTTTGCTAGGGTACGGGCAATGGCCTAGTTTGCATGCGTACATTTAAGAGACTTTTGGGTTCATGTTGTTATGTTGAGAAGATACAGCAGTAACTTAACTGAGCTATAACAATAGCTCATTGTTATTCCAAGGTTTAACGTCGTCTTATGACATCAAGGGCCTTTGACGACAATTCACAATAATATATATCATACAATGAAAACGAGAAACTTAACGATGTCACTAATATTCTGTCTATGATACACAGTTACACACAAAGTGATTAAATGATTTTATACAAATTTAACAATAGGCTCATTCTGTAGCAGTTTCCCCCATACAAAACGCAATGCCAAATGCTCTCTCATTGTGATCAACGTTACGACTTTTTGTGGGGCGCGGTGGTGTAGTGGTATGTTCGGTGCCTTGCAGCCGGAGGTTTGCGGGTTCGAATCCACCTCAAGCCGCCGAGTAGGGACCCTGGGCAAGTCCTTCACACGCAATTGCTCATGCGCTTCGGCGTGAAACTCCGATTCAGTGTCCGCGCTGTAGTCGGGAGCGCCTCTGAGTAGAAATCTTGAAGGGGCGCTATAACAAGTGCTCATACATACATACCTACATACATACATACATACATCATGTGCTCATACATACACAAGAAATCTTAAAAGTAAAAAAAACAACTTTCACCACAATTTCTTAATACGCTTAGAAGAAGAAAATCTGTCCCTTAAGCAAGCCCTAAGTCAGCCATAGGTATTAAATGTTAGCGACTTCACTTTATTAGCCTCGGCGTATGAGGGCTGGTGGCCAATCCTCTCCCTCACCGTCTCATTTTTCCACCGACAGTGTAGTCTACAGTCAGTGTATTCATTATAGATGTGTTACACGCAACAAGTATAATAATTATGACACAATATTGGACCTACTCTGTTAAATATAATAATAGATTTCTGATTTTAGATGGACCGCGTCTAAAGAAACTGATTTCCTACAACTTACCTTTTATGGCTGCAGAAGCTATCCAGAGACGTCGAGCGATTAGACAAATAATTGCAATTATTAAGTAAATAAATGAAAAGTTGATGATCTATCGGGCTGACCTCAACGGCCATGGCAGTCGAATAACGTCGTTGAAGAAGCTCCATTTTAGACACCTTTAAAACGGTTCTACACAGAGGTATAAATATTTCGTTAAGGCTATATATTCAATCAGTTTGAAGGGAAAAAGTCAGTGCTACCACTCTAAATTTTCTAAAAAATATAGATGATATCTCCAAAAACATAGTAAAACATAGACGCGCACTTTAAAAGGAATACGTGTGGAATTAGTTAAAATTAGTAATAAAACACAGTTGTACTACTGTAGATAACACATTTGCAAAATAAATTAATCACCAGAAATCAAAAACACATACCAAATATTATTGCTCAAATTAAGCGGAGGATGATAGTAGGATCATTGGCTCAATGCAACAGTTGTTAAAAATGGCGTCTTCATCGAATTTTAGCCTACTAGTTCAGCTTTAGTTTCTGCACGGTCTTAACCAGTTTCTCGCAGCGTTTGTGACACCGCCATTCTTTCACATCTTCAACTACAGATTTTGGAGGTTTCTTCATGTAACAACAAGCACCTGTATATTTGATTGCTTCCATTGGAATTATTCTCTTCGCTACAGTGTCGCAATGTAGTCTGTCTGCTTCGTTTTCACAGGATTCATATGAGAGACAACTCTTTCCACACTAGATGAGGAGTGGAGCAATGCCAGAATCTGACACATGAAGTTGGACAGAAGATCGTATTTTGGCTGGTTTTAGTGAAGTGCCGAGTGTTGAATCCCGAATTTATAAAAATGCCTTAAATAAATTTAAGTAATGCTTTAGGACATTACTGAAAAGTACCTATTTTAACACGTAAAAACTTCCATGAAAGAAAAAAACATAGATCTTGGAGGGAAAACATAAGAGTGGTAACATTGGAAAAAGGTACTAACCATGGCGTCATTGTCAACGATTCTCGCATCCTCAAAATGTCATTAAACACTTAAGGTAATCCAGCATCTCCTCCTTTTCCAGGTTTGGCAGTACCAGTCCTAAACTTGGAGAATGGAGGAGGGCGACGCTAATCATCTCTGTAATAGCACAGCGTTGTTGAACAGCAACTAACCAGATTTAGAAGTAAGAACAATGAAAATTTAAAAAAATCTAAAGACATCAACAGCATTAACAGCCATAAGATATCGTTAAACTCTGCATCAGCAGTAATTAAATTTGTAGAGAATATTAACTATACAAGACCACGATCGAACAGAATGGTCATCAACCGCTTTCGAAATAGAGACATAGAAGAAAGGAAGAAGCTTATGTCACAGATTACATGGAAGGCTTATAATAGTTTTACAGATTCACGGTTGATTGCATGGGAACCTATTCCGGAACGAGGGATCGACCACTGCACAGCCTAAATGTGCCCATTACGTCGATGAAGAACTTCCATTTTTAGACACCTTTGTAAAGGTTTAAACTAAAGATATAAATAAATTTGGTTAACGTAATTTAATCGTTAACTCCGCCACTGATCGCTTTCTGACAGTGCCAGTCCCAAGCCTGGATAAAGGAGGAGGGCGACGCTAATGGTCTTTGTTACCACACAGCTAGTCGTTAAAAAGGAAATACACATACACAATTTAATCGTTATCAACAAACGTAATTTGTTCCATTGATGGCGTCATTGTTAACGCTTCTGACAGCCGCAAGATGTCGTTAAACACTGAAAGTAATCCAACCAATGAGTCAATCCTCCTTTCCCCAGGTGTGGCAGTGCCAGTCCCAAACCTGGAGAAAGGAGGAGGGAGACGCTGATCATCTCTGGTTAGAGAGGACCCAACAGATTTAAAAGAGACAGAAAATGAAAATACAAATCTTAAGACATGAACATGAGTAGCTGCCATAAGACGTCATTAAACTCTGCGTCAGCGGGAATACATTTCTAAGTGCATATATAGCGTCTTTTCGCTAAACTCGTCAAAGGTGAACTAGACCGAATTAGGCCTTCACAGGAACACGAGCGAACAAAATGGTCATCAGCCGCTGTTGGGAAATAGATGAGGCAGGGTTGATATCAACAGCCGAGGCAATTCAATTACGCCGCTGAAAAACCTCCATTTGGACACCTTTAAGACGATTTAACATCATGGTATAAATACTTTCACTGACGTTATTCATTCAGTTAGTCAGTTCAACGCGTCTTGCAGCCGGAAGATAAATCGCTAAACACTGAAAATTAATACAGCACACGATTCAATATTCAGTTAAGAAAATAAAAAAAATAGATTAAATCTAAATATATCAACAGCAATAGTAGACATAAGACGTTGTTAAACTCCGCATCAGCAATAATTAAATTTCTAAGCTCAAATTTATATCGCACATCTTCGAGAAAACTCATCAAAGGAAATCCAGATCTGTGACTATAATACAAAACCACAAATCGAGAGAATGGTCTTCAATCGATTGCGAAATAGAGGCATAGCAGGAAAGAAAGAAAGAACGAAAGAAAGAAAGCAAGAAAGAAAGAAAATAAGAAAGAAAGAAAGAAAGAGGAGTCTCGTATCGCAGATTGCATGGAACCCAGTTCCAGAATGAGGACCTATCACTACAAATCTTCCATGTGGCATTCTGACAGCACTCTACTGAGGAACAACCAGATGACCCTGTGTTAGCGAACGACGAGATCTGCGACAAGACAATGATGACACGGATACACAGCTCTAATGCAGCGTTTGAATTGTAAAATTTAAACTGAGGGGGGGCGGTTGTAAAGTTCTTACATGACCAGAATTTCTTACGTTCCTAAAACCGTGAAAAAGGCTATAATATGTGAGAAACTGTGTGGATGTGGGTGTATTCGTTCCTTAGTTTGCCAAAAATCGAGCAAACGAAGAATTATACTTATCGGAAAACTTTAGAGTTCTATGTTCATATATGATTTTACAGACACAGCAGTGGCATGAATGCAAAATGAGATAAAACAAGACAATAGTTTTTATTAATTAAGCAAACTAAGATTGGGCCTAAATTTAACCATTTGAAAGCTGTGCATGGGCTTAGCTTACCAGAAGGTAATTTTTGGGATTTAACTGGAGGGTTGAGAAATGAATTGGGGTTGAACCCTCCCAACGCCAACCCCAACAGTTCTATCCATGCTGTAAGGTAGGATGGAGTCATTTCCTCAAGACAGCCTGGCAACCCTAATCCGGCGACTGGTAGGTATAATATACAGTAGTTTCTGCATAGCGACGTTTTGTTATTACAAAGATGTTTGGCGTCGCCCTCCTCTTCTATCCGGGATTCGGATTGGCTCCACCCGAGTTGAAGGTAGGGGCGCGAACGTGGGGATACATTTTGATTCAAACAATTTAACGTCATCAAATGACGTTGACGTTGATAAGAAATATATTTTGGTAAATTTGCACTGTAACACATTCCTACGATTGTCTATTATTTTAGACACCGTTAAAACGGTTTAACATTTGGTATAAACAATTTCACCAACGTTATTCAATCAGTTCTCTCTTCTGATCTGTCGAATTGATGTGTTGTTGTCAACGGCTCTGACAACCGCAAGATGTCGTTAAATGCTAAGTAAAAAGTAATCGAGATTGAGGTGCCACTGCCCGTACTTAGGAAGTGCCAATCTTAAGCCTGGAGAAAAGAGGAGGGTGACGCTAATCATATTTGCTATGACACAATGTCGTTAAACAGTAACTATCTATCTATACGGATGCAAACCAACAATGTCATTGAACGAAGATCTGCAATCAAGAAAAATTAACTGATGTATAAATAGTTGTTTTTAACAACGTCAACTGCCATGGTAGCCATAGGATGTCGTTAAACGTTTTGAATAATAAACAGTCGCTGGACGAGAACTGCCAGAATCCTGTAGAAAGTGGAAAGAAATTGCCTTTGGTTTAATATAATTGAATTAATAAAATTAAGTTAATTAAAAAATAGTAACTATGCCAATGTCCGAACAGTGCTAATGCCAGTCCAAAACCTAGAGAAAATAGGAGGTCGACGGCAACGACTCTGGCAACCATAAGATGTCGTTAAACAATGGAAACTGTTAGGCCTACTACAGAGAGAACGTGTTCGAACCTCCTCCTCTGAAACGATTACTGAGTAGGGACCTTGAGCAAATCCTTAGCTCACAATTGCTCAGCGCCATCGAATGATTCTTGGTCACTATATAGTGGCGCTTAATAAATGCATAATAACAATTATAATAATATTCCATCTGCATGAGGTCATGATAATAACACATTTAATATAGTGATGACTTCTTTAGCGTCGCAATCATATGATGCATATGATCACATTACACACCTTTAAAACACTATTAGTATTGTCATTTATATTGATCAGCTGCAAATGATGTTAACTTGGTTAGCTTTTAGAAAACAAGGTTTTTCGATACTTTGCGGTTTTGCGGACTTTATGGAATAGTAATTATCGAACAGTATTTGCGCAGGCAAATTGCCAAAATGCGAAAAGAAATCGTCAGTTGAAGTTGTTTATACATGGGAGAAGGATATTTTCGTGCCAATTTGGCGAGAGACTTGTAAAATCGAAACTTTCTAACTTTATTATCCGCAAATAAATTCGAAATGGGGAAAAAGAATTACAAACGAAAACGACAACTCGACAAGTCATCCGGTTCATCGAAGTTTTGCGATCTTTCGATGAATAAGAGCGTCGCTGAGGAGAAAATATTGGACGTCAAACAGATAGCAAATACACAACACAAAAATAAAGAAATTCAGCCAAAAGCCTGTGGGACTGTGCGGGCTTTGTTCGACTGAAGGTAATAAATCTCTGATTCTTATTCAAATGAGGATGTGTCAAATTTATCCTACAATTCTTTTGACAATCTTTTCACATCTAACGTCAAGGAGGGAAAGTACTTTGATTCCTACTTCGAGTCCTGGGCAAAACGAAGATCTCATTCACTAGATGGCCGGGGCAGATGAAGATTGAATCTACGTCGTCTCTTATCATGAATACAAAAACCTTGAAAAAGAATGACTTTCTAAAGGTAGACATGTGCTGATCAGATATGTGTTAATGAGAAGTTTGATGTTGAGGAATATGTTACAAGTCAAACAGACTTGAATTTTCAGATTTTAAATGAAATGAAAATGATTGATGTATCAAATACAAACGTGATAAGACAAGATCTAATAATTCAATGTGACTGCGGAATATAGATAGCGAAATTAAACCTAATATTCAAGGTGTCTAATTTTCGCTTTTTGAGATAGTCGTACCAGCGTTTATCTAAATATAGAATATGACTTTAGAACCAGGCAGCATTTGACATCTAATAATTAAATGTGACTGCCGAATATATATATATATATAGCAAAATGAAGCCTAATATTCAAGGCCTCTAATTTGCGCCTGTTGATTTAGTCGTACCCAGCAGGTAACGAAATCTTGCGGATCGCCAGGGCGACCGGTGCAAACGTCTTTCAGTATATAGGTGTTGGCGTATTTGGCAATTCAATTACCGTACTTACTGTTTAACACCCTCCTTCTTTGTCCCGACTTTAGGCTGTTACTACCAGAGTACGGGGAGCATATTAACATTCTATATATACGAACTCAGGATCTGAATATTCATGAGTAATTACGGCCTGCTACTGATTGGATGATGGCGTAGGTTACTAAATATTCATAAGTAATGACGTTTCTGCCTAGGGATTAATAATGAGTAAATACAAAGCAGCTAATATTTAGTTTTGAGGCGCCTTACTATTTATAGCATGCATTCACGTGATTTAAGTGCTATAAAGGGTTGATTTTTCCTTATTTTGTCTGTCTGGCTGGCCTGATACTTTCCGAATATTATTTTGTAGCTTCGATCGTATAATTATTGCTTTAAACAAATGATTTTGTATTGGTATACATTGAAACTGAAGGTTATTTGTTCATCAATCCCACTTCTATTTAGCAGGAATTCTTTTCATCAATCCCACTTCTATTTAGCAAGAATTCTCTTCATCAATCTCACTTCCATTTAAGCAGAGAATTATTCTGATCAATCCAGCTTCTATTTACGCATTAGGCTATTCTTGTCAATCCAGCTTCCATTTAAGTAGACAATTATTTTCATCAATCCAGGTTCTATTTTAAATTGTCGATATCAAATATAATACCAGTGCGAAATAATTTCGGGACCTAAAATGGAGAATTACCAAGGTTATTAGATTAGATGATGATGGGCGGCAGACAGTCTTTACGGAATTGGAGTCGCTGTAACCACATAATAGATAAAGCGTTGCTTTATCTATTCTGTGCTGTAACCGTGGATAAGTTTTTCTGACGATCCATTGTGTTGCTGACAGTTCCTCATAAAAACTGCAGCCACGTGTCAACATCTTCGGCGCATTTTAACTTAGCTCTGATCTCCATTTTTTCTTCATTATTTATTATACATTCATTTTCGAATGGCAATCGAGAAAATATCCGCTGTCCACCATTTTGGTTTTGCTCGTGCACCGAGGCCCGGCTTAGCATCCAATCAACAGCAGGCCGCAATTACTCATGAATATTCAGATTCTGAGTTCGTATATAGAATGTTAATATGCGTACGGGGAGCGGAGAATATAGCTTCCACATAATAATATATTTTCCAGAGATTAACGACATCTTGTGGCTGCCTGGGCCGCTGTCGACGCCCTCCTTTATCCATCGCACGTAAAGGAATACAATGTAATGCATTTGTAATGCATATGCGCTTAAATAAAGGCTACTTACTTACTTATATCATATCATGCATATTGTAGTTCTAAATGTAGATGTTGAAGAGAGATTGTGACAGTGGACACCGTTGCCTTACTCCCCGTCCAAGTCGCGAACTGCAGCATACAGAAAATTGTGAGGTCAACTGAATATATTGACAGAAGAAAACTCTTATTAAAGGTGTTTAAATTCAATAATTCATTTGGTTGCTAAGTTGCTGTTTAACGAGGCTGTGCAATAACAAAGATGATTAGCAGCGCCCTCCTTTTTCCTCCAGACTTGGGACTGGCAGTAGCAGACTACGGACAGTGACGATGTTAATATTTTAATTAATTCAATTTTATTAATTCAATGACATTTTATGGAACCAAAGGCTGTTAGTTTCGTTTGAAAATTTGCTTAACATAGAAACGATTGGATTGTAATAAACAGCTGACTCCCTTCTCCTGGCTTCGGACTGGCACTACCACAGTTAGCAGAGTGGCGGACTTAACGTTTGAACGCAAATTCCATATATTTTGTAGATACAGTAATTTATTAAAGGTGTTTCAAATTGAAAATAGTATTTCGTCTAATAATACTGTCTGCTCATCTTGTGGCCTCAGAGGCCGTTGACGTCGATAGAAATATTATTTCTGTACAGTTTCACCCAAGGATCTGTTTTACACACAACCGTGAACACAAGTTCCTGTGACTAGTTTGTGGGCGTTATTCAAGGGTGTGGAAAATGTCGCATCTTGTTTGCATAACATACGCATTCAGTAAAAATATTCGTGAAGCAAATCGACCAACAGTTAAGTGACAAAATGTCTGTGGATATTTAAAACACCATATTCAATAATTATCATAGAGGAAATTTGAAGTGGGGCGACATCTGTGAATAAGTGTTACAGGAATATACAACTATTTGCCTTATAAAATATATAGATTTCTATAATTTTATAGATTCTTTGAGTTTAACCGTAGAACGGCGAAGGTTTCCGATACGCAATGACGCCGTGGCCGGGATGCCAGAAAAATTGAGCACATGATCGCGTAGGAAATGTAAATAACGTCCTGAAAAGTGTTTTGAAGGTGTGTGTGTGTGTGTGCAATACGTTTATTTAACTACGCCGTCATATCGACGATTATTGGCGTCTGAAGGTGTGTTACAGTAGCCTATATATATATGCGAGAGTAACGCTTACAGTTAATAAAGTGGTCGAACACCTGACATTACATTTTCACTCTCAGATTTCAGATTAAGATGGCTATCAATATACTAACTGATTAACTGGGGGGGCCCGATAGCGCATTGGATAACACGCTGGCATGAAGAGCGAGAGGTACCGAGTTTGAGTCCCGTAGGGCGTATAAGCTTTGTAGGGCTGCTATTAGCGTCGTTGTATTGCAGGCTGTCTGTTCTGTTAGTAGTTAAGATTTAAATTGTATAACATGTAAATGTACAGTGCAGTGCGTTTGTCAGGCGCTTCAATAAAGAAAAGATTATTATTATTATTATTATTATTATTATTATTATTATTATTTTTACCCGAGGTATCAAGGATCCCTCAGGTGGCCTAAAAAGTCCGGAGACTGCTGGAGAAGATTATTATTCTGGAATGGTGTTGTCAGTCGTTTTGTCCGAAAAGGTACCCCGGAACGCGACGGCATTGAAGCGTTGGACGTTTATTATTATTATTATTATTATTATTATTATTATTATTATTATTATTATTATTATTATTATTATTATTATTATTATTATTATTATTATTATTATTATTATTATTATTATTAATATCAAAGTGAGTAATTTAGCATGGTAAGGTCGAGGAAAAACAGATGGCGTTCCCGCGTTGGACAGCTACCGAGAGTCTTTGGAATAGGTAGTTTGTTTCGAGGGTGTCATGGGTTGCATCCGTCAACCTTCGTCCAAGCTCCAACACAAAATTCAATCCTTCTGAGCTCCAAGCACCGCTGGACTCAAGTGCTACCGCCACAAAAGCATGTGTTCGGGTGATTGTGGCGTATTTCAATCTCTTGGCGGCGGCTGCCCGGTTTGCGGCCTCACCCGCTTCGGTTGATGTTGTTGCCAGATGTGACTTTGCGAATGTGTCCGAAACTGTCACATCCCAAGTGAGGCATCTTCCGCATGACCACGGGATGAGTGTCACGCCGTCCGGTCGTTTACCATCTTCTCTGGTGAGGCCCAACGGTTCTTTCTGAGAAGGGATGTTTGCTCTTCCGAAAGATCGCCATATGATATCGTTGAGGATGTTATGCCGTTGATGTCTGCCAGCGTTTTTTCTGCAGGCCAGACCGTGAAGTCCTCTGGCGTCGACTCTCTCACCACAGTGACACACATGAGGTTCGCACAGTGTCGTCCCGAGTCGCATTCCAACCGCGATCCGTATTACTTCGTCAGTTAAACGGAGTCCCAATGCAGTAACCGGAGGCGCTAGCAACCAATCTCCCGCGTGTGGTGCCTGAGAGGCCAAGAGACGAGCCCGGTCTAGTATGTTGTTCGCCGATTCGTGCAGAGTTGTCCATGCTTTACTTATCCAGCGGCTGTCCCATTCTCTTTGGCGATGAGCTGCTGATCCTGTTGGTGGTTCTGAACCCGTGAGTAGTGTCCATGCTTTCAGAGCTGTATCTACGAGATATTATTATTATTATTATTATTATTATTATTATTATTATTATTATTATTATTATTATTATTAATGACTGATGTAAATAGGGACAACCCTGATAGCGGAACCATAATGTTCCTTTGGATTTACCCATTGACACCCTGTATAAGATTGCATGAACTATGTGCCTGTATTATTATCATGGTGGTCAATAAATATATTGATTGATTGATTGATTGATAATCAGTTAAGTAAGTAAGTAAGTAAGTAAGTATGTTCTTTACTGAACCAGCTGCAATACGCATTCCGGTGTACATGCATCCTATAATATCCGACCAATTATAATCAATATGAATAAAGCATTCTAACTATAAAAGTGTTTTTTCATATTATAGCCAGCTAATGGTAAAACACGGTCATGTGACCGGGCTCGAAGGGAATAGGCCAACTGCTTTTTGGAGGGTCATAAACAGTCTCGTATAAAACATTTAATGTCCACCTTTAGTTCCCATTCGACCAAACAGTTAGAAAGATAGTTCTGACCATTTGCCGAAATAATGTTTTGCCTTGTTTTGGATTGAAGAAGGTTGAAGCAACGACAATTAATGGCGGTGTATTCCTTCATATTTACACTAACTGCCGCAATGATGAAAGATGTCTTCATATTAGCTTATTTACTTATTGCAATATGTTGCATTAATTGATAACATCGTCAGTATCATATTAAGTTTGTATGAAATATAAGGAGGGAGCGGAGGAGAATGGAGGCAGAGGAAAGTTGGCGGCGAAGGAAAATGGGTTTGTTCAACATCACTTCGTGGGACTGAGTTACTTTCTTGCTTACGTGATTATTTTCTTATCTACATGTATGTTTCCCTTTGGTCGAGTGCGCCATCTATAGACCGCCTACGCCATCTGCTGTCGGGATTAGGAACGACGTTGGTCTTTGGAGTGACCTCGGCCGATAATGAATTATGGACAGGCAGGAGATGAGTATTTGTTCTACATGTATGTGCACCTGGCCTTTCAAGGGATAGCCGAATGTGGGACGCATACAACTAATGAGGGACTGGTGGACGGTGTCGTTGACTTGTGCCGCTGCTTTTTCCATATAGATTTTAAACTTGATCCTATCTGTTAACTATTGATTAAAAAATTTATATAGCGCCCCGTCAAGGTAACTACTCAGAAGCGCTATTGATGGGATTCAGTTGAATCAAGTGCATGCGTGGGCCTGCCGCTACTGACTCTTCTACTTTTCTATGCATTGTTTTGCTTACTGATGAATGTATTTGCTTGTTTAAAATGAACATGTAAACTCGCTCAGACATCATCTATTATTAGTCTTTTATAGGAGTGACGCTATACTTATTTGCAATCAATTCCTTAACCATATTATCTTTTGGCATCAAAGGCTGTTGACTACGATTGGAAATTATTCTAGAACTCCAGAGACTTAGGACAAAACTCAATTGCGGAACAAATACTTCAAATTGAGAGAGTTTTAAAGGTGTCTAATTTGAAATTTTTCATTCTATAATTTAGTGTGCGAATGGCTACTGGAACAAATTACCAACCGAGCGCTGAATAAATCTATTCTGCACAGAGTTGCAATTGCTAAGTAGTAAAGCAGCAACAGTGCATCGTTAAGCCGTCGGACTAAGTAAGCAGGCAAGTAAGTAAGTAAGTAGGTAGGTAGGTAGGTAGGTAGGTAGGTAGGTAGGTAGGTAGGTAGGTAGGTAGGTAGGTAGGTAGGTAGGTAGGTAGGTAGGTAGGTAGGTAGGTAGGTAGGTATGATTAATTGAATTGCTGACCAATGTTTATCCCCACGTCGAGTGCGCCATCTATGGACCGCCTACGCCATCTGCTGTCGGGAGTAGGATCGTCGTCGGTCTTTGGAGTGACCTCGACCGATACTAATGATTTACCGAGAGATGAGTATTATTTTGTTCTATGTGCACCCAGCTTCTCGAGGGATAGCCGAATGTGCGATACATACAACTAATGAGGGACTGGTGGGCGGTGTCGTTGACTTGTGCCGCTGCTTGGGCCATGTAGACTTTGAACTTGATGCCATCTGTCAGCTCTCGATGGGGGAATCCGTTGAATCACGTGTGTGCGTGGGCCTTCCGCTGGTGACTCCTCTACTTTTCTATGCATTGCTTGGCTTACTGATGGATGTATATTCTTGCTTAAAATTATTGTATTGTATTGTATTGTATTTTCGTTTATTTCGTAACTTGCTGTCAAGACGCAACAAGTAACATCAATGCATGATTATGCAGTTATAGTATTAGAGACTATAGTACTATTATAGCTGTAGGCCTATATTATGCACTGTTCAGCACTATAATAGGTATAGTTAACATCTAACATGTAAACTCGCTAAGAAATCCCCTATTATTAGCCTTTTCTAGGAATGGCGCTATATTAATTTGCAATTAATTCTTTAACCATATCTGGCGTCAAAGGCTGTTGACTACGTTAGGAAATGCCGGATGACAAAAGACTTAAGACTTATTTTTTATTTGTCCATATTTTAACGTCGTCCTATGACATCAAAGGCCGTTGACGACAATACAGAAAATATACAATACAATCAGAACACGAAACTTATAGCATCAGAACGACACCATTAAAGGGTGTCGAAAAAGAGCTTTACACTTAAGACGAAACTCAATTGAGGAACATATACCTCAAATTGAAAGCGTTCTAACCCTTTGGAAGTGAGGTGAAGCATTGTAACGTTTGAGGTGAGGTGGGGTCTGACATACCCCAATACATATAATTACTTGCAAGTCGCAATATCAACTACATAACACAAATTGTGAGCTAAACTATAGTTATGTAACCAATTATCGGCTAAACTGGTGATTTTCAGGAACAAATAACAGTTTTCAATCATAATTGATATGCCCAGCGTGGTGGCGCTCAAAATCAAAGCGGCCCTTTGCAATGGCATCTTCGTGGCCCTCGAAACATGTAACATTTGGGAACACGTGACATAATACCCGTAATAATGGATCAATTTTGCATCGATGCAACACTATATGCAGTAATATCTTATAATCGCACAATTTTTTCGGCACTGTGCCGTTACTTTTTTTAATTAATTAAAATCAATATGTATACGAAAAATTATAATTTCACTTTAATATGCAAGAAATAAAAAAATAGCGTCCAAAAGTACCTGAAAGTGTCCTAAAGTGTCCGTATTTCACATTCACTAAGGTAGACAAAAATAATCCAAGCAGGTTCTACGTTTTCCGTAGAAAAAGCAGCGTAGAATAGCCTTGGGGTGTGTCATACCCCACCTCACCTCCAAAGGGTTAAAGGTGTCTAATTTGAAAGTATTCATTCTGTAATTTAGTGTGCGAATGGCTAGTGGGACAAATTACCAGCCGAGCGCTGGATAAACCTATAATAATTCTGCCTTTGAGTTCCAATTGCTAAGTAGTTAAACAGCAACGGTACATCGTTAAGCCGTCGGACTAAGTAAGTAAGTAAGTAAGTAAGTAAGCAAGGCATAATAACTTAGATATAATGATTATTTCTGATCTTCTATTAAGTGCATGTGAATAATCTCATATTACTGCTAACCAGCTTTTTAGTTGCAGACGAAATCCGGAGATCTCCTGCGATTCGACAAGTAATTGCCATTAGAACGTAAATTATAAGATGAGTGTTGACATTTACGAAAGAGGCAATCCAATAAAGTCTCTGAACGACCTCCATGTTAGACACCTTTCATAAGGTCTACCTGTAGTGTATAAAATCTTCGTAAACGTTAATTCCGCAATAAATGAGGTATACCCGAGCGTCATTGTCAACGGCTGTGGCAGCCGCAAGATGTCGTTAAAATACTGAAAAGTAATCCAGATTTAGTCGCCTGTATTCTGGTAGTGCCAATCCTAAGCGTGGAGAAATGAAGAGGACGAGCTAATAATTTTTGTTATTATATAGCGTCGTGAAACAACAACTGACTAGATTTAGAAGAGAAAAATGAAAATGCAAATTAACTCTTAAGACACCAACATGCTGCTGAGATGGTGTGTGATGCTGAGGACAGTCTGCTACGATCGGTTATGCGATCCAAAACTCATGTGCTGCGATCGGTCTTTCCTGCTACTAATATCCGTCATCATGATCTTCGACCGAGACCACATGACTTTCAATTGCCGCCCAAAGATGACAGAAATTTCATCCCGAGGTCATTGTTTAGGAGTCTAATGTTTCCCCGATGACTGTGTTTCCCCGTGCTCGAACAGTGATTTAAATTGAATAATTTGCTAATTTGTTACTGGTATTACTGTTTCTGCATAGTACATCAGATGAAAATTCAAGTGTTTAACGACACCTTGTAGCTGACGAGGCTGTTCACTTCACTCTTACCTATCTTCCTACTTATCCTACTTCAGGAAGGCTATTTGAGATAGGCTTATCGATTTTGGTATGCATGGGTACTTTCCGTTTAACGACATCATGTCAAAACAGAGTTCATTAACGTCGCCCTCTCCTTCATCCAGTCTTCGGACTGGCGCCACCTCGAAAATGAGTTAGATGCCACTTTTTGGTTACTCTCAGTTAAACGACATCTTAAGCATCGTTCCTATGGTATAGACAGTTGTAGTAATAGTTTCCGATTAAAGATAAATTGTAATAACAAAGATCATTACCATCGCCCTCCTCCTTCATCTCGGCTTGGGACTGGCACTGCCTGTCACCAAGACTCGGATGGCATAGACTCACAAACTTTCACAATTTATAGTTTAAAGCATCAATTTTTTAAAGGTGTCCAATTTCATAATCGTATTTCATACAGTAGTTTCTGCTGTTAATGATATCTTATGGCGTAAGACAGAGTCCTCCGACGTCGACAGGAATATAATTTTTACAGTTTAACAGTAGAACGGCAGATGTTTCCGACACACGATAACACCGGTTGATGATGGAAAATTGTTTTGCAGGCAGCTGGGAACTCTACATAACGTCGTTGATAGTGTTTTAAAGGTGTGTAATAGGAGCAATTGCTAATGTATACGGGGTAACTGTTGAGGCAAACATTTGCTTATTTTCGACGGTAACTGTTGATCATATGCTCGAACACTTGATATGACATTTTTATTCTCAGACTCCAGATTAGTTGATTCTAATCAGCTGGTCTTAAAGAGTGGTGTATACTTGTCGGTTAATTCACCGGATTTAATTCTTGCGTCTATACCTTGCCTGTTCATGCACCGCAATAAATTTCTACGCGTTTCTTTCCCTTTAAGCACCGTTTCGTCATCAGAAAGCATGGACGACACTAACCCTAACCCTGACCCTAACCGACCCTCACGGCGCGTAACACCTCAACGTAACCTATATGGACTATAAAACTTGAAGTCGTGATGGTCGCTTAGGGTCAGGTTAGGGTTAGTGTCGTCATTATATTAACGTGAGAGTCGGTTAGGGTCAGGGTTAGGGTCGTCAGCTTAATTGTGCTTGAAAGTACAGACATCTATTTTACGTGGGCAAGTCATTACCATTGCAAATATTCATACCATTGAAAAAATTAATTCCGGTGAATTAACCGACAAGTACCGTATAAAGTATTTAATGTCTATAAACATCACTTATAGTTTCCATCCGACCAGACAGTCAGAAAGATCATTTATAAAATTCTACATTAAGTGATTTCGTAAAATCCTAATATGTATTATGAAGGCCTCCCGCTGTCTGGGGTTAATCAGCTTCAATCTGTTTAAAACTCTACAGCTCGGTTAATAATTGTTGAGATCCTGAAGTATGGTCAGTTATCTAACTACATGCGGAATGAGCTGCATTGGTTATCAATGCGAAGACGCATTACAGTTTAAGATCTTTGTATTGAGGCGTAGCTGTCTGACCGGTTTTGCTCCAAATTAAGCGCTATGTAAATATACACGACCAAATTTAATTACTGCAGATGCAGAGTTTAACGACGTCTTATGTATGTGCTATTGCTGCTGTTTAGAAATTATTTGAATTTTCATTTTTCTTCTTTCCTGTTGTTGGATTAGGCTACTTTTCAGTGTTTAACAGTGTTTAACAGTCTGCTATGACGATCTATTGATTAAATGACGTTAAAGAAATTATTTATACCCTAATGTTAATCCGTTTTAAAGGTGTTTAACATGACAGTTCTTAAGCGACTTTATTGGTTTGGCGTTATTATCAACGGAGGGAGAGACGAAGAGAGAAAAAGAAACAAAGAAAACAAAAATACACCTATTTTCTTATTCTTAAGTGTTTAGCGACATCTAGTGGCTGTCACGGCCGTTAAGCGTCGACCTTGCACTACGTAGCACTAACGTTTGATACATCTATGACTGTGTGTGTGTATTTCCTTTTTAACGACTAGCTGTGTGGTAACAAAGACCATTAGCGTCGCCCTCCTCCTTTATCCAAGCTTGGGACTGGCACTGTCAGAAAGCGAACAGTGGCGGAGTTACATCTATGACTGAACGAAATTTGCGAATATATAGAATAGAATTGAAGCTTTTACGGGTGTTTAAATGAGGCTTCGTTATCCATAATAATTGCAATACCAAGTATTTTGTAATGTAGTTTCAATTATTTTGGTTGCCGTGGCCGTAGACGCCGACTCTACACCATCTGAGACTGTAACACCAAGAATAACATATTGGTAATTCTTTCTAGTCCCGGCATGACAGTACGGGTACCAGGTTGGTCACGCCCCCTCCTAAGTCGGCGAATCAGCATCTTACAGGATTTGTTGTGGTGGAGCTTCAGATTGCATTCTGCAGCCCAACGTGATATATGATCCAGTTCTAAAGGTATCGAAGCACTATTGGATGAAGGTATTATGAGGTAGCAGTCATCTGCATACTTAAGAAGGCGGTTAGAGGGATGGAAAGGGTTAAGACTAGAGATCGCGGTGATGAAGTTAGTGGAGTTTAGAAAAGTAAGTTGGTAGGTATATCCTTTATTGAAAAAACCAACTGCTAACCGCATTTTGGTGTACAAAGATCATCAAATAGATTAAAATTAAGTATAAAACATCCGTGTGACAAATGTTTTACGCGATAGAGAGTTTGCCTTAGGTATTGCCTTAGATTCTATTGTGGGTTCTGGGGCGTAGCGAGTATGAAACAGTTTTCACGGGAGGCAGTAGTTGATGTAATACATGTGCAGGGTTGCTGATGATGGTAGAAAAGAGGTTAGAGTCTGCTTTTTGACATAGTTGTTCGAAATTTTGGTAGGATTCCGGTAGATATCGAGACCGGACCAGTCGCCGTATAGTTGCCTGAAGACGAGAGCGTCCTCTACCCCCACAAAGCCCCACCACGCCGGGGCCGCATAGAGCATCCGCGACACTGTGGTTGCATTTTTACATAATTCAGAGATTGGCCCTTAACCCATGTAACGTAAGATTAGTTACTGTTAAACGACACTGTGTCATAGCAAAGATTATTGGCGATGCCCTCCTCCTTTATTCAGACTGGGACTGGCACTACCAGTTCTCACCGTTCGTATGCAAAACCACGGAATCCACATAGAACAACCACTAGCATATTAAGCCGTACTTTAGAAAATCTGAAATTATAATTGGCGCTGCCGTGTTAAAACAGGTGTCCAGCTGTGTTGCATGATCAGCTCCAATGCTCGTTCTGCTGCGTAAATTCCCAATTCTTTTATACGCATCATCCTGTAAATGTTTTAAACTACCCTCCACTGGGGCAGTTTCTTACGTCAAAATGCGCTGAAGGGTCGTACACCCTAGCCAGGGGTCCCTAGGTACACTTGGCATGTGCCCATAAACCCTGTCCACGTTTGTACGTCGTCCCGCAGCTGGTGACTCTTAGCTAACTGTGAAATACTTAGATAACTGATGTAATATTTTCGTTTGTAATGACGCTCATCATCATAGCGCAGAGAGAGCGCCTCTGAGTAGATATCTTGAAGAGGCGATATATAAACTCTCAGAATGTATGAATGAATAACGGAGTTCAAACAATCGATTATGCTCAATAGCGTTGATTCGACGGCACTTTCGTTTCCAGGTGGTGCCAATCTCAAGCCTGGATAAAAAAGGAGGGCTATGTCGTGACAGAGCGTCGTTAAACAAGAAAATACCTACGACTCGTAAGTGCCAGTTACGTTACAGTGTCAACTAAGATAAGATCAACGTTAACGGATCTGGTAACTGCAATATTATGCACTTGACATGCATAGAAAAAGAAGACTTAACTTAGACACCATTAAATTGTTCAGTCCAAGGTTACTTGATGCTTAATTCCTTAACTTAGACACCTCTGAATCGTGTGGTTTGAATTTATTTAATGCTTATTTCTTTAAATGGCGTAAATCAATTTTCGTTCCCAACGGCTATACAACAGTTTCAAAATAATTATTTTAAGAAAATAATGATAATTATCCTAGAATTTATGTAGCGCCTTCGTGTTACTCAGGTCATAGGTCGATGTTCGCTACAAAGCAAAGACGTCGTTCGCATCAAAGCGAAAGATATGTACGGTAGAAAACCAATGCGAATAATAATAATAACAATAATCTTTTCTTTATTGAAGCGCCTGACTGCGCTGTACATTTACATGTTATGCAATTGAAATCTTAACTACTAACAGAACATACAGCCTGCAATACACGGCGCTAATAGCAGCCTACAAAGCATATCGGCCCTACCGTACGGGGCTCGAACTCGGTACCTCTCGCTCTCTGTGCCAGATGTTATCCAATGCGCTATCGGTAGTCGATTAGTTCGAGCCACTAATGTAATATTATAATACCAGAACCTTTGTGCAGTACAAATTGCGCGACATTAAATGCTCTGATAATTATATAGATAGCAATTGTATTTATCTGCATCTCATACCAACGAGTTTTCATGTGTTTACTGTATAATGACGTCATGTCATACTGAAGATGATTAACGTCACCCGCCTCCATTTTGATGATAAAGACTGGCACCACCCCAGTATACGTCATTGCGTCATTGGCTGAGTTGCCTATACAAGGTTCGTCAATGGTTTATAACACTGTGTTGCCCACTGCTTTTCCCACGCTTCAGACTGGCACCACCCCAGTATACATCATCCGCGGAGTTTAGAACTTAAGGTTAGTCACTGTTTAACGGCACTGTGTGATAGCAAAGTTTATCCAAATACAGATAGATGAACTTGTTACTTGTGTTTCGACGCCTTTTAAAAATTCATTAAGTTATATATAGTTTATGTGTTTGCATTCTGTAAAATAATAACTCCGCCACTGCTCGTACTTTGGCAGTGACAATCCAAAGCCTAGATAAAAGAGGAGGGCGACGCTAATTGTCTTTGTTATCACACAGTGTCGTTAAACTGAAACTATTACTACTCTGTAAAATGAGGTATGGTCAATTTCAACTGCCCTGGCAACCGTCAGATGTCGTTAAACACTGCGACTCGTCTAGACAGTTAAGACGTATTCTTGAGATTGGTTATTGGCACCAGAGTAGCCGCTAGTTGTCGTGTTTCATGACTTTAGCTTTAAAAGTAGAAACCGAGAGTTTTTAACACCTTGTAAAAGCGGCCAACAGTGCCAGTCACAAGCCCGTATAAAGGAGGAGGGCGACGCTAATCATCTTCGTTATGACCATCGACGTTTGCCTTGAGCATTATGGCAGTGGCGCTACAAAAATTCTTGGTTAATTATTGTTATCTCCTTAAAATATCCTTGCAATTGGATCGTTATTATAAAGCCTTAACTCAGACCACATGACAAGTGAACGAAAATAAATTTTAAATAAACTTCCACTACATGATATAAAGGAGTCTAAATAGAGTCAAAATTTGTATGAGTGTCGCGTGTTTACTTTGCTGCTAAAAGACCCGTTAACGTTGACTTTACCTTACTTGACATTGTAACGTAACGGGCATTTGCGACTGTGTTTGCTGTTTAACGATGCTGTCATGACATAGCCCTCCTCCTTTATCCAGCCTTGGGACTGGCCGCCGTCAGATGTCGTTGAACATCGACGCTATTATATGTTTGGCAAAGCTTCAACTATAGACTATTAATAACACGCTCAGTCATGTGGTAGTAATCGCAATTGTGTTAGAAGATCATTTTATGATAAAGGGTCAGTTCAATGTCGTTAAACGACGAATATTAATGACGTTGCATGGTTTTTACACACCTTTAAATCGTGTTATGTAGGCACGATAAATATTTTGCTTTCACGGAGTTCACGGAGTTGTGCGTATAGTGCTGTAATATGCCAAAAACTAATCTTTGTCGGCGGCAACGGCCAATGTTGTCATAAGCTGCCGTTAAACTGGGAAACCAACCAACCAGTTGTGCGTATGACACTTTGTTTCGAAGGCCACTGTTGCTATATATATATATAGACCTATGACGACATTAAACATTGTTTGTTTTTTTAACCACGTTAAACTGTGGTCAAAAAAATTAAACATTGTAATGAACTAAATAACGGATTACTGTGAACGACAGGGAATGAAATATAAGTTAGAATTAGCCACAGTTAATGAGGTGTATCGTTCTGTTATATTAATCATCGGTTGAATAGGGCAACTGCGTAATTTAATGCAGCAAGTCCTTTGTTTTTCTATCAAGATCTATGTTTCTTCGTTATAATTGTCTATGGTTCTATGTTTTCTGGTTAAAAATCTACGTTTTTCCTGGATGCCTATGCGTGTTAAAAAAGGTAATTTTTCATAAATTTCTAAAATATTACTTAAATTTAATTTAGGTAGACCTATTCCACACTCTGAATCCAAAATATGCTCTTCGATTCAGCTTCATATGTCAACAGACTGAAAGCAAAGGAAGCAATCAGATATCAAGGCGCTTGCTGTTACATTTGGAAACCTCCAAAATCTGTCGTTGAAGATGTGAAAGAAGGACGATGTCATAAACGTTACTTTGAGAAACTGGAAAAGTACGAACAGAAAAATAGCGTTAATGTCGTCACATTTTTGCTAACAGGTGTATGGATGCCAAGCCTAATTAATAGCAGCAATAATATTTGAGACAGGTGTGTTTCTTTTTATTTCGGGCGATTTAATTGATGCAGTAGATTGTAGAACTCCGATGTTTCATTAGTAATTTGAGCTAATTTCTATGTATTCCTTAAAATTTAACGTGTCTATATAATTCTGGGTATTTTCTAGGGAAAGTCTAAGTTTTTTCTTTTAAATTTAGAGTGGATGACACTGACAGGTTTTTCAATTGAAATGCATGGTCTTGGGGATGTCACAAGATGACGCGAAATGTTGGATTCTAGTAAATTAATAAACTCTAAATACACACCTTAAACTACGTACCTTAATCTACTATATAAATTTGTCACGCCATTTGAATTGCAGTTACTGTTGACGTTATTCGTAGTATAAAATCCAGTAGCAAAATAACTGAAGCAAGCTTCCAAAGGGTTTATTTCTTAGCTCCAGCTTATTCTAATACCGCAGAAACGCCCAAAATAATAAATTCAATTTCTTAGTACATATTAAAACTATTAATTTGGGATATAACCCTTAAAAATCTACTAGTCATCTTGATAAATAGTTGGTTGTATTTAATGATAAATTTAGGATTAATCAATTAAAACAAGCCGTTAGATAAACTAAAGATAATAAATCGTAAGGATATCATAGGATAACATATGAGTGAGTAAAACATCTCCATGAAAAAACTCTTAAAATTGTGATCCTGTTTATAATAAGATCTGTGAGCAAGGGGAACTGCCCAATGACTGAAATCATACAATTGTCTTACTGGTATTAAAATTGAAAAAGGATCCTCAAATCCACAATCATACAGATCCATATTCTCTTACGTCACCATCTGTAAGCTAATGGAAAGGAAGGTAACAAATCGACTTCAATTACCGTAATATGCCAAAATAAATTTCCACAGCCTTTGTTGTCATAAGTTGTCGTTAAACTCTAGATCCATCCAAATCACTAGGTGGCCAAAAGACGTCTGGTTGTACAGTTATATTCCATGTTTCGTTAAACGCTGGGCAAAATTAAATAAAAATGCGCAAATTAGACATCTTGATAATAAGGCTTCACTCTACTATGTGATCGACAGTCACATGGGGAACTCCGTCACTGCTTGTACTCTGTCAGTGCCAGTCCCAACCCTGGATGACGGCGGAGGGCGACGCTAATGGTCTTTGTTACCACAAGTGCTCATACATACATACATACATACATACATTCATAGATGCATACATTCATATGTACATACATTCATACATATACACATACATACATACAGATGGTGGAACAAACTTCCCTCTGAGTTACGCCTATTCTCAGTTCCTCCATTACTACCGTCACTCACCCACCATCATCTGACTCTGACTCTTCTACTCAACCCCCCACAAGATGCCCTTTCCAAGCTGAAGATTCACCTCCTCTTTCAAGAATTCCTACCATAATCCATCCGATCATTTGCCTTCGAAGCCTTCTCCTCATCAACGAAACCCGCCATAGCAGCCGCTTGCCTCTCTCTCTCCTTCTCTCTCTGGCAGCCTCACTCAGACCTCCACTGGACATCGATCTCTGGGCATCCCTCTGAGGCTCTGATACAAAACAGCGCTCGTGAATAAGCTAGTGCTCTGCACTTAGTTTAATGGCGGTGTATTCCTGAATATTAAACTACGGCAATGATGACAGATGACTTCATGATAATTTACTAATTCAATGTTTTATGTGCATAAATCGGAGACACCGTTCACGAAATCATATAAACTGTCCATAAAATGCAAGGAAGGAGATGGGAGGGAGAAGGGAAGATGAGGGAAATTGGCGGAGATGGAATGGGGAATGTTCACCATCATTTCGTGGGACAAAGTTGGTAACAGTGTGCAACCTTCATACTGTTTGCGCTCTGGGGAACCTTGCCTTACTCCTCTAACAAGGCACATAATTATGCTGCAGAATACACAAAATGCTGCAGTCAACTGAATATATTGATAGGACAAACATCTTATAAAGGTGTATAAGATCAATTTGTATTTAGTTGGTTAGTAAGTCTATACTCTATAGCACATATTATAGCTGAAAACAACAATGACAAACTCATTCGGAGTATACCAATGCCATACCAATGCTACTGGCCTATATATAGCACAATAAAGTTTATTATTTAAAGTGTGTAAATCACGCGGAATGTCTGTTTTTAAAATGCTTTGCATCCTTGGATTTTTCCAGTCAAATTATTATTATTAGTTTTCTGCTAAATACCGCTTCGGATTGGATAAAACAGTTTAGCGACATCTTGTGGCATCAAAAGTCGTTGACATCGGCGTTATCATTGTGAACCGTTCTCACCGTTTCTACGGCATAGTACAACATTACAACACTAGATAGAACTAACTTGTGTGGTGGTTTCTCTGTTTAACGACTAGCTGTGTGGTAACAAAGACCATTAGCGTCGTTTTCAAAAGACAAAAAGGTAAGCAGGCAAATGTAGCCCTGCATTCCCTCTACAGAATGGTATATTTGTTTCTCTTCCAGGAAGAACAATGAATACGCTATAGTCGAAAAACCAAGGGGGTATCCACCCCCAGACCCCCCATGGTACCTCGGGTATATCGGGTATAACTTTTGAACGGCGTGAGATACAACCATGATGTCCTCCTCCTTCATCCAGGCTTGGAACTGGTACTGACGGAGTACGATCAGTGGCGGAGTTAAACATATAAATAGTCAAATAAGGCCTACATTCAATAACTGACCGTACCATCAGCGTTCCAAAGCGCAGCCACTACTAAAGAAAAAACTTAACTGATTTATAGAGACCATTTGGATTGGTCAGAGGTAGTGAACGCAATTCCAACGGGAGGTCATTCCAGATGGAGTGGCCTACAACACAGAGACCTGATGGCTACGCGAGCCCGTGGTAACAAGACTTCAGCCCTCGTGGTGGATTGAAGCGCCCAACACTCTTCCACGCGCCTGACAAACTTATATAATATATGAAGATGCATAATTAAAGGTGTGTATTTTGAGTTTAATAATTAAGTAGAATGAACGAAGAGCGACATCTAATAACATCCCAAAACAGTGGACTTCGATAGTAAAAACCTAGGAATTTAATGCGGTAACAACCTATTCTATGAAACGAAATTCAACGCGCCCGGTAAACTTATATACAAGATGAAGCTGCATAATTAAAGGTGTATATTCTCATTTTATTAATTTATTAGAATTCAGCTTAAAGCGATATCTGTTAAAATAACCAAAACCGTGGACTTGGGTACCTAGGAAGTTAATATGCAGCTTAAGTACTTATAATTATAATGCAACTTTGCCTCTTACTAAAGGTGTCTAATTGGAGTGTTATATTTTAGGCACTATTATCCGAAATGAGCTGTCTATAGGGAATCGTAAGCGTAAAATAGGAAATTCCTATGACATTACAGCTAAGAACTGGGCACAGCGTATTTCACACGCGCTGCGTCAAGTCATGAGGGGCTATCCAACGATGCCGCACGAACGAGGTCCGGAGAGAAAGAGAGACAGACATACATACAGAGAGACAGGCCGACAGACAGAGACAGAGAAAGACCGAGAAAGAAAGCCAGACAGACACACAAACATAAATATAGAGAGACAGAGACAGACTGAGCAAGAGACAGAGAAAGACAGAGACAGACAGAGAGACAGACAGAGAGACAACCACAGAAAGACAGGTAGACAGGGAGGACAGAGAGACAGAGACAGAGGCAGAGATAGAGACAGAGACAGACAGAGACAGACAGAGACAGAGACAGAGAGACGGAAACAAACAGACAGAGAGAACAGATAGACAGAGACAGAGACTGAGACAAACAGTTTCTATGGGAAATGGTTAGGTTACTAAGGATTTAGCAACACTTCCGTGTTGGACTTGTTAATCAAGATGTCGGGGTTTCTAATCCACCTGCCCCTGTAGCCAACTCAGCTGTGATGAGTAGATATGCGTGCGACACAGCACAGTAGGTGATGGTCAACGGCGGATGCTTTGATGAGTGATCTGAGTGGAGTAGTGTAGAGGATGAATAAAAGAGTCCAGAGGACAGAACCTTGAGGAATACCACAGGTGAGAGGATGAGGTTTCCGATGTTTTATCGGAGAAAGAGTGAGAAGTAAGAAAGGACTTAAGTTTATAGGATTGTTTAACTGTCGTTATATACTCGCGACACGAAGAACATACATGTAGAATTATTGTAGTAGTAGTTTAAGAATGTATTTAGTATTGTACAGTAATGGCGATATGCGAGATGTCCACAGAAGGTATAATGTATTCAGTTCAGGATTCCAATATAGGCTATGCGTTTCCAGCTTACACATTATCTCTGTCTAATTAATAATTCATTAGCTTCCTATATCTAATAACGGTTCCTCGTATCTCAAACAATTGCTATTGGCTGATCAGGAGATGACATAATCATCTTGTCAACGTCCCATCCATCCATGCTGCGGTTGCCACAGGTAGAGTTACGTGACCCTAGATTCCTAGGTAGAACTTTATTATACAGAGTCCTTAAGGGATTCTGCGCAGTTGGGTTTCTGATCATCGAATGGTAAGCGTCGTGGCTGGTGAAGTATTTCATCACCGCTTTTCATCATTCTTCATGTTACTTTGCTTAATTCTCATTTTTCTGTGTAAAATCATACAAAATGAACATTTTCGTTTCTTTACGTAGATAAAGCTATATTCCAAATAACTGATACGAATGTTTTAACTACACTCTGTCGTTATACTCGCGACAATAATTACACTGGTCAACAAGCATTTTGCTACTTGGATTCTAACACCTGTTCCTAACTAAATTTGATATGCTGATTCCAAATCCGGAAACCGTTTTTGTCTATCAAGTCCAATTGTTAAGTTAAAAGGTTTCTAGGATTCTTTCAGTTGTATACGCCTACATTACACTGGGCAACAAAAAACTATTTTTTGTTTGCTACTCAGAACTTTAGAACTGTTCTTGGCTAAATTTTGGGCGTTGATTTCAAATATGAAATCGAAATTTGTCTAGCACGTCAGGTTTTTTAGGTAGGAATAAGTGAGGTTCAACACAATTGCGGATTCTTAACTCATACTATCAGTGAAAACACAGTATTAAAAATGTATGAGGCATTTGCTTTTGTGCTTGCTCTCAACGAAATTTTGGATGCTGATTTCAAATATGAAATTGAAATTTGGCTAGCACGTCAGGTTTTTGAGGTCGGCCCTACGCATCGCATAGTTCATACCGAAAATGTACCGCATTAATTTGCGTTTAGGCCTATGTAGAACCTCACTGATGCTTATCTAAAAAACCTGACAAGCTATCCAAATTTTGATTTCATATCTGAAATCAGCGTCCAAATTTTAATTAAGAACAAATGAGAAAGCAAATGCCTGGCATTGTGTGATACAGTTTTGATACTTTGCTTTCGCTTACAGTATATGAGCTGAGAATTCGCAATTGTGTAGAACTTCACTGAAGCGTAGCTGAAAAACTAGACGTGCCATCCAAATTTCGATTTCATATTTGAAATCAGCACCCAAAATATAGCTAAGAACAAGCGCAAAAGCAATGTCCGATACATTTTTAATACTTTACTTTCTGTGATAGTAGCCTATGAGTTGAGAGTTCGCAATTGTGTAGAACCTCACTGTCTTATGCGAACCTAAAAAACCTGACGTGCTAGTCAAATTTCGATTTCATATTTGAAATCAGCGCTTCAAATTTAGCTAAGAACAGTTCTAAAGTTCTGAGTAGCAAACAAAAATATTATTTTGTTGCTCAGTATTATTAATATACAGCTGATGATGATTCCATTAGTTTAACGACATCCTTTGTCTACTATGGCCGTTGACGTCTTTGTGTTTTTATTGTATTTCCATAATGTTAGGCCCAATGGCTCTTTTTATTTCTCCGTATTTTTTTCACTTGGTTTTCTTTTCTCCTTTTTTCTTTCTTTCTTTTTTGTTTTTTGTTTTGTTTGTTTGTTTTATTTTTTGGCTTTTCCAGCTCTTTTTTGGCTTTTCCAGCTCTTTTTTGGCTTTTCCAGCTGTCATAACAAAGATGATTAGCGTCACCCTCCTGTCTTAGCGTAACAGAACGTTCACTTCATGAAGAACGTCATGACATTTCCCTTTGCTTATATTATTAATAGTGGCGAAAAACTTGTATTATATGTTTTAGAATTTAGAGACAAGGACGCTGTACCCAGGTTCCTTCTGGGTCTACCTTTTGAATCCCAGTTATTCGTACTAACACAATTCTATACACTCCTCTGTGTCTTATGTTCTATTCTCTTGTGTTATGCATAAAAGTTGTCGTCAAAGTGGCCTAGCAATGTTCTGATGGATTACTAGTAGACATGACACTGTGTCGAATATTCAAAATGGTGTTTGATCGAATGTTGATAAAATTTGAATAATCGTGTTCGAAAAAGTTAATCACAATAACACGCAAAAACTTATTCCAATAATTTTTCTATGATTGAATTAAAACCTCAGTCACATAAACCTAAACTTCACGACCCTTATTCCCTTACATTACAAGTATTTAAATGTGTAGCAATAAATTTGTAGTGTTCGAGATTTTGCAGTGCTTTGAATTTTTAGTTTTCAGCATTCTCAATCACAATAATAGATCTCTCATCATCATCACATTCATCATCATCATCTTCTTCTTCTCTTGATGATAAAAGTCATTTTCTTTATCTAATCTGTTAATTCCCTAAATTTATTCGTTTCTGCCAACGACTCAAATTAATTCGTGGTCAAGAATAAGTTCAATTTTTATTGAACAACTTAATTGTTTCCTAATTAGCTTTAATGTCAATGTAGTAAACAGTCACAATCTACCAAGTGATAGATATTTACTTTTAATAATAGTACTAGTAGTAGCTACTGGATAACGATGCTGCGTCGTAGCAGAGATGATTGGCGTCGCCCTCCTCCTTTGTCCAGGCTTGGGACTGGCACTACCGGTGTACGGCAGTGGTGAAGTTAATTTAAGTGTGATAGTGGATGCCTTATGTTGAAAGATAAACAGAACTCAACTCTCGATGCACTTAAATACGAGCTCAATTTAGACACCTTAAAAAAGAAAGTCATATCGACGATATTAGTCGTCAATTTCTATTGGGTTCAAAATAATAGCGCTGATGACGAAGTTGCAAACTACTATGGAAAGTGTACAGAAATGTACTTTCATGATATTCTAAAATGGACAAAATATGCGATCCATTTGGAACGCATACTTAGTCGATTGGTCAGCGTGCTTGTCTTGCAACGCGGAGAGTAAGGGTTCGATCCTCCTCCCATGAAACAGTTACTGTGTAGGGACCTCGAGCAAATCCTTCACTCTCCCCAATTGCTAGCGTCATCGATTGATGCCTGGCCATTAGATAGTGGCTCTTAATAAATGGACAATACAAAAACAATAATTGTAATAATATTCCATCTTGCATCAGACCAGGATAATAGCAATTCTAATAAAACCATGACTCCTATGGCGCCGATAGTCTTCAGGTGATAATTAATTGGTCAAGTCTTATTCTGCGATTGCTTTGTATTGTAGACTTGAAAGCATGGGATCTCGACTCTGGTCATCTGAACGATTGCGCTATAAAATACTTTCGTTTGACACTGGTTAAGACTCGCTCTACAATGACGCTTAATCTTACAGGCGTAGCTTTATACTGTGACTGTGGAGTCCAGTAACCACAACTTTCTGGCCATTTGCCGAAATAATGTTTTGCCTAGTTTTGATTAGAATCAGGTTGAAGCAACGACAATTAATGGCGTTGTATTCCTTCATATTTACACTAACCATAGCAATGACGAAAGATGTCTTCACATTAGCTTATTTACTTATTGTAATATGCTGCATAAATTGATTACCTCGTCAGTATCATATCAAGTTTTTGTGAGATGTAAGCAGGGATAGGGAGGGAGAATGGAGGAAGGGGGAAGTTGACGGCGAAGGAAAAGAGGTTTGTACATCATCACTTCATGGGACAGAGTCACCTTCTTGCTTAAATGATCATTTTCTGATCTATATGTTTGCCCTTCGTCGAGTGGGTCATCTATGGGCCGCCTAAGCCATCTGCTGTCGGGATCGACGCAGTGGCGTAACCAAGGGGTAGAGGGGCAGCACAAGGTTCGCAAAATTAGCTTTCAGTGGTACACAGCACTATGCCAAGAACGATTAAAAGTCAACAAGAAAATTAAAATGCGCGCAGTTATCAACTCTTGCCCCTGGGCTCTGAAACTCCACGTTACGCCACTGCATTTACGTTGGTCATTGGAGTGAACTAGGCCGACAGTAATGGGTGGAGCTTCGCTTAACCGATAGGCAGAAGATGCTTATTTGTTCTATGTGCACCCGGTGGCTCAAGAGATAGCCAGGCATGCGTCACATACAACTAAAGAGGGACTACTGGGAGGTGGTAATGAGGACCCTACTAAACCTGTCGTCGCTACAACACTATAGCTGGACGTGAGTCATCAGCAACTAATGAGGGAATGATGGACGGTGAGGTTAACGTGTGCCGCGGATGCTACCGCCTGTCGTCGCTCCAACACTACGGTCGCTGCTTTGTCCATGTAGACTTTGGACTGGATGCTATCTGTTGGCAATGGATGGAATCCGTTGCTTGGATATACATGTGTGCGTGGGCCTTCCGCTGGTGACTCCTCTAGTTTTCTATGCACTGTTTTGCTTATTGATTAATGCATTTTCTTGTTGAAATTTAACACATAAACTCGCTAAGACATCGCCTATTATTAGTCTGTTCTACGAGTGTCACTATTTTCATTTCTAAGTGAAATTGCAATCAATTCTTTAACCAAAGGCTATTGACTACTTTAGTAAGTTCTCGAACTCAAGAGATTGAAGACAAAACTCAATTGAGGAACATATACCGCAAATTGGAAACGGTTTAAAGGTGTCTAATTTGAACGTATTCAAGTGTCCATACTACGGTAGTGCTAGTACCAAACCAGGATACAGAAGGAGGAGGACGGCGTTAAGCAGTAACTAACCAGTCAATAATATTGTTCTCACAACCATTTTGATCTGAAAATGTTTGGAAGGAACCCCAACCTAAACAAAACATATTCTGGTGCATGTAAGGCCTGCGAAGCGGACTGGTTCAGGTTTAATTAATTACATATTAATTTATAACTGAAATCTCGTCAATTGAAGCAGATATTAGATTAAATGGTTCTTATGAAAAGGTAATGTTTAAGCCGAATCCCTTGCAATGCAATCTATTGTATTGTATTGTATTGTATTGTATTGTATTGTATTGTATTGTATTGACTTTGTAAGGCGCCTCTGTCAGTAGCCTATAATCTATTCGGAGGCGCTCTCAGAGTGACATCTCCGAAGGAATAAAAGAAAACTGACGAGGGAGATAAATTTGTAGCGTACGATTATGATTAAGATCCATATCCTAATTATTCAAATCCTGGTTCTTCAAAGCATAACCCTGGCGATACGGTGTAGATTGGTTACATGTTATATTGAAAGAGAAACACAACACTACTCTCGACAAACATTAAATAATATAAACTTGATTTAGACACCTTAAAATAAATACTAAGATAGGCTATAATAATCGTCAATCGGTACAGACATTAGATAAAATCATACGGCGTTACCCTGTAGAAAGTGTGAACAAATTTCCTAACAAAATATTATCATGTCAACGGCCTTTGGTGCCATAAAATGTCATCGAATGAATAAAATTAAATAATAACTTCGTCACAATTCTACTCTGGAAGAAAATGGCACATGATCGAGTTCAACACCTTAAAAAGACGCTGACATCGACTATAATAAAGGTCAATCGCGCTCAGTTTATATATTTCAAGAGCTGTAATATGCCAAAAACTAATCTTTGTCGGCGGCAACGGCCTATGTTGTCCTAAGCTGTCCTAAGCTGCCGTTAAACCGTGGTTCCATCCAGTCGCTTGACTTAAGTTTAATCGCTTTGTATGACGCGTGTAGAAAGTGTGAAGAAGATAATTAATTTCCTAATGATCTAAACGGCCTTTGGTGGCATAAAATAATTGTCAATTAATTAATTATATTTAATTAATGGGTATACGCTGATCATCTTTGTATTAGACAACGTCGTTAAATAGTAAGTGACCAACCAAATGAAAATTAGAATTTAGACACCTCTAGTAAGATATTTCTTTGTCAATATATAGGGTTGGCCTCAACAGTTTGTGTATTCTTCGTCATTACTACAAACACTGCGTCTCTAAACTGCTACAAACCATACACCGCAAAACTTATCCGAGAGGCATATACTTATTATGAATTTTATTTATGAGAACATGACTGAGGGAATAAATAATGTGGGATGCGTGCTGATAAAGGCTCAAAGTATTACAGACGACCAAGCGATGATGGCGAATTGTTATGAGGGACTATTATAGCAGCGAGTCTGGCCTGCCGAGAGGGGAGAAAGGGCAAATGCCAAGGGTCCCGTCGACTTTTAGGGACCCGGGTTGGACCCGTAATGAACTTCTGAAAAATATTATAATCACTTTTAGAAAGTTTATGATTTCTGCCTGTTTAAATTATGATATCACTGACACCTAACTACAAGCAGTTAAAACTTCAAGCATCTGTAGGCCTATATCACCTAATATCATTTTTCCCTCTAGAACGCAAAACGATTACTGTCTTCTAAAAACTTTCTACTGCAATATTATGCGTTGTACGATTTGAATTATTATATGATAAATTTCTTTTGTAACGATGGTATATAAACACAAATCCGGAGCAGAAAAATAAAACTAAAGAGCTGATACATTTGAAAATAAAAAAATCGGCAGTCTCACATTATCTCAATTTGTTTCTTTTAAATATCCTCAACAAAGCCTAAAGATCGTTTAGAGGCCAAGGGTCCGAAATTTCTGTCGGCGTGCCTGCAGAGAGTGTTTTATCGTCTAAATTTGATTTGGATAGAATGTTGAATAAAACATTAATATCCATAAAACAAAGGTTATGAAGACCAACTGCACTAATAATAATTATTAATTGCGAAAAGATGACACAAGTCAAAAGTTTTTGCTACGTGGAGAGAATTCTGGAGAGCTGTTTCAGCTGAATCCGGATGACGTGTGCGCTCTTGTAACGATGCAAAAAGAGATAATTATGATATTATAATAAAGACCTCTGTAACGACGTCGCCTATGAAATGACTGTGTTGATTGGACTCTGTTGATGGGAAGATCAGACAGCGAAGAAGAGGACTGGCCTCCTCAAACGCATCCCTTCCTTTCTCGGTTAGCTAGAGCTGGATCAGTTTGTATCCATAGTTTAACGACATCATGTGGCTGCCAGGGCCGTTTGCGACAACTTCACCTTATTGATTAAAATAATTATTCATAATCAGAAATTTCGGAATAATATAACGCCAGGAAATCCGCTTAAAAGGTGTCCAAATTGCGCAGTATATCATTTGACAAAATATGTCTAATATTTCAGGAAGGCTTATCGAACTAGGTATGCGTAGGCAGCTTCCGTTTAACGACCCCTGAAAGAAAAGACGCCCTCTCCTTCATATAGCTTTGGACTGGCACCATCAGATAATGAATCTGATGGTGTTACCAATTGTTTCGTTACAATCAGGTCTTATTGCGTCAAAGCCCGTTGATGTCGATATAAATAATTCTGGTAGAATTGTTGTATTAGGACCCGCGGGATGCTTAGCGTTTGAATGGATTCAGAGTTTAACGACCCCTTGTGGCAACGAAGGATGTTGACGTCAACAGAAATTAATTTGAACAATTCAATTCGTTCCTATGGCATTACAGCAATACATCCATTATATTAACATGCTCTTAGTTAGTTGGTTAGTTGCTGTTTAACGACACCGTGTCATAATAAAGATGATGAGCGTCGTCCTCCTCCCTTCTCCAAGCTTAGGACTGGTACTACCACAGTTCTGGATTGGATCCACAGTTTAACGGCAGCTTATGACAACATAGGCCGTGGCCGCCGACAAAGATTATTTGTTGGCATATTACAGCTCCTTAGTTCGGAGAGTGGCGGAGTTAATGTTTGGATTTGGATCCTCAGTTTAACGGTAGTTTATGATTACTTACGATTAGGTTTAGCAGATTGGCGGAGTTAATGTTTGAACGCAATTTCCACGAATATTGTAGAAAAAGTACTTTATTAGAGGTGTTTTAATTCAAAATAGTATTTCGTCTAATAGTTTCTGCTGTTTAATGACATCTTTTAGCGTCAGAGAGCGTTAACGTCGATAAAAATATTACTTCTATACAGTTTCACCCAAGCACCTATTATACGCAGAACCGGAAACTCCTTTCAACAGCGTCATGTGAATAGTCTTTGGGCCTAACTCGGAGATCAGGAAAATATCGCATCTTGTTTACCCAACACTGGCATTCAGTTATTTATATTTTTATGAAGGCGAATCGACAAATAATTATGTCTGCAAAGTTTAAAAATGTCTGCGCAGATTAAAAGCACCATATTTAATATAAGAAAACAGATTTGAAGTGGGGCGACATCTGCGAATAAGAGTCAAACGGACATACAATTATTTTCCTCTAAAAATAGATTCCTATAATTTTATAGATTTCTTGAGTTTCACCGTAGAACGGCAAATGTTTCCGATGCGCAATGAAACCGTGGCGGGTAAGACAATTGGGAAAAGTATCTAACCGTGTATGCAGCTGGGTAATATAAATAACGTCCTGAAAAGTGTTCTAAAGGTGTGTATAAATGCGACGGAAGCAGTTGATAAAGTGGTCGAACACCTTACATCACATTTTCACTCTCAGATTGCAGATTTAGATGACTATACAGCATATATATCAGTCTTGTATAAAATATTTAATGTCCACAAACAGCACCTTTACTTTCAATTCGACCAAACAGTTAGAAAGATAGTTTATTATGTGGGCATTCAATGATTCCTAGATTCCGTAAAATCCGACAGACTGAACCTTACATGCATAACCCTAGGGCTACCAAGCTTTTCTTGTGACATCGGCTACCAAAGGGGGGTGGTTACCCCCTGGATTTCGTGTTTGGTTTCACATATCATAACTTGTAATATAGCAGTGGATTCAGCATTCATTTCTGCACAGAATGGTATATTTAGTTGTACATTATGTGAATGCACCTCGAAATTACATCACTTTTAACAACGGAACCCATTAATTAGCAATATTGTATATTATTGCGTACATTTTGTACTTTTTGGATAAACAAATATAAGATTAGGTGTGTTTTGAAAATTAATCTATGTATAAAAGATAAAAACAATCATCCCTACACATGTTTATATAGTATAAATCTAAATCCATACATATATATCCATACATATAATTTATATCGGTTTACGTTGTAATACTGTATTCAGCCATTTTCACACAGATTACGCGTATTATTATTTATTTTGATCACTTCCGGTTTTCATAAGACAAAGATGTAGGTATGCAAATGAAGCCCTGCATTCCCTCTAAAGAATGGTATAATTGTTTATCTTCTAGGGAGAATAGTCAATACACTATAGTCGAAAAACTAAGGGGGGTGGTATCCACCCCTCTGGTGCCTCGGGTATATCAGGTATAACTTTTGAATGGCGTGGGCGACCACCATGATGTTTACCTCAGAATATGCGCCAATGAATCTGCTACAGCTACCTAAAATGCAAAAATTATATTCCATATGGAAAAAATTATGCGTAAAAACTTGGGGGTGGTAACCCCCCTTGGTAGGCCGAGGGTTAACTTTGTATTGTGACGGATGAGTCCAGTTACAACCACTTTCTGGTCATTCGCCGACATATTTTTTGCCTTGTTTTGGATTGAAAAAGGTTTAAGCAGACAATTAATGGCGATATATTCCTTCATATTTACATTAACTACCGCAATGATGATAGATGTCATCACATTAACGTCCTTATTTATTGTAATAAAATTATGTTGCATAAATTGATAACTTCGTCTGTATCATATCAAGTTTGTATGAAATGTAAGGAGGGAAGGGGAGGGAGAATGGAGGAATGGGAAATTGGCGGCGAAGGAAAAGGGGTTTGTTCACATCATTTCGTGAGTCAGAGTTACTTTCTTGCTTAAATGATCTATATTTCCTACTCGTCGAGTGCGCCATCTAAGGACAGCGTACGCCATCTGTTGTCACAAGTAGGATCAACGTGGGTCTTTGGAGTGACCTCAATCGATAGTCATGGGTGGAGTTTCGATTTACCGACAAGCAGGATGACGAATATCTGTCCTATGTGCACCCGGTCGCTCGAAAGATACCCGGACTTGCGTTACATATAACTAATGAATATATTTACGTACTTCCTTAGAATATAGACCTCTGTAACGACGTCGCCTGTATTCATTGGACGCTGTTGATGTGAAGATCAGACGGCGAGGAAGAGGACTGGCCTCCTCAAACCGATCGCTCCCTCTTTAGGTCACCAAGATCTGCACTTAGACAGCGTCGTGCCTTTTATTTGTTGCAGGCCCATGTTTTGGAATGGGCTCCAATTAGCATTACGCCTTATGCATAGAGTTCACTCAGATGCGTTTTACTGTAGCCTTACAACCATCCTGTTCAGCCGAGGTTGGGAGCGCTCCTCAGTAGTAACCTTGATGGGCGCTATACATAAATCATCTGAATGAATGAATGAATATGGATCAGGTAGTGTCCACAGTTTAACGACATCTTGTGGCTGCCAGGGCCGTTTACTAGGACTTTATCAAGTGATGAATGAAATTATTCATATAGAAGAATGCAGATTTATATAATGCCTGGAAATCCGATTAAAAAGGTGTCTAAATTGCGCAGTACATCATTTGAAAAATCGTCTAACGACATCTTGTGTCTAAGAGGGCCGTTGACGTCACTCTTACATACCTTATTTCAGGAAGGGTTTCCGAGCTCGGCTTCTCTAATTAGGTATGCGTAGGTAGTTTGCGTTTAATGACACCGTGTCAGAATAAAGTTGGTTTAGCGTCGACCTCTCCTTCATCCAGCTTTCGGACTGTTACCACCCGAAATGACTGTGGCGGCGTTACCTCTGGTTGGTTACCATCAGTTTAACGACATCCTATGGCACCTTTTCTATATGCTATAGGCCGACACAATTTCACAATATACAGTAGAAAGTAGAAAATCTTATTTCATTTAGTAGTTTCTGCTCCTTAATGATATTTTGTGGCGTTAATCCACAGGATTATAAAATTTTACAGTTTTACCGTAGAAGGGCAAATTTTCCGATACACAAAGGCAATAAAGACAAATACAGAAATTGACTTTGGGAATATAAATAACCTTGCGGAAAGTGTTTAAAAGTGTGTTTTGACAGTATTAACATTGTTGGCAGCTGGGAGGTATAAATAACGTTGTGGAAAGTGGTTTAAAGGTGTGCAATATGAGCATTTGCGTCATATACGATGGTTAACTGTTGATCATATGCTCGAACACTTTGTATCACATTTTCATTCTCAGACAGCAGATTTTATGATTTTATGTAATCATCTTATACTATAATTCTTAAAGTTTGTCCTTCCGTATGTATGTATGTATGTTTGCAATGCATCGCTGTCCGGCTAAAGGCTCCGAAACGGAACGGTTTAGCGAGTTGAAAAAATTTACAAAGCATTACTACGCAACGTCTAGGTCAACGCGACTATTTTCAGTTCGCAATTTTATTTAAACGCCGATATATGGCCATTTTAAATTTAACTTTTCAGCGAGCTTATTTCAATACCGCCCATAGTAAGGCCATTTGTTCACGTCACGCATGCTTAATAAGCAATCTTACGTCACACGGAGCATCTAGCAACCAATCAGAAGTCGCCACGGGCGAATTTCTAGGTCAGCGCAACCATTTACAGATTTGGTGACCTAATTACACTAAGCTCACATTTTTTGCAACCACGGCCATTGCCGATTTTCTAGGTCAAAGCAACTCGAAACTTACTTTAGCTATTCGAATTTCTATCTCATCCCAATTACTTTCAGCTCATAATTTGCTTTCAATTCCGATTTATGGACATTATAAGCATGCCCATTTGTCCACGTCACTAAAATTAATATGCAATCTTAAATTACGTCACGCGGCTAAATATGCAATCTTACGTCACGCTGGCCAACGGCAAATAATACGCCTATTATAATTTAGAAATAACCCGTGTAGTACGGGGAACAAAATAATACGCCTATTTCAGGTAGAGATAAACCGTAAAGAACGGGGAACAAAATAATAATATTGCCTATAATTATAAGGTAGAGATAACCCGTGCAGTACACGGGCAAAGCAACTATGTTCACCTCTAAATATCGTTTCCATTCAGATATATGGACATTTTTTAAATATTTGAAGCCCATCAGCAAATATAGTAAGTAAGTAGCCTTTATTTGCAGCCGTTAAAAATTACGCCTGGGGAAAACCCGGGCGAACGCCGGGTAAAAATTGCTAGTCTGGTCATAAACATTCTTGAATAAAATATTTATTGTACAGCACTTATAGTTCCCACTCGACCAAACACTCAGAAAGATAGTTTTTAAAAGTCTACATTCGATGATTCCTATTATAGTCCTTAAAAACCACCATTAACCGCACAGGCGTTACTTTGTATTATAACGATGCAGTTCAGTTACAGTTACCTCCGTCACTGTTCGCTCTCTGACAGTGACGGTCCCAAGCCTAGATAAGGGAGGAGGGTGAGGCTAATGGTTATTGATACCACACAGCTTGTCGTTAAACAGAAAAATCAGTCATAAGCACTTCTTAAAGTGATTGGCGACAGTCACCAACGCTTTTTTGGACATGTGCTGAAGTAATTTTTGCGTTTTTTGTTTGTTTAAAGAAAGTTCAAGCAACGACAATTATTGACGGAGCTGTTTTCCTGCATATTTAACTACGTCAATGATGATAAATGCCTTCACGTTAGCTTACTTAGGCCTATATTTATTGTATTTTTTTGCATAAATTTGTGACGTCGTCCGTTTTGTTGCATTTGACAGCATCTGATCAAGTTTGTATAAAATGTAAGGAGGGAGAGGGAAGGGAAGAAGAGGGAAGTTGGCAACGAAAGAATATGGAAATGTTCACCATTACTTTGTGGGACAAAGTTACACTCTTGCTTAAATGATTATTATTTTCTGATTTATTTTGCCTCCCTCGTTAAGTGTGCGATCTATGTACCACGTACGCCATCTGTTGTCTGGAGTTTTCGTCTTGGTGGAGGAGAATGGACGTTGGTCTTTGGAGTGACATCGACCTATAGTCACAGGTGGAGCTTCGATTTACCAACAGGCAGGCGATGAATCCCTGCTCTTCGTGCAACCGGTGGCTCGAGGAATAGCCAGCGTGTGCTGTGGACGCTATCGTCTGTCGTCGCTCCAACACTATCGTCGCTGCTTTAAGCATGTAGACTTTGAACTTGATGCTATCAAGTTAACTAAGGATGAGAATCCGTTGTTTGGATCCACGTGTGTGCGTGGGCCCATCACCGGTGACTCCTCTTGTATTATATGTTCATTGGTTGGACGCTACTTCCTGATGAATTTAGTTTCTTAATGTAGACATCGTTTTTTATTAGTCGTTTCTGATAGATGGGTATGATGGATGGAAGTGGACGAAGAGGAAGACCTAACAGGGAATGGACTGATGACATCAGGGATTGGTGCAAACAAGACCTGCACAGTTTGAGTGTATTGGCGCAAGACAGAGGATTATGGAGAAAATGACGAAATTTGCATAGGACACCTACGGGCTTTCGGCCCATGGATCCTGATGATGATGATGATGATGATGATGATGATGATGATGATGATGATGATGATGATGATGATGATGATGATGATGATGATGATGATGATGATGATGATGATGATGATGATGATGATGATGATGATGATGATGATAGAAGCAGTATATTAATTTCTAAGTGAAATTACTATCAATTATTTTACAATGTATTTTGGCATCAAAGGCCTTTGACGTCGGTAAGAATAATTCTGCTATATAAATTAAATTTTTTATTCTCACTGTAGCCAGAACACTCCCTGTCCAAATTAATGACGGAACACGACTGAGGTACATATAGGTCGAATTAAAAGTATTTAAAAGGTGTCTAAGTTAAACATTAATACCGTAACATAGTGTTCAACGAAATGTATTTCCGTGCGGCCAGTTGGAGAAATTACCAACCAAGCGCTAGAATCTATTCTACACAGAGTTCCAATTACATAGTGTAATGTATTATGATTACATTACAGAGTAATGTTTGCTTGCATATTGGTACCTGCCTCATGAGACACCTAGTGGATGAAAGTTGCATAATTGATGGGAAATGAAGGCGAGACATACACGGCCTCGGTTGTTGAGTCATTGATCGCCTAAGTATTGGAAAGTTCCATCACGCGCTGATGCAGCGTCAGGAAGGGTGACTCAGCTCTATTATATATGACGAATAATTATTTTAGTTATTACCGGAACAGACATCGCTTTTTATTAGTCTTTTCTGGTAAAAGCGGTACATTAATTTCTAATTGAAATTGCTATCAATTATTTTGCAACGTCATTGCATTCGGTAAGAAAAATTCTGTTGTATATTAAATTTGGTATTCTCACTGTTTGTGAAAAAACTAGCTAGAGTTTTGCGACACCAAATTAATGAAGTGAGTGAGTCCTCAGTTTAACGGCAGCTTATGACAACATAGGCCGTTTCCGCCGACAAAGATTAGTTTTGGCATATTACAGCTCTGAATTCTAGAAACACGATTGAAGAACATATACCTAGAATAATTATTAAAAGTGTTCAAAAGGTGTCTAAATCGAACGTTTTCGTACTATAATATTGTGTTCAACGACATGTGTCCGTGTGGCTAGTTTGAGAAATTACCAACCATGCACAAGGTAAATCTATTCTACACAGAGTTCCAATTACATAATGTAATGTATTAAGATTACATTACTGAGTCATGTTTAATTGCAAATTGGTGTCTGCCTCGTGAGACCCCTGGTGGAGGAAATTGCATTATTGACGAGAAGTAAAGGCGAGACCTGCACGGCCTCGGTTGTTGAGTCATTGATCGCCTCAGTATTGGGAAAGTTTCATCACGCGTTAATGCAACGACAGAAAGGTTGACTCAGCTCTGTTATACGTCACGAATTATTACCTTTGTTATTACCGTAAAAGGTTATGTTTTATGATTTTAGCCTCTTATTGGGTTGGTTATCGATAAGAAGACACGCAACTGTCATAGTTGGCTCTTTTCACCCGTTGCTGTCGATAAGGTCACGTACTCTAAGTCATGTTTGTAGAATGGATGTAAAATGGTGAATCGTGTGTGAGAATAAACCCTTGTTTAGAAATAAGCAAACGATGCAGTGAATTAGTTAGGGGAAGAATTGTCTTGTGGGTTTACGAGTATTCGATCTCTGGATATTGGATTTTGCTTATCGGGTCCCGTTGAATAAATACCATTGCTGTAGTGTTCTAATCTCTTATGCCAACAGGATTATCGGAAAATATTTTAGACTACGATCTTAGACACCTTTAAAACGGTTTTAAATTACGGCATAAATAATTTTGCAAACGTTATTCAATAATCTTCCTCGTCTTTGCAAACACAAGACGTCTTAAAAGAGAGATTGATGCTTAGAGGTACGCCAACTAATATTCATCAGTTACTAACCTTATTATTATTATTAATCCAATATCTAACGACATCCTATAGCTACAAGGCTGTTGACGTCTTTAAGTTTTTGGTGTATTTCAGTTCATTTTATTGTAATGTTCTCATAAGTTTTCTTTTTCTTTTCTCGTCTTTGATTCCGTTTCTGATAGGATGTTGACGTATTTAAAGTTTCTGACGGATTAAGTTCATTTTCGTATACTGTCTGTCATCAGTTTGCTTTCTCTCTTCTTGGCTTGGATTCCATTTCTGACAGGATGCTGTGATTTGACAGGTGATTGTTGTCGATCTCTTATTCATATAAGTCATTATATACTGTTTTCTCATCAATCTTATTAACAATATTTTATAGAATATCACATTGATCTATCTAAATTACCATCAAACTATCAATATTACATTTACAGGCGATGTTCAATATTCATTATCCATCAGTCATAGTACATACAGCTTCAATTATCAATTTCAACATGACAATCAACGTATCAATATTATTCAATATTGGTTTTATGTATTACAAAATTAGCTCTAAAATGAATGAATCGTATTCATCAACAAACGCAAACCAATTTTAAGCAATAACTAACAATAACTAATAACTAATAACTAACTAATAACTAATAACTAATAACTAACATTTTTCTGTTTGTCATTTCTGCGACTGACTGTTATGGCCTTATATAAATAAAGTTCACGAGGTTTAGAGGTGTCTAAGAGGAACTTGGCATTTTATGAACTGCAATAAGTGTGTCACGACATTTTACGACAGTAAGAACAACATAGTTTAGAAATGGTTTACTGATAAAATCCGTCAACCTATCGAATATTTAATTTATCACGATTTAAATATGTTGACGTTTTATTGACAAATTTTCTGTTTGTCATTCGCACCCACGCGCAATCATTTCGACATTATGTTTTCTTTTCTCACCTTTCCAGTTCCGTAGACGTCTTAAGACTTTCCTTTTTTCCCTGACGCAGGCACTGACGCAGGTCGAGAGCGCTGCTGATTTTTAGACGCCGCTATATTATTGTTCGATTACAATTACAAAAATTGCAATTCTTGTCTTGCCTTACTGAATTCTATCTTCTGCATGTATTTTCCTTCAAAAATACTCTAAGCACGTGTTTAAAGAACGTTTAGGTCTTACAAAATACAGCTTTTAAGTTCACCGAGGCTAGTTTCGCCAGTCCTAAACCTGCGTAAAGGAGGAGGGCGACGCCAAACATAGTTGTTCTTTTGACGCAGCGTTGTAAAACAAGAAACTAAAGAACCAAACAGATGTGTGTACTTCAAAGTTTAATGTAAGTACTACAGTAAACGATCATGGCAGCCATGAAATGTAGTTAAACAGCCTGGATGAAGGAGGAGGACGTTCGGTAATGACCTTTATTATCACACAGTGTCGTTAAACTGAAACTAGTACTACAATAGCTAATCCAATGTGTCGTATGTGATGATCTTGCTGTCACTAAGCACCTTAAGTCCGCCAGCCGATCAATATACCACACTGCAACTCTACAGACCACTTCTCTTTGGCAGTCAACCTCGGACCTCTACTGGACATACAATTCTGGACAACCCCTCTGAGGCTCTGATACGAAACAGCGCTCTTCAAGAAGCTAGTGCCCTGCACTTAGTTTCAAGTAGCGCTATAGAAATTTGAGTCGAAGATTACGATCGCGATCTACCACTGCTCGCTTGTACACGAAAGCATGTTCAATTTAAACACCTTAAAATAGGTGCTAATATTGACTATAAAAATCGCCAATCGGTTTCAGTCGTTGGATATTTCATGACTGTTGTGATAAATGCAAAGAAACTTGCTAACGATATCAACGGCCTTTGGTGCCGTAAATGTCATTGAGTTGACTAAATTAAATTAATAAAAATAATAATTTATAACCATTACCCGTAGTTACTTCGCCGCTACTCATACTCTGGCAGTGCAAGTCCCAAGCCTGGCGGAAGGAGGAGGGCGACGCTGATGATCTTTGTTATCACACAGTAGCGTTAAACTTAAAGCTACTGCTATCACCTGTACTCTGGTAGTGCCAGTTAAGAGCCAGGAGAAAGGGGAGACGCTACTCATATTTGTTATTGCACAGCAACTACTGTAACCAACCAAATGAAAATTGAATTTAGACGCCTTCAATTAGATTCCATTGGTCGACATATTCATTGGCCTCAGCAGTTTAATATCGCCATTGCCCGCACTCTGACAGTGCCAGTCAAACCCCCGAGTAAGGAGGAGGGCAACGCCAATTTTTTTTTTATGACACAGACACGTTAAACAGCAGCTAACCAATCAGCTTGGGCATGCTCTATCTGTAATGTTTTAGTAGGGAAGTACGGAGATTTGCCCATTGTCATTCGCCACTATCCGTACTCTGGTAGTACAAGTTTCATACCTTAGAAATTAGTAAGTAAGTAAGTAAGTACGTGCTTTATTGAACCGCCTGCAAACGCACTGCGGGAACATCAGATAGAGTATTGAATCACAAATCACAAAAATCACAAATGTCAAAAATATCATAAAATACAATAAAATGTCAGACATCTATGGCTATATGAGATTAAGGTAATAGTCATAGTAAAAAGAAAGCTCAGCAATAAAATCAATTAAATAACATACTCGTAATAAAACCACATCGGGTTAATGCGTCAGCATGTGGGATCTCACGGTTATGTGAACGAGGACGGAGAGAGTACTTAACATTCTTTATAGGAGGCAGTAGACCATTTAGAACATGACTGGGGTTGTGAAGCACAGATGAGAAAAGAGAAGAGTCAGCACGGCGACAGAGGTCATCGAACATTAACTGGTCGGCAGGCAAAAACTTTAGCCGTACCATTTTCCGTATTATTGCATTAATACGCGCGCGCTGACCAGCACTCTAATCATCTTTGTTATGACACAACTTCATTTAACAGCAACTAACCATGCATCGAAAAACTTGTCGAGAGGCATAATAATATTATGCCTCTCGATAAGTTTTTCGAGAACACGAAGGAAGGAATAAAATTAATGTGGGAGACGTGCTAATAAAGACTGAAAGTTTTTCAGTCGACAAAAACGATGATGGCGAATTGTCAGGATGAACTGTAAAGAGTTATTTATCACCGATTTTGATTTCGATGGAATTTGGGATACAAAAAAGTATCAAGAACACAAAAGTTGTGAAGAAACAAATGTACTGACAAATATTATTAATGGGGAGAAGTTAAAACAAGTTGGAAGTTGGAACTAATGTTTTGCATATATAATGAGCACAGGTGTTCCTTAGGTTGATATATATATATAATGTGTATCGATTGTTAAGCGTTTTAGTCTTAGGCCTTAGTTGCGCTGTCGGCTCGTGGGCGCTTGGCCTAAAGTAGCCTAAACTTTGGCTGACGATAGATTCTCTACACGTGCAGTTAGCGCGCCAAACTTAGAAACTGCTGATGACAGTGAATTTGAACATATACAGTGTAGTAGATGTTTTAATGCAGTAGAGAGCTGTATGTTAGAAGTTACAGTTGAGCTGTATTGATAAGAACTTTGATTGTACGTTTGAAATAACTGTGTTTGAAGAAAGGAGAAACATTCAAAGAACTGTGTCAATTTAATTCTTAAACAGTTAGAAGTCGTTGAGCAATTTATATGTAGAGATAAGGAAAGTTCTTGAGGTAGGTCACAACTAAGAAAGAAAAAGAGTTGGTGACATATTTGGTGGCAGCAGCGGTAGGATTCGAAACAACGTCTGGGATTCGAAACAACGTCTGGGATTCGAAACAACGTCGGAGATTCGAAACAACGTCTGGGATTCGAAACAACGTCGACTGGTGAATACGCATTTGAATCATTGGTAAATCTACGACAACGAAAGCCTCAACGACAAAGGTATAAAAGTTTGTTGTTATCAAACAAAGAACAATCCCCAATACTTCAAACACAAAAGAAAACTCGTGTTTTCCAGAAAGGACAGCACTGAAGTAAAGAAGTAAGATGGAGAAATTAAGTGTCAAGAAACAAGCAGAACTGAAGAAGATGTCTTCTGAAAGATTAAAGCAGCGCTTGTTAAAGGCTGGTTTTGAAGAAGAGAAACTGAAAGATATGTCACGTGAAGACATGCTAGAAGCGTTAGCTGAAGTCTGGCTTAAAGAAGAAGCAGAGGAAGAAGAAGGTGCTGTCGGCGGTGCTGTGGAAAAGGTTACTGAGAAACCGCCTGGGCCTATGTCTATGGAGACGATGATGCAATGGATGATGATGACAAGACAAGAAGAGAAAGAAAGAGAGGAGAAACGAAGACAAGAAGATAAAGAAAGAGAGGAGAAACGAAGAGAAGAAGCAGAGCGTGTGAGACAAGAGGAGAAAGAAATGCGACAGGAAGAATTACGTCTTCAGAGAGAAAAGGAAGAGAAGGCAGAACGTCTTCAGAGAGAAAAGGAAGAGAAGGCAGAACGTCTTCAGAGAGAAAAGGAAGAGAAAGCAGAAAATGTAAGACAGGAAGAATTACGTCTTCAGAGAGAGAAAGAAGAATTGCAAAGACAGCAATTTGAAATTCAATTAGAGCAATTGAGAAAAGATAGAGAAGATGCTGAAAGGAGAAGATTAGAGCAGATGATTGAATTTGAAAAGGCGCGGAAAAGTGACGAAGAGATACGTCAGCAACAGATTGAAGAGAAGAGACTACGTGAAGAAGAAAAGGAAAAAGTACGAATTTCAGAGTTGGAGCGAGCAGAAGAGGTTAGACAAGAAGAACTGAAATTACAGAAAGAAAGCATGGAGAAGGCGGAAGCGGAAAGACAAGAACGTTTAAAGTTGGAACAACAAAAAATAGCATTAAAAGAAGCACAACTCAAAGAGGAGAAACAAAATAGAGAAGCACAAGAACAAGACTTCAGATTTAAATGGTTTTATAGATTCAGTAATGTTGGTCATAAACAGATTCGTAAAAAAATAACGTTCATAAACAGCACCTTTAGTTTCCATTCGACCAGACAGATACAACGATAGTTGAACATGCCAAGTGATTGGCGCAATGGTATTTCGAAAATACATTTCTATTTTCAGAATAGAAAATACTATTTTATTTGGTATTTTTTATAATTTTGAAAAGTATGTTGTAAAAGTATTTAGGTTCGTTGCAGTGAACTCGACCGATATAGTCGCTGGTGTAGGTTCGATTTAACGACAATCAGCAGACGAATATCTGCCTATGTGCACCCGTCGACTCCAGGAATAGCCGGACGTGCGTCATCCACCATCACCGAGGGACTGCTGGGCGGTGACCTTAACGTGTGCCGCGGATGCTACCGTATTTCGTGTCTCCAAAACTACCGTCCCTGCTTGAACCTGATGCCATCTGTGAGCTATGGATGGAAATCCATTGTCTGGTACCACGTGTGTGCGTTGGCAAAAGGTCATGTAAACAGAAACAAACAAAGGCCAACAGTAGTTACTGTAGTAGTAGTAGTTTCAGTTTAACGACACTGTGTGATAACAAAGATCATTAGCGTCGCCCTCCTGCTTCATCCAGGCTTGGGACTGGCACTGACAGAGTACGATCAGTGGCCTAGTTAGAGTTCTGTGATTGAACCAAAATATATAGTAGAATGAAAGCGTTAAACGTAGCTTTGAATTTCATTTTGTAATATCAAGTTTTCATTCAGTAATATAAAATGCTTCATTTTCTATTATCATTTGCCTCGTATTGTAAAATAAAATGTTTCGTATTGTAATATCAATTGTTTTGTACTGCAATAATAAGTGTTTCGTATTGTAATATAAAGTGTTACGTATTGTAATATCAAGTGTGTCGTATTGTTATATCAAGTGTTTTGTTTTGTGATATTAAGTGGTTCATGTTATAATATCAAGTGTTTTGACTGTCATTTCCGTTAACGTCGGCTCTACACTGTCTCGATTAATTTGTGTCCAGCAAGCCAATAAAAACTCAATATTAATAAATTGCACGCCATTGTATACGTAACCTGAAGTCTAGTTAAAGGTGTCCAAATTGACATGTAGTTTCATCTGGTAGTTTCTACAGCCTAGGGACATATTTTAGCTGCTAGGATGTTCACGTGGCAGTTTTGTTACCATCTATTCAATTTCGGCAACTATCAATTTTTATTGTATAACTTAAATAATCGGTATCTAATTAAATTTGTCCAAAGACAGCGTTTAATTTCACCTAGTAGCTTATAATATTATTGTCTAGCGACATCTTGTAGCTGCTATAAGGCCATTGACGAACAATGTCATGTGCTTGATGTCGGAAATTGTCGATTTTTTTAAGGTATAACTAAAAGACGTTTGGATAGTTGCTGCCTAACGAATATAATTAGATTTGTTTAAATTCAACGAGTAATTAATTTCATCAAGTAGTTTCTATTGTCTCACGATATCTTGTGGCCGGTCATTTCAATGCCGGAAAGTGGGCTAGGACTGTCGATGGGTTGGTTAGTTGCTGTTTAACGACACTGTTCATGACATGGGTTGTCATTAGCGTTGCCCTCCTAATTCATTCAGGCCTGGGACTGGCACTGCCAGTGCGAACAGTTTAATCACACCGTACACGTATCAAAACAAAGATAATTAGCGTCGCCCTCCTTCTTTCTCGAGGCTTGGGACCGGCACAGCTTCGGTAGAGTCTGGAACTATCCAGATTTAAACGAGAGAAGAAATGAAAATACAAATGAAATCTAAGACATCAACAGCAACAGTATACATCAGACGTCGTTAAACATCAACAGTAATTAAATGTGTAGGTGATCATTTACATAGCGCCTCTTCAACAAAACTCATTAAATGTGATCCACAAATTGTTAGGCTTATAATACAGGACTCGAGTGAATAGAATGGTCTTCAACAGATGTTGCTAAGTAGATGATTTAGTTCAATAAAGTCGATGAAGAACTTCCAGTTAGACACCTTTAAAACGGTTTAACAGTAGGGTATAAAGAATTTCGTTAACGTTGCGCTACTCAGTCCAGCTGTGAGCGCGTCAGGCTCTATCATTTAAGTCACTCTCAAGAGTTCCAATAAAGTCGATGAAGAACCTCGAGTTGGACACCTTTAAGACTGCGCAATCGAATGGTATAAATACTTTCGTTAAGGGAGAGCTGTAGTATGCCAACAAATAATCTTTGTCGGCGGCAACGGCCTATGTAGTCATAAGCTGCCGTTAAACTGAGGATCCAGTGCTACTCAATACATTTTCAGCGCGTTAGGCTCTATCAGTTGTATCATTGTCAACGGCTCTAGCAGCCGCAAGATGTCGTTAAACACTGATCCAGCAACAGATTTAGAAGAAAAAAGATGAACTTAATTAAATTTTAAAACACGAACAGCAATAGCAGACATAAGACTCTTTAAACTCTGCATCAGCAGCAATTAAATTTGAAGTGCATGCTTATATAGTGACTCTGAGAAAACTCGTCAAAGGTGATCCAAACGTGTGACTACATGCGTGCGAGACCTCGAACAGTCAGAATGGTCTTCAATCACTTGCGAAATAGAGACCTTTGAAAGAAAGAAGAAGATCATGTCGGAGGTTACATGGGAGCCAGTTCCAGGATGAAGGACCTACCACTGGACCGCTTCCATGTTGCGCTGTGACAGTACTCTAGAGGGGAACAACCGGATCACCCTGTGTTGCAGAACGAAGAGATCTGCGACCAGGTAATGAACCTCGACCTAATGAAACCAAGTTCTAGTAGGGGCATATAATCTAGAGCGTGCGAAGCCGACCGTTATGAATTTAATTAATAACACATTTATGACTAACTGAATTCTCTTTTATGCAAGCAGATTTTAAACAGAAAGGTTCATAAGAGTAATTTTTAAACCAATACCATAAAACATGAAAAGTAATATTTAAACCAATCCATAAATTATGAAAAATAAAGTTTAAACCAAATCCATTGCAGTGCAATGTAGGGAGTTGTAGCTGTCTTTATCGGTGGTGACGTTGAGCCAGTAGCATACTTATCGGCACCCATCCTGACTCTTACAGTGGGTGCCTCGGGCCTTTTTTTATCCTGGGCGTCGTCAGAGCCAGTATACTTTCTTTTATTTTGTTCCGTTGTAGCAGGTTGGACCCGGCGTGCGCCTAATCATAAGCGCGGTGGCTGCCGTTGGGTGCATTTCTGGTCCTCATCCGCCAGCGACCAATGAGACCCGCCCTGCTGCCCGCGGATCTAGGTCTTCAGGTTAACCCATAACCGGCTGCAGTTTAACCTCATGGCCAGGAGTGGGAGGAAAGAGACTGGATGTCAACAAATTATTGCGTTTTCAAATATAAATAAAATATGAGCATCTTTACTGCGTTGTTCAAATAATACATGTTTAATAACAGAGTCTTTCGTTTGATAATAATCATAATTTAGCATTTTGCTCAACGGCCATTGCTTTCATTATGACGACGCTAAACATTGGAATCAAATAAATGAAGTATATATACAATTACTTTTAAAACCGCGCTTAAAAAGTGAAGTTCGAATCAGACACCTTTAATAAGACAGATCATTCTATTATATTACCTATGGATTGAGCAGCGCAACTACTGGAATCCAAACTAGTTCAATCGCTAGATGGCTTTACACTTGCAATGCTAAGTGAACGTTCTTCGCAGAAACTTTACAGATTTCATGGATTTATTTCTGTCGAACGAATTTTTGCGTAAATAACAACATCTGCAATGGGAAATACGAAAGGATAATCGACAGTTTTAACTTTATTGTAGTTGAAGGCAAGTTATTATTTCTGGCCATCTATGTCTGGCTGTTTGTTTGCCTGTCTCTTCCTCTCTCTCTTGCCCCACTTGCCGCAGTTGCTCCATGTCTCAATATCTCTCTCTTTCTGTCTCCCTATGTCTGCCACTTGGTGTGTCTGTCTCTGTGACCCTCTCGTTCTATCTCTGTCTGTCTCGGTCTCGGTCCTCTGTATAGACGCGTGTAATAAATGTCTGTAAACAACATACGTACATATGAATCAATGAATTAATGCAGCAGAGGGTCATCTATTTGTTCCCCTGTCACGAAATTCCTCAATGTAACATGGAAGCTTTGAAGTGGTCGGTCCCTCATTCTGGAACTGGCTCCCATGCAATCTGCATCATTAGCTTCTTCTCCTTTCAATGTCTCTATTTCGTAAGCGATTGAAAACAATTCTGTTCGATCGTGGTCTTGTATAGTCACAGATGAGGATCACCTTTTGATGAGTTTCTAGAAAAGGCGCTATAGAAATGTTTACTTACTAATTTAGTTACCGCCGATGTCGAAGCAGAGTTTAACGACGTCTAATATCTGTGATTGGTGTTCATGTCTTTAGATTTATTTTGTACTTTCACTTTTTCCTATTCAAACTCTGCATCTGGGTTAATTTTAGTGCTTAGCGACATCTTGCGGCTGACAATGACACCATCGATGGAATACTACGAAGAAAACGATTGAATAATGTAAACAAAATTATTCATACCTTAAAATCAACAGTTTTAAAGGTGTGTAAATGTATCACTGAATCAATTGATCAGCTAATCGTGAACGCATGGCATCCTCTCAAAGAATACGATATCCTTTTCTGCTGTATACACTCGTGCAAAAACAAATGAGGTGCTGTTGATTGAATGAGTTGTAGGCCAACAAAGGTGCCTTGCTCTGCGATACTATTATGCAGAGCCGTGACACCTACATGTATGTTGACAAATTTAATTGTTCATCGTAATCGTAATCGTTAACTCGAAAACTTCTAAGCTTCTAACGCGCTATTTAATTTTTATTGCTTGCGCAGTAGTAGGCTGAGCAATCGTAAGGGTGGTGGTATTATTAGCAATGACAGGAGTAGTAGCAGTAGCAGTGATAATAGTAAAAGCTGTATTGGTTGTAGTAGCAGTGGTAGTCGCAGTAGTAACAATGCTTCTAATGTGGGGCGCGGTGGTGTAGGGGTATGTTCGGTGCCTTGCAGCCGGAGGGTTGCGGATTCGAATCCACCTCAAGCCGCCACGTAAGGACCCTGGGCATGTCCTTCACTCGCAACTGCTCATGCACTTCGGCGTGAAACTCCGATTCAATCCATTCAACCAGTTACCAACACAGCATGAGCGATCGATTGTGTTATTAACAATGGCTCCGGTAGCCGCAATATGTGGTTAAACACTGAGATATAAACCAGATATAACTGGTTGAAGTGAGTGAGTCCTCAGTTTAACGGCAGCTTATGACGACAAAGGCCGTTGCCGCCGACAAAGATTAGTTTTGGCATATTACAGCTCTGGTTGAATAACGTTTAACAAATTATTTATACCTTCAAGTTAAACCGTTTTAAAGGTGTTTAAGTGAATCGGTGAATCAATTGATTAGCATATCTTGAAGATATGACATACTAGACATAACATTCTCTCATAGATTAGGACATTTTTTGTACTATGGCAAAATATAATTGAAATTTCGGCGAGTTGCCGTTGATTGATTGACTTTTAACTGATTACATTACTCTTGGAACTCTCTTTCCCCGTCTCTTCGCCTTGAGTTACTAGCCCAGCTCTCACCTTCCCAGTGCCGTAGACGCCTTAAGACTTTTCTGTTTCCTGACGCAGGCACTGACGCAGGTCGAGAGTGCTGCTGATTTTTGAGCGGCGCTATATAAATGTTCGATTACAATTACAATTACTCTGAAAAAGGTTGGGAGCGTTATTATGCATTATTATTCTGTTGAGCCATGACACCTATGCAGCTAATTTACTCATCGTAATCGTAAACTTGAAAACTAAAGCGCTATTTAATATTAACAGCAATATCATTATTAATATTACAAATAATAATAGACCTATACAGCGCTGGTATTTAATGCAAAAAAGGTATCAAAGGCACCAAAACCAAACCTAATCAGGTCAATATCAGAAAAGTTTGATTAGTCAGCAGACAATTTATGTGGCCAGGCATACGTGTTCTATTTTCAGACATTTACATTTGTAGTGTAAATGTCTATCTCACCAAATATCTTTGTGTTACTATTTCGGACCGACCTTCTGGTTATTGGCCTCATTCCAACTAGGTTTAGGTGCGCCATCGGTTGGTGCCTTGTGCACTAGACACTGCCGGTATAGAAGTCATAAATTTCAATTGCTATCAGACATGACGAGTATAATCTGCTGCACTAGTTCTATGCCTAGAGTAAAATAAGGCTAAGGCAGTGCTAATCAAATTGTGGACTGCGGTCCGGTGCCGGTGGTCCGGTGCCGGTACGCGAGTGACTGCTACTATGCAGCGCAATGATTACCGGATTACCGGAATAGCGTTTTTGATTGTACTCAAATAAAATATTAAATTGCATACAATGTAACACGAAAATGAAAAATCGTCTCAGTGTTCATGAATTATTGATAGCTTTAAACACGCAATAGAAACAAAAGTATAGTTACTACAGACAGTGAGAACACTATGAGTGTAAATTTTAATAATAATAATAACGTGCCGATAATTGCGTTGAAAAGCATCGATCCGCGATAAGGCTGTGAAAACAATATTACCGATTGACAGCATCAAACACAACGACTTAAATGATGGCTACGTGGCGCTGGTTCACTAAACTTAACCAAACAGGTCAACATGGATCGTGCTACTACAAAATAATACTACCTCCAAAATGTAATCCAGTCAATCTAGTCTAGTTAAATCAAATCTAATCGAAGCACTATGAAGGTAATTAGGGAGGAATGATCAGGTCAGATGGACAAACGGAGGACTGAGAGTGAGTGAGACAGAGATGGAGAAAGAGACAAAGCACATGCAGACACAGAGAAACACAGACATAGACAGATAGATAACTAGAGGAGGTCTCTCGTGGGAGAGGTTAGCTAAAATACAGAGCTGCAGTTTAGGAGGGAATAAAGGAAACTGGGATAGACTTCGTATGGGTGTGTGGGGAGTGGGACGGCCAGATGATGGAACGAACGCGTAGATCATCATTTCTGCTTCCCGCATCACTTGCATCCGAGACAGCTGCTGCTCTTCGTAGTCTATCATTAGATCGGTTGCAGAGCTTGGTACGTATGCACCGCAGCTGCAGCTCAACCTCGAAGGAGATGTATTGTGTACACATGTCCATCCATGTAACATCTCATCACAGAATGTTTGAACGCACATTGTAGAAATGCACGCAGGACATGAGAGTACAGTTTCATGGAGTTGGTCGAGAATTACATATAGTCCTATTCTTAGAATATGTTTTATTTTTGTTGTTTTGCATGGAATAGTGGGGTAATTATAGGTCAGGAGGTCAAAGAAAGGCGTTGTACGCGTGAAAGAAGAAGAGGAATCTTAAGAATATGGGAATGTTAGGAAGAAGAATGTTAAGAAGATTAATTTTAAGAAAAAGAATGGTAATTAGTAATTGGTAATGTTAAGAAGATGAAAGAATGAGAAACAAAAAAATATTGAGAAGAAGAATGTCAAGAACAAGAATGAGAAAAAGAATGGGAAGATGAGAAAGATGTAGAACAAGAAGAGAATAAACGAGGGCGAGAAAAAGGAGGTTGTGGAGGTGAACAAGAACAAGAAAGAAATTAGAAAAGCCGACTATTACTCTAACCTTGATGTGCTGAAAAGTGACTGCGACTTCATATTCATTGCCTCGGCATATGCGACGAGAAATCTCGAAACACATTTCCTTCAGTGATTTCGATCCCCAACCTCTCAGTGGACAGTCCATCACCATAGCCACTGCACTATTGCTCTGTTGTAATATGGTTACGTTTGATGACGTTGGTTTAACAATCTATATTATAAGTCTTAGTCTGTTTACGTTTTCCTTCAGTTTGTTTGTTTGTTTGTATGTTTGTTTGTCCGTTGTCTAAAGGCTCCGAAACGGAACGCTTTAGCGATTTAAAATTTTTACAAAACATTATTACGCCACGTCATGGTCAACGCGACTATTTTCAGCTCGCAATTTTATTTAAACGCCGATATATGGACATTTTAAATTATCAACTGCTTCGACGAGGCTATCTTATAATAGCATGGCCATTTGTCCACGTCACACTGGCTAATTATGCAATATTACGTCACGCAGGCTAACGGCAGACTGAACTTCGTCTATTATTTAACAAATAATACTCCTATTATAATTTAGAGATAACCCGTGTAGTACGGGGAACAAATAATACGCCTATTTAAGGTAGAGATAACCCGTGTAGTACGGGGAACAAATAATATTGGCATTGCCTATATATAAATTTGCTTTGCCCGTGCAGTACACGGGCAAAGCAACAATGTTCACCTCTAAATATCGTTTCCATTCAGATATATGGACATTTTTTAAATATTTGAAGCCCATCAGCAAATATAGTAAGTAAGTAGCCTTTATTTGCAGCCGTTAAAAATTACGCCTGGGCAAAACCCGGGCGAACGCCGGGTAAAAATGCTAGTGCCTTCATAACAAAAGATGGATTGGCATAATGGCAAAATAATGCAGAATGAACTTGGATTGGATCCACAGTTTAACGGCAGCTTATGACAACATAGGCCGTTGTCGCCGACAAAGATTAGTTTTGGCATTTTACAGCTTTTAGACAGACCTAACAATCTGCAGCGTATATATACGCAGTTTTCTTTGCCATTCCTGTATATTATGCCAAGATGATATTTTCCGACGACAACATCCTTTGACGCCAGAAGATTTTGCGAAGATCAGGATCCATCGATGTTAATTTAAAAATTTTAATGTAAGGTAAACTTCATTGAGCGTGGCAACAGTAAGATGTCGCAAAACACTTAATTGCAGCTTTCTAATTAGACACCCTTAAAACGCTTCAACTGATGTTATAATTATTCACCGTTAATAAGGGCGACATTAACAATCTCTGACGTATATTCAGTTAGCTAATTCCGTCGCCGCCTTATCGGGTGTTGCCATCCCCAAGTATAGATAAAGGAGAGGGGTGACGTCAACGTCCCTGGCAGCCGAAAGATGTCGCTAAATTCTGGCTACTGTCACTGCTGGATCTGCACAAGCAGCAGCACAATAGCATATTGAGGAACATATAACTGAAATTAAAAGCGTTTTAAAGGTGTCTAAATAAAAAGTTTCCTGTTTAACGACTAGCTGTGTGGTAACAAAGACCATTAGCGTCGCCCTCCTCCTTTATCCAGGCTTGGGACTTGCACTGTCGGAAAGCGAACAGTGAAGTTTCATTCTATCGTCCAGGAACATATAATTCAAATTGAAAGTGATTTAAAGGTGTGTAAATTGAACGTTTACAGTCAATAGGAAACTTATACATGGGACAAAAGATGCGAATAAGAATAGATGGAGAGTACTCGGAACCAGGAAACGTTGGAAGAGGTGTGAGACAAGGATGTCCACTGTCATCATTACTATTTAACATCTATATAGAAGAGCTTGTCAGAGAAGCAGTAGAGGAGATGGAGGAGGGGATAAAGGTTGGTGGAAGATGGATAAAGGCATTAAGGTTTGCAGATGATCAGGCAATGTTGGCGAGAAACCAGAAAGGACTGCAAGCAATGATGGATAGGCTAAACACAACATCAACCGAATACGGGATGAAGATTAACATCAAAAAGACAAAGGTATTGAAGATAAGTAAAGGAAAGGAAACTGTAGTCAGAATACACATTGGAGGAAAACAGATAGAGCAAGTCAAAGAATTCTGCTACCTAGGGAATATGATCACGACAGATGCCAAATGCCACAGAGAAATTAAAAGAAGGATAGCAATAGGAAAGGAGGCATTCTCAAACAGAAGAGAATTACTGAGAGGAAAACTAAACAGGAATCTAAAGATAAGAATGATAAAGACACTAGTATGGAGCGTGGTGCTGTATGGATCGGAGACATGGACAATGAGAAAAGCGGATATAAGACGACTGGAAGCTTTCGAAATGTGGACATGGAGAAGAATGGAGAAAATCAGCTGGACAGAACATATGACAAAGGAAGAAGTGTTGGGAATAATTGGAGAAGAAAGAGTCCTTATACGCACAATAAGAGAGAGCAAAGGAAATGGATCGGACACACGCTGAGAGGAGACTCACTACTAAGAACAGTCATCGAAGGAAAATGAAGGGGCGGAAGACAAGAGGAAGACCAAGACAGATGATGCTGGATTGGATGATGACAAACGGCTACAGGAAACTGAAAGAAGAGGCCCAACAACGAGAGGAGTGGCGACGTCGGACATTTGAACCTGCCTAAGAGGCAGAGAACCACAAGAAGAAAGAAGTCAATACTGTTGTGTTTATCGACATGTGTCCGTATGCGTGTGGCTACTTAGAGAAATTACCAATCAAGCGCTAGATAAATATATTCTGCACCGTGCCCCAATTACATAGGCTACTAATGAAATTGTAGCGTAGCTGGTTCGCGCGATGATCGGGGTTTTCGACCAACTGAAGAAACGACACTTGGTTGACGTTGAGTTGTTTATTCACAGCACCACGAGCACATCTTCCAGCAGCGACACCGACCGACCGAGCTGAGCGAGCTTAGCTTACAGTAAAACTCTACACTTAAGTAGCCTTTCGGTCGGCGTCACTCTGGCTACATATCTTCACGTGCAGGCTTAACCACAGGCACGATTCCCCTACCTGTGCTACGCACGATAGTGCATTCCTGCAACGCCTACGCATAGCACAGGTCCTAGCCTTCTCTCATTACTCTCTGGCTCTATCTGTCTGACTGTCCGTGTCTGTCTGTCTGACCGTTTCCCTCTCGTTCTTTATCTCTGTCTGTCATTCTCTCTGCCTCAGTCTGTATCTACTTGTCAATGTGTCTGTCCGGCTGTATCTGTGTCTGTCTGTATATTAAGTTGTCGTTCTGGCTGTCTCCGTCTGTCTTCCATCTATTCCTCTCTCAAATTCCTGTGTGTGAATCATACACACCCCTACAAAATGTTTCCTGTTTCTTGATTGACGATCAATCATTTGGTCATATAGCCTGATTGCTTGTAATGTAAAGTTAGGTTGACATAAACGGACGAACAGGCAGTTACAAGATGTCGTTGAACACGGACGCTAATCTGAAACAAAACGCTAAAATTACACACCTTTAATAACATGTCCTATCGTGTCATAATAAAAAAATTACGTTGCAAAATTGGCTGAAGGGAAGGCATTAGTGAGTTATGATCAAGGTGGTGGACCAGTTGAACAGAGATACATTTCTCAGATGGGGGTAGAACAGTCTGCCGTAGTGTCTGTCTGCGTCAGAACATCGAAAACTATGTTTTAGAACGATTAGGCATTGTAACTTTTAGGCTTCGACATTATTCACGATCAAAATGGAATGTTCCTAGCGCTCAATTCATCGGACAAAGCTGAAATGACAACAGAATCAGTGAAAGATTGCAAACAAAACTATACTAAAACTGTAAAAAATTAAAACAAATGTGTACTGTTAAGCAAGCTTGCACCAAAATATACCGTTAGAAAGGCGGTTCAGAGCTGAATCGAATGACATTCTATGGGTCGAAATATCTCAAAGGATAAAAATGTTATTAGTGTTTAACCGTTTTCAGACTTAGCGACATGTCGCAAACCAGAGGAAATGGTAAAATGTTAATAACTTCTACAAATATGGGCATATTCTGAAAATTAATGCATCATTTTATTCAGTTTTAAGAGGTCTTTCCAACGGTGTATTGAATGGCAGTTAATTAGTTTTCAATTAGAATATTGTAAAAGAAAACCTGCAATTTTCTCACAAAACGCTATTTTCGTAACTTTGGCCATCTGGGGGCAGCGGAAGACATTAACCTTTTTAAAAACTTGTTTGACATTTTTTACCCCATGCTATTAGGCAACTTTTTGGTTGCTAGTACTTTTCGGATTTCTCATTTTCACTTTTTTCACACCACCCTAATAAGCATATTTCTTATTTCGAGCTACATGTCAACTAATATATATATATATATATATATATATATATATATATATATATATATATGATTTTGTCATTAGAATGTTTAGTGTCGTCTGTTTAGGCCTACGTCTGTTTACGTCAACCCTACTTTACATTACAAGCCGTCGGGTTATTTGACGGAATGATTGAACGTGATTGACGAACATCGATCCAAAAACGGAAAACAATTCACTAGTATGTAATTGGAACTCTGTGTAGAATGGATTTATCTTGAGCTCGGTGGTAATTTTTTCCAAAAATTTGCATAGCGCCCCTTGAAGGAACTTACACAGGAGCGCTCCGTTAAACGCTGAAACTATTTCATTTTAGGAAAACTCTTGCGTTGGAAGAACGAGCGGATAAGACAAAGGCAAAGAAAGCCAAAGACAAACGTCAGATGATAACTCTAAAGATATCAACGGTCCATCGTTAATTTGACCGTTGAACTCACATTTAGACAAAATAAATTTCTGATCTATGATTCAACGTATGTGAATAAACTAATTCCCTGCTAATTGGCTCGTTTTGTTGCAGAATAAATCCAGAGACCTCGAGCAATGCGACAGCTAATTGCAATAATAAAGTAAATAAGGCCTATACGGCCGAAGCAGTGTAATCACGCCGCTGAAGAACTTCCATTTTAGACACCTTTAAAATGGTTTAAAATTGGTTATAAATAATTTCAACTTCATTCAATCAATCACTGCTTAAGGATTAAGGTAATCGTTTTCGATAGCGTTTTTGTCAATGGCTCTGGCAGCCACAAGATGTCGTTAAACACTGAAAAGTAATCCAGCACACAGTTAATCCTCCTTTCTCCAGTTGCAGTAGTGCCAGTCCCAAACCTGGGAAAAGGATGGGGCGACCCTAATCATCTTTGTTATGACACATTGTCGTTAAACAGCAACTAACCAGCTACTGATTTAGAATATAAAAATGATATGCAATTTAAATAATTTTATAAGGACATACATGCAGCAATAGTCGATAAAAGACGCCGTTGAACTCTGTATCAGCAGTTTCCATTCCATCTCCTCCACATGCTCAAAATACTACAAAGACATCACAAAGACCTCTTAATCTTAAATGTTTAGCGACATCTAATGGCTGCTGCGGCCGTTAGCTTTGACTGATTAGCGCTGTTTGCCAAAAAGGAGTGGAAAAATCTGCTATTTTTTTATTATTACTCCACAGTTTTACGTCGTCTTATGACATCAAAGGCCGTTGACGACAATAATATACAGAAAACACACAATTCAATAATTACAAGAACCTTAGAGCATCCGAACAACACTATTCAAGGTGTCGAAACGGAGCTTTACAATATTATTTCACTAATATTCAAATATAAAGTAGTTCATCTCATTGTCTGCTATTGAACGCAAGTGGCAAACATATAGCATAGTATGAATGCGTTTTACGGGTGTTTAAATGTAGCTTTCAATTTCATTTTGTAAAATCAAGTTTTTCGTGTTATAATATCAAGTGTTTCGTATTTTAATGTAGTGTTTCATACTGTAATATGTAGCGATTCGTATTGTAATATCAAATGTTTAATATTGTAATACCAGGTATGTTTTTATTGTAGTATGAAGTGTTTTGGCTGCCAAGGCCGTTGACGTCGTCTCTACACTACCTAAATTAATTTTTGCTATGCCAACTCCATTGTTGATAACATTTCATGACATTGAACGCGCTTGCATTATATATAACCTTAAGAACTTCTATAAATGGTGTCTAACTTTGTTTATAAAGATGTCTGTACACCAAAGTGCGATTGTATTAGCAATTGGTTAATAAAGAATATACTTACTTACTTACTTACTTAAATTCGACGTTTAGTTTCATCTTGCAGTTTCTGTTGTCTAGCGACATCTTGTGGTTGTTAGGGACGTTGACGAAGGCAGTGTTTGACCACCTCTTTATTGTCAGAATTTTTAAATTTATAATTTTATAAATTAAAGATGTATCTAATTAATGGTGTCTAAATACTGCGTAAAATTATTTTCATCTAGTAGTTTATCGTATCGTATCTAAAAATTTATATAGCGCCTTTCTCAGAATAACTATTCAGAAGCGCTCTCAGCACGAAACCCCGGGGAAAAAGAAACGTCTTTAACCCTCGGCTACCAAGGGGAGGGGTGGTTACCACCCCCTACGTTTTTATGCATAAATTGTTTTTTCATATGGAATATAATTTCTACATTTTAGGTAGCTGTAGCAGATTCATTGGCGCACATTTTGAGGTAAACATCATTGTGTGGTAACCCACGACTTTCAAAAGTTACACCCGATATACCTGAGGCACCAGGGGGGGTGGAGTGGATACCTCCCCCTTAGTTTTTCGACTATAGCTTATTGAATATTCTTCATAAAAGAGAAACAAATATACCATTCTTTAGAGGGAATGCAGGGCTTCATTTACATACTTATATGTTTGTCTTTTGAAAACCGGAAGTGATAAAAAATAAATAATAATACGCGTAATATGCGTGAAAAATGGCTTGACACTCGAACGAACTTCCTTCTGATTTCACCTATTCTCAATTCCTTCATTAAAGCAGCCACTCACCCACCGTCATCTTCCTCAGGCTTCTCTACTCATCACCCCACGTGGTTCCCACTCCCAATTGAAATTTACTCTCCTCAAGAATTTCTATCCTAATCCACCCGATCATCTGCCTTTGAAGCTTTCTCGTTCTCAACGAAACCCGCCTTAGCAGCCGCTCTACCTCCCCTCTCCTTTCTCTGGCTTTCACTTGGTTCTCCACTGGACATCGATCTCTTGATCCATATCTGATACGAGGCAGCGCTCGTGAATAAGCTGGTGCCCTGCGCTTAGTTTTACAGTACCGCTATAGAAATCTTGAGTTTATAATTACGATCTTCAAAACGTAACCGTTGTGATACGGGTGCGAATTGTTTATATGTTCTGTTGAAGGATAAACACAACTCTACTCTGCTTGTTCAGAAATAATTATAAGTTCAATTAGACACCATAAAGTAGATGCAACTATCGAGAATAAAAATGTCGCCAATCGGGTTCAGTCGTTGGATACATCACAATATTGGGTGTAAAGAAAATTTTGAAATTTAATTTCCAAACGACCTTTGGTGCCATAATGTCAGTGAAATAGTAAAACTAAATAAAAATAATAATTTACAATGATTATCCGTACTCTGGTAGTGCCAGTCCCAAGCCTGGAGAAAGGGGAGACGCAAATCATCTCTGTTATGACATAGCGTCGTCAAACTGCAACTAAACATGCATCGAAAAACTTATCCGAGAAGCATAATATGAGAACTTTAAGGAAGTAATAAATGTGGGAGCCTTGCTGATAAAGGTTGAAAGATTTGCAGACGACCAAAGCGATGATGGCGAATTGTCAGAATGGACTGCAGAAGGCGCTTGATCGACTTGATTTGATTTCGATGGAATGTGGGATAAAAAAGTATCAATAAGACAAAGGTTATGAAGAAACAACTGATCTAATAGTAATTATTAATGGCGAGGAGATAAAACAAGTCGTAAGTTATTTCTACATGAGGAGTTTGTCACATAAGCGGCAAATTGCCACAATGAAAAATAATGACGTCAATTGTTACAGACGCTTTTATGAAGAGAAAAGATCTTTTCGTATCATGACAGCGTATTGAATAGGAGTCTAAATAAAAGATTGGTCACATGACGCTTAGTGCGTCCCCCATAAACTTAATATAGAGCCTTTGCGGCCTGTGAGAGCTCCGCCATTACCCTACATGTGGTAGTGCCAGTCCAAAGCTTAGAGAAAGGAGGAGGAGGGCGACGCCAATGATCTTTGGCACAGTGTCGTTAAACAGCAACTAACCAACCTACCGATGTAAGGCAGCCGTAAGATGTCGCTAAACACTGGAAACTGCTACCGCTGCTGGGTTGGTATTATAGTATAATCGTCAAGGAGCTGAAATGTCAACATTGAGGACGAAATTCAAAGCTCCATAAGAGTAGAAAGATATCTCAACACTTCTATACAGTCTGTCCGATAGTTGGTGATGTTGATGCCATTGAACTTAAGGCTAAGAAGTTTCAACTTGATTACCAACCATTTCTGGTTTCCTTACATACCAGACTCCCACTGGATTTTCAAACGAAGGACGAATTATGGAGAGTTGTTTCAGCTGAATCCGGATGACGTGTGCACTCGTGTGACGATGTTAAAAGAGATATTATGATCTTAGAATATAAACACCCATGTAACAACGTCCCCTATGAAAAAACTGCGTTCATTAGACGCTGTTGATGGGAAGATCAGACAGCGAGGAAGAGGACTGAATAATAACTGGGGCGCGGTGGTGTAGGGGTATGTACGGTGCCTTGCAGCCGGAGGGTTACGGGTTCGAATCCACCTCAAGCCGCCGAGTAGGGACGCTGGGCAAGTCCTTCACTCGCAATTACTCATGCGCTTCTGCGTGAAACTCCGTAAACTCCTGTCTAGGTTAGGTAGATCTGGGTCAGTTATCATCCATAGTTTAACGACATAATTTTATTGTGGCTGCTATGGTGTTTTGTAGAGTTGTACCGATATCGCTTTTTACCGATTATGCCGATACCGCGTATAGCCGATTATTAAATTGCCGATACCGATACCGCGTATAGCCGATTGTTAAACTGCCAATACCCATTACGAGACCGAATATTTCATAATTTGTTAGGCTATGTCAAAATGTTCGGTTCCGAAACATAAACCAGTAATCTATCGTCACAACTATAAGGGTGGACGTTTAAACTAAGTTTGGAAGTTGTTAACGATATGTTTTAATGCGTAAATAATAAGGGGCGTAAAACGATAGATGAAAATCGATTAAAAACATGGAATATGCAATAATTCAAGTAAAATTATTAAATTATAACACAATTTTGACATCGGCACCGATTAACCGATTATTTCTGCGATACCCGATTATGCCAATTGTTCTAATAATCGGCCCGATTACGCGTATGGCCGTTTAATCGGTACAGCTCTAGTGTTTTGATGGATGGATCCACAGTTTAACGGCAGCTTATGACAACATAGGCCGTTGCCGACGAAAAAGATTATTTTTTACATATTACAGCTAATGGTGTTTATGAAGACTTCACTTTTTGCAGAAAGAAATTATTTGTAGGAGGCAAGCGGATTTATGTAACGCATTGATATCTGATAAAAAAGGTGTCTAAATTGCGTAGTATAGCTTGTGGCTGCCTTACCCGTAAATAATGAAGCTTTCTCGTCCTCAACGAAACCGCCTCTCCCTCTCTCCGTCTCTCTGTCTCTCTCTGTATCTCTCTGTCTCTGTCTCTGTCTCTGCTCTCTCGCTCTCTCTGTCTCTGTCTCTATCTCTGTCTATGTCTCTGTCTCTGTCTCTGTCTCTCTCTCTGTCTCTGTCTCTGTCTCTGTCTCTCGCTGTCTCTGTCTCTGTCTCTGTCTCTGTCTGTCTGTCTCTGTATGTATGACTGTCTGTCTGTCTGTCTCTGTATGTATGTATGTCTGTCTGTCTGTCTCTCTGTCTCTCTCTCTCGATTTGGTTATAAGTTCTGTCTGTCTGTCTGTCTGTCTGTCTGTCTCTCTCTCTCGATTTTGTTATAAGTTCTGTTGAAGGATAAAAACAACTCTAATCTGTATGTACAATGTACATAAGTACTAGTTCAGTTTAGAAACCTTAAAATAGATTTCAATGTTGACTGTAATAATCGCCAATCTGGTTCTTTTGTTGGATGAATTATTACAGGGTAAACGTACAGAAATTTCAGAGATACCAACGGTGCCGTAAAGTCATTGATTAAATAAGTTGAATTAATAAAAATAGTAATTTATAGCCATTGTCCGTACTCTGGTAGTGCCAGTTCCAAGCCTGGAGAAATTGGAGACGCAACTCATCTTTGTTATTACTCAGCGTCGTTTAACAGCAACCAATCAACACAAGCTTGGGACTAGCACCGCCAGAGGAGGGTGACGCTAATTATCTTTTTACGACGCAGTGTCCCTAAACAGCAACATACCGACCAGTTGGTGTATGCCTCATTTGTAATGTTTTCGCTGGGGAATAAGGCACAGTTGCCCGTTGTCATCGATTCTCCTCAGCATCTAGGTCCGCGACTATCTCGTTCTCTTGTAGTGCCAGTTCCAAACCTGTAGAAAGAAGGAGAGTCACGCTAATGATCTTTGTTATGACATTGCGTCATTAAACAGCAACTAATCAACATAATGAAATATTGTATTTAGACACCTTTAATAAGACATTTCTTTTGTCAATATATTCAGTTGACTTCAACCGTTTGTATATTCCTCTTGTGTACTGTTTTCGTGTTGGTGTAAGTGCTCACTGTCATCATTTCTCTTCAACAGCTACACCCGCTACTACCCGTACTCTGGTAGTGCTAGTCTCAGAACTATAGAAAGGAGGAGGGCGAAGCGAATGATCTTTGCTATGACAAGAGGCAAACAAGAAGCAGAAAGAGGGAATAAATAATGTGGCAGACATGCTGACAAAGACTCAAAGACTAGCAGACGAACAAGCGATGATAGCGAATAATGTAAGAATAATGTAAGAATGGACTGCAAAGAGTGATCGATCTCCTAAATGTGGTATAAAAAAGTATCAATTAGACAAAGGTTATGAAGAACCAATTGCACTTATAATTAAGAAGGTAGAACAAGTAAGGAGTGTTGGCTCCATTGGGTGTTTGGTCACATCAGAGGTCAAATGCCGCAATGCAATATGACATAAATGGTTACAGACGCTTTCATCAAGAGAAAAGAGCTGATTTCAGCGGATTGAATGTTAGTTAGTATAAACTGATAAAAACCATGGCATGGAGTGTGGTGCTGTATAGCCCTGAAAACATGGACCCTCGGAAAAGGTTATATCAGAGGGTTATAGGTGTTTGAGACGTGGGTGTGGCGCAGGATTGGAAAGAACAAGTTGGACAGAGCATAAAACAAACGAAGAGCTTCTACGAAAGTTGGGAGAGGAAAGATCTCCGATGGCAACAGTTAATAGGGAGACAGAGGAAGTGGATTGGTCACATATACTGAGAGGAGACTCCCTCCATTGAGGGAAGAACGGAGAGTAAGAGAACGAGAGGAAGACCTGGATTTTGCTGGACTGTATTACGGCGGGTGGATGCAGGAAACTCAAGGAAGAGAGGAGCTAGTGGCACCATTGGACGTTGGAACCTGCCAGAGAGACCAGAAAACTTGAAAAAGTCTTCAGTTGCAATCGATTCAAATGTTAGAATTCTACCACTGCCTTACTCTGGTACTGTCAGTCCCAAGCCAGGAGAAAGGAGGGCGACGCTAATCATGTTTGTTATGTCGCAGTGTTGTTAAATAGGAACTAAAATATGTTTTATACTGAAGATAATTACGATAAAATTTAGAACAATACGAAATGTTTGCCCATCGATGTCATCAGTATTTGATGTCGCAAGATGTCGTTAAGCACTGTAGAAACTACAAAACGGAGAAATAAAGCGTTGAATTTTAAACACCTCTAATAAGGTTGGCCTTTCGTCTATATTATTCAGAAATGGCGGTTGTTGCAACACTTCATATTGCATGCTGTGTTGCAATGCTGGTTACTGAAATATCCATAGACAACTTCTTTTCAACTGTTGATTTTTGTTTAAAATATGTTATGTCATAATTATAAGAACCCGATGTTAGGAAATTATAATATAAACATTACTTATTGGTTAATGAATATTCATATTACAATATTACTATCATTCAACTTTAGTTCTTCAACATTGCATATGGCTTGGTTAATGTACATGAACAGTTTAAAGGAATACCTTAATCAATTATAATACATGTATGCTTTGTTAGTTAATGAAATTTGTCAGTACATAATAATCATAGATAGTATGAGATGAACTACTTTATGCTGCAAAAATATTGAATATTAGTGAAATTGTAAAGCTCCGTCTGACACCTTTAATGGTGTCGTTCGGATGCTATAAGTTTCTGGTTCTGATTGTATTGTATATTTTCTGCATTGTCGTCAACGGCCTTTGATGTCATAAGACGACGTTAAACTCTGGTTATAATAAGTATTCTATATTTTCTGTATTGTCGTCAACGGCCTTTGATGTCATAAGACGACGTTAAAGTGTGGACAAATAATAAGTTACAACACTTCGTATATATTATATAACGCCCGTAATTCCGAAAAGTAGTACTAAGACAATAGATAACTCACATCCATTGCTAACGATATGTTTGCCCGTCTTAAAACATGGTAAATTACTTATTTGAGGCATGTCAACGGGTCGCAAACCCAATGGCAACATGTTGGACAGCACGGTATTAGACTATCGCGCACAAGAACTTTCATTAAGCTTAGACGCAAATTTGAATCGACACCACGGTTGACAAAAATGTGAAACGGGCCGCCAAGATCTTAGCAGCGTCACGAAATGAGTTTAGTTTATAGCGTAAGATTAATAGCAGCGCCACCTACCGATACTAAATGAGTCTTAGCGTAACAGAACGTTCACTTCATGAAGAACTTCATGACATTTCCCTTTGCTTATGTTATTAATAGTGGCGAAAAACTTGTATTATATGTTTTAGAGACAAGGACGCTGTACCCAGGTTCCTTCTGGGTCTACCTTTTGAATCCCAGTTATTCGTACTAACACAATTCTATACACTCCTCTGTGTCTTATGTTCTATTCTCTTGTGTTATGCATAAAAGTTGTCGTCAAAGTGGCCTAGCAATGTTCTGATGGATTACTAGTAGACATGACACTGTGTCGAATATTCAAAATGGTCTTTGATCGAATGTTGATAAAATTTGAATAATCGTGTTCGAAAAAGTTAATCACAATAAACACGAAAAAACTTATTCCAATAATTATTCTATGATTGAATTAAAACCTCAGTCACATAAACTTAAACTTCACGACCCTTATTCCCTTACATTACAAATATTTAAATGTGTAGCAATAAATGAAGTGTTCGAGATTTTGCAGTGCTTTGAATTTTTAGTTTTCAGCATTCTCAATCACAATAATCGATCTCTCATCATCATCACATTCATCATCATCATCATC